>ML808041.1:193353-240677 GCA_009831015.1 Picea engelmannii
GGGAGTGAACTTCCACCTAGTTGAGTTAACTAGTCAACTAGTCTTCAGTTAACTGATTGAACAAAGAGTAGTGAGGAGTTAACTAAGGAAATCAAGGGTAATGCGCCAGTCTGGTGATGATCCCAAGGCAAGTGTGCATTAGCTGGTGATGATCCCATTGTTGCATGGTGACAAAACCAATGCAACATCTAAACTCAACTCAACTAGTCAAACTGAAGTGTCAACTGAAAGAGAATATTCTCCAAGTGGAATATTCTCCCCTAAAATATAGGAGACTGGATAATGACTAATTATGACTAATAAACAAGGAAAAACCTTGGGAAAAATAAATCCTAGGTGTGTGTGAAGTAACTCCAACATAGTTTAGGTGTGTTGTTTATGTGCCTGCATGCATTATATATGTGTATCTCTTATATGCATGGGTTATAACGTGCATCATTGATGTGTATAACCTTTGTGTATCATTTATGTACATCATTGGTTAGGTGAGTAATTTATGTGTGTGGTTTATGTTCTTCATTTGTGTTTATGTGTGTTAATTCTTTGTGTGGCTTAGGTGTGTGGTTTATATGCATCACATATGAAAGTCCATTATGCGTCTATGTTTATATAAATCATTTATGTGTGTCATTTACATGTGTGTCTTAGGTGGGTCATTTATCTGCACCATCCATGTGGACTGTTTATGTGCATAGTTTATGCGTGTGGGTTTTGAGCATAATTTATGTTCATGTGTTTCACCTATGTGCATCAGTTAGGTGTGTCATTTATGTGGGTAGGTTAATATTGTTGTTTAGTTGTAGGTTGGGTTAATTAGTTATATGTGGCACTTATATACATGGGTTATGCATGTCATTTATATCAGTGTGAGTTATGCTATTTCCTTATTTGTGTATGTTATGTGTGTTGCTTATGTTTACGAGTTAGGTGCAACATTTATGTATGTTACTTATTTGCATGGATTAGGTGTCTCTCTTATTTGTATGGGTTATAAGGTGCATTGCTAATTTTTGTGGGTTCTAAGGTGCATTATTTATTTGTGTGGGTGAAAGGTGTGTCACTCTTGTGTGGGGGTAAGTGTGTCATCTACATGTTTGCATATTTGTATGTGTTAGGTGCATTGTTATGTATGTAGCTTATGTGTGTCATTTATGTGTGTGTTGTGGGTGCCTTATTTATTTGTTTACAATAGCATCCCTAGGTTTTTGGAAAACATGTATCAACCAAAAGAAAAGTTCTTTTTAGTTTATTTTTGTAAATTTTTCTTGCTCAAATTTTCATTTTCTTGACTTTCAACAAGGATAGGGCTCCAATATTTTGATAAAATCACCCTCATATCTTGGATTTATAATCTGAAATTTGTACACGTTTTAGAGGACACCTTCCTCTACATACCCACCAAATTTTAGTATAAACTATTGAGTTTAAGTACCATGTACAACTATTTTAAATAGTAACATCAGTTTAGTATTTTGACCAATGCACTTTTAATTATTGGAGATAGACTCTAAATTTGGATATGTTGTAGAGGAAATATTCCTCTACCTCATGTTCAAACTTCATCATAATATTGCATAGAATAGAAGAGAAAAATTTACATTTCCTTGGATATATTCATTTTTATTTATTTGGCTTTGAATATTCCATCTCTAAAGCTTGGGTTACATATGACACTTAGAGAGGTGATTACTAACTATGTAAAGGTAAGATTAATTAAATAAATGTTCATTTACCCTGAGAAATGAAATAAATTGGTACCAAAACAATTATAGCCTCTTCCTACAGTTGTTGTTGTTGTGTATATATTAGAGGCCTTGAGAGTTAGTTTTGTAAAGAACTAGAGCATTATCCATTGATAGTTTGAATAAAAGAAAATATAATGCATTGAAGTGTATTTATGTTGTATGATTTTAATTATAGTGGTGAGTTTTGTTTTTGTAGTTGTTTATTGTGATTTGAAGGCCCATGTTCTCCATTAAGCGAAATCAAAGTGGGAATAATCATAACTGTGTTGAAGACTCACAAGTGTTGTAGATGATTCCTGTGATAGTGGCAATGTTGAGGAGAATTGTATGAAAATGATATGAGAATCCTAAGTACAAGCTGGATGAGAGTAAACTATGGTGACAATAAATAAAAAGTGGTAGAAGAATGTGGTGAAAACTACATAGGGATTGTGTTATGGATTCGAGGAGAATATCAAGTTTTGAGGAAGTCTTTAAAATAAGATTTTATAGAGAGTCTATGTTGCATTGAAAATTGTAGCATGGTTGCAAGAGGAATTCTTGTGAGAAGAGAATGAGGAAGACCCATAAGAGGATATAGAGATGATAAATCAATGGAATATGTTGTAGTGTTGTTGCAAAAGATGTGGAAGTTAATGGATACCATCGAAATGGTCCATTAGATAAGAATGGAAAAATATGTATAGAATGCCTCTCCCACCCCAAGAAATGTGCCCCTTCTCTGCTTAACAATCCTTTGGCTGCCCCACTTCCTTTATGGGTCTTTAACAACAGGCTATATAGGAAGTCTCAGAGCTCTGTAGGTGCAGTTTGGCACCTTTGAGAAATCAATTCCCAAAAATTCTCTCACCTAGAGAGAATTGGTCACGGGCCTAATAACCCGCCTCCTCAATAGCCCATGGGCCTGACAACCTGATTCTTCAGTCTAAATCTTAAGTTAACCAGGTATAGGTACATGTACATGTACGTGTATGGTACTGGTTCGGGTAAGGTACATGTACACTGCTAGTAACAGAAAGGTACGAAGGACAACTGGAATCCGTGAGTGAAAAATGGTGGAATGCTGGGAAAATGAACTAAGTCCCAACTATATGTATGCATGTTCCCAACTTGACACTTGTCATGTTGAGAGCTACTTCGACCCACTTGTCCCCATCCTTAGAACTTAGGATAAAATAATTATCCATACTTTATACTTTAAGGAATATTAATATAATATTTCTTTTTGGCTTAAGCTCCCTAGCTTGTCCCCTTATCCTTAATGTTTAGCCCCCTTTCCCTAACTAGCGGATTTTAGTCCCCCATACTCTTTTACATGGTTGGTCTGCCAGAGTGATGTTTTTTTCATTAATATTTGCATGTGAATACATTTACGTTTACATTACAAATATACTGTCCATTCTACATCCCGACTCACTAGCCTATGTACATTTGTATTTACATTTACAGTTGGGGTTAAGCCTAGGGGTATTACATTCCCCTCCCCCTTATTTATGCACTGTCCTCAGTGCAATATATACACATATACAACTAAAATTTCAAAAATCCTAAAACATATGCGGGTATTCTGCTCGCATAGCATCCTCGTGCTCCCAAGTTGCATCTTCAGGACCGTACCAGGTCCATTGGACCGTTACTATCTCTATGGCTCGATTCCAGAGCTTCTTGATATTCCGCTCCTATATGCACACCGAATGCACTTGAAAGGCGCCTTCTTTCTCCACCTGAATCACATTCCAATCAATGACATGATTAACATCGAGTATATACTTTTTGAGAAATGATACATGGAATACATTATGAATAGACACTGATGCAGGAAAGGTAGGCATGTATGCTACATGCGTAATCCTCTCTAGTATTTCAAACAACCCACAATAATGAGCTGCCAACTTTGAACAATTTCCCAACTTTAGGGAACTTCTGTTGGATTTTACTTTTAAGAATACATGGTCACCCACTTTAAATTCCCTGTGAGTTCTACCCTTATCATCATATCTTTTCTGCCTGTCTTGAGCGAACTTTAAATTCTATTTTATTTTCAACATCTACTCTTCCATTTTCCTGAGTAATTCTGGCCCAACCACTGTTCTATCTGTTGGGTTGTCTGAACTTACCAGTGTGTTGCACCTTCTTTCATAAAGTGCCTCAAATGGGATCATATTTAGATATGCTTGGTACCCATTTCTATAATCAAACTATAATAAGTGTAGGTAGTGTTCCCATTTTGATGGTTTATTCATCACATACATCCTCAACATATCCTCAATCACTTGATTCACCCTCTCTATTTGTCCATCTGATTCTGGATGATAAGCTATGCTAAAATTCAAAATGTTCCAAATCCTTTAAATAATCCTTTCCAAAAATTTGATGTAAATTTTGGAGCTCTGTCAGACACAATTGTCTTGGGTATACCATATAGTCGAGCAATTTCTCTCATATAAATATCAACAATGTTGGCTGGCTTGTGAGTGAGCTTTACTAGAATAAAATGGGCAACTTTAGTAATATTATCCACCACTACCATGATAAAATCATGTTGCTTGTTTGTTTTGGGAAGTTTGGTGATGAAATCCATTGTTACAACTTCCCATTTCCACTCAGGAATGGGTAATGGCTATAGCAAATCAGCTGGGTGTCTATGCTCAACCTTGACCTTTTGACACTCCAAACATTTGGCAATAAAATCAACAACTTCTTTCTTTATGCCTGGCCAATAATATTGGCTCTTGCCAACTGCAATAGTTTTCTGATAACCTGGGTGCCCAACATAAGGTACATTATGAATTTCTATCAATATCAAAATTTTCAATTCCTAGGAATTTGGTACATAAATTCTTCCTATGTAGATGAGAATTTCATCATTTTCTAGTTTATAGTCTTCAATTTTCTGTTGCAAAATACCTTGTTGTAATTTTGTTATTATTTCCATGTATTGAAAATATGATTTTGCGGCCTCTAAGATTTTGTCTTTCAAATCTGATTGGTACATTCTAATGATTGTAGCATGCAACTCATGCACCCTTCTGCTAAGTGCATCATCCACCTTGTTCTCTTTACCTTTGATATACTTTATATCAAAGTCATATTCACTAAGAAATTCTAACCACTTTCTTTTCTTGGAATTTAGAGTTGGTTGTCCAAATAAATTTTTCAAACCATTATGGTTTGTCCTCAACTCGAACCTTTTCCCCATGAGGTAGTGCCTTCACATATTCAAAGCATGCACTATGGCTGCCAACTCTAAATCATGAGTAGCATAGTTCCTTTCATGCTCCTTCAACTTCCTTGATTCATAACATACAACATACCCATTTTGATTGAGGACTCCACCAAGCCCTTCTTTACATGCATAAGTGCATACAATGAAATCTTCATTTGGATCAACAATTCTTATTATTGGAGCACTTGTTAATAATTTCTTCAAGTGTTGGAAACTCTTTTCAAAATCCAATGTCCACTGAAACTTCACCCCATTCTTTTGTAAGAAAGTGATAGGGTGTGAAATATTTGAGAATCCTTCAATAAATATCCTATAGTAGCCTGCAAGGCCCATGAATGATCTGACTTATGTCACATTCTTTGGTGTTGACCATCTTCTAATGGCCTCAATATTTTTAGGATCCACTACTATCCCTTCCTCTGAAATGATATGTCCCAAATAATGAATTTGCTTCTGATAAAATGAACACTTGCTTAATTTGGCATACAAGTGATGCTCCCTTAATATCTGTAATACCATCCTCAAGTTTTGTTCATGATCTTCCTCCGACTTAGAATATATAAGAATTCCATCTAAAAATACAATGACAAACTTATCTAAGTATTCTCTGAAAAATACCATTCATTAAACACATGAAGACATATGGTGCATTTGATATCCCAAATGGCACCACTATGAACTCATAATGCCCATACCTTGTTCTGAAAGTAGTCTTGCTAATGTCTTCTTATTTAATTCTTATCCGATGATAACCTGAACTGAGATCAATCTTGGAGAATATCTTTGCATCTTTCAATTGATCAAAGAGGTCATTGATCCTTGGAAAATGATACTTATTCTTCACAGTTACCTTGTTCAACTGCCTGAAGTTAATGTAAAGTCTCGATGTTCCATCATTTTTCTTCACAAATAATACTGGGGAACCCCAAGGTGACACACTTGGGCATATATACCCCTTCTTAAGAAGCTCTTCAAGTTTCATTTTCAATTCCTTCAATTCTGGTGTACTCATCCTGTAAGGGGTCTTGGATACTAGAGCCGCTCCAGGCATCAGATTGATGGAGAAATCAATGTCTCTTTTAGGGGGTAATCTTGGTATTTCTTTAAATACATCTTCAAACTCTTTTAGGACTGCATAATATTCAATATTTGACACCTTATCTTTAGGTGTCTCTTCCATATGTGTTACAAATATTTGACACCATTTTCTGTAACTTTTCTTCTGCTACAATGCTGAAATTTCTTTGACGGTTACTACCCTGGGAATTCCTTGTAATGTCCTTAGGTTCCCTTCCTCATCCAAGCAAGTAAATTCGTTATTATAATAGTCTAGGATAACATGGTTTTGGTCCAACCATTCCATACCAATTATACATTCATAGGAACCTAAATGTATGATGTTCAAATCTTCCTTGGTGCTCAATCCATTCATGTCCATTGGACATGCCTTAACTATCTCATTAACTTTTCTTTTGGCTCTGGTAGCCAGTTGCACCAACCAATATTTTCTAGGCTTGTTTCTTGAAAAATGCAATCTTTCCACCATCTTAGGATCTGTATAACTATGAATATCTCCTGAATCAATTAAAATAACAATGGTTTGGTTGTTGATCTTACCTTCCACTTCAATCATATGTGACCAAAACTCAACTTGCTTGTTGTCTAGGGCTACATAGATCCTAGGTACATTTCTTCCCATGTCATCCTTTGTATCAACTTGCTGTACATTGTGAAAAGTCCTTAATTTTTCACCTTTGTGAGGACAATATCTATACATATGATCTCCCCCACAATCCCAACATTGAATAAGTGGCTGCCTTGGTCTTTGCCCCACTGTCTCGGTCATTCTGGTTTCTCTAGAAGCTAGTTTTCCCTGAGGATTATTTCTGAAGAATGGTGGCTTAATACCCTTTTTCCTCTGTTCCTTATTGTTTTTCTACTTGTGTTACCAATATTTTTGGAAAGTTGGCCTTCCTTTATGTTGATCATAAAAGCATTTAGCTCGCCTTATGGTCTCCTCCAATGTTTTGGGATCATCGTATTGTATCTTGTCACTGGTAAATGATGGCATCCCACTCAAATACCTCTGAATCTTAACTGGATCTTCCTTGATGAAATAAACATACTTTAGCAGTTCTAAAAATCTTATTTCATATTCATCTATGGTCATACTCCCAAGCTTGAGTTCAAAGAAATCCTTCATTTTCTTGTCATANCCACTCAAATACCTCTGAATCTTAACTGGATCTTCCTTGATGAAATAAACATACTTTAGCAGTTCTAAAAATCTTATTTCATATTCATCTATGGTCATACTCCCAAGCTTGAGTTCAAAGAAATCCTTCATTTTCTTGTCATAATATCTCTTAGTCAAGTATTTCTTTTGAAAATACCTCTTGAATTCCCTCCAAGTAACATTTTTCTCATCAATGTGTTGCACCTGCACAAGTTGGTCCCACCAATGGATGCCTTTCCCTTGAGCTGATAGATGTAAATTATTCCTTCTGTGTGTGAAGATTAATTATGCAATTGAAAAAACTTCATGATGCCTAGAATCCATGTCTCTGTATCTTCATCCTTCTTGTGCTCACCATCAAACATAGGAGGCTTGATTTTGTTCATTTCTCCTTTTAGCTCATCCACCCCAGACCTCCTCTTATGTTTCCTGATAGGGGATGGAATTGAGCTACTATGTGCTCTCCTAGTGGAATTCCTTGGGGAGTGATGGTGATGCCTACCAACATTCCTTATTCTTCTCCTCTCATCATGAGACCTATGACTTCCTGATTTTCTTGAGTCATTCTCCTTATCCATGTTCTTTTCTATTCTGTCCAAGCTTTGCATTAAATTTATGTTGAAACCCTCCTGCTGCTCCTTAGATTTCATAAGCCTCTCATTATCAACTTTATAACTTTGGACATCCTTTTGAAAATTTTTAATGGTCTCTACCAAGTTCATGTTTTCTTCCTTTTCTTCTCCATGTCCATTTGAGTTTGTACCTTCATTACCCATATTGACATACATCCCTCCGATCTCATATTCATGTATATAAGCCCCCTGTGCATCTTCCATGATTCTAAACTCTTTGCTGATCATGTTTTGATCTAATTGTTGTTAACTCTGCAAAATGTGTAGCCAACAAAACTTGTTAGGATAATTGATTTAACAAATTCATGAAATTTTGTACAATTCTGGTTCAATAATGCATCATAATTATTTCTTACGATTTCCTAAAAAATTGACTACCTAGATAATTTTTCTGTGTGAATAGTTATAGTCTACTATCCAAGACCTTTCCAACGCCTGCTTCCATGCTCAATTCTGAGTCTTGAGCATAAAGTTATGGTTATTTGAAAATTGTCCATTAATTCTTCCCAATATTTATGCATGGATTCTCTACCCTTGCCTTGCTCATACATGTACTTAGCCTTCCTAATGGTCCGAGTCAAAATTCTGTGATGCAAAACCCCACCCCTCCTAGGGGGATCACACAAACTCCTGGTTTTAGGATCTTATTTTGGAGTCGAATTAGCTCTTGGATCCGTGTTGGATCCTCTCTTAATGTACACATGCTCTTTTTATTTTTTTATGTAGGTCCAACAAAACTTGCAGACACTTTACTCTAAGCCCCTTTCACCTAGAATCAAAACCACAGGCGCTAGCCCATTTTCTTCGGTGGAAAACTCATGTGACTGCATACTACAACCAAGAACTCAACTAAAAGGAACTATCCGGAGCTCCGGGACTTCGACGCTCCGTGAACATTCACCTTTTTCAACACTCCAATCTCTTGGAGTGGTTACCGACCGAATTCAGTCATAAAGTGACTTTGAATGGTGGGTGCATGTCTTCTCCCTATCCTTCCTCTCTCCAAAATATTACGGCTATATCTAACGGATGACAAGGATTCTCTTCCCTCCTCCATGATATATAGTGGAGATTCACTTCGGGGCTCCAAGCTTCGGGATTTTCCACGACTCCAACACACAAATATCCCGTACTACCGAACTCTCGAAGAGTTCAGGGATCAACGGTCCACACTCCTCCCATATCCAACAACTGTTATTACCTCTGAGCTTCAGGGATTCTCGCTATAGACGACTACCACACTCCCGAACTGCTGAACACCAAACTGAAATCGACGACTCACATTCCTCCCACAACCAACGACTATGATTAACTCTAGGATTTGGTCTTCGGGGCTTCTTGCTCCATACAACCACCACACTCCCGAACTGCCAAACGGCAAGTTGAAATCGACGGATCAAACCCCTCCCACATCCAATGACTTTGATTAACTTAGGGCTTCAGGCTTCGAGGCTTCTTGCTCGAAACGACCACCACACTCTTGAACTACCGAACATTGAACTGAAATTGATGGCTCACATTCCTCCCACAAAGAACGACTGTGATTAACTCCGAGATTTAAGGATTGTCACTCCAGACGACCACCACACTCCTAAATCAACGAATGCCAAACTAAAATTGATGAATCACACTCTTCCCATAACCAATGATTGTGATTAACTTTGAGCTTCGGGGCTTCTCGCTCCAGACAACCACCACACTCCCAAACTACCGAATGTCGAATTGAAATCGATGGCTCACACCCCTCCCACAGCCAAAAAATATGATTAACATTGGGATTCGGGCTTCGAGGCTTCTTTCTCTAGACAACCACCACACTCCTGAACTGTCGAACGTTGAACTGAAATCGACGACTCACACTCCTCCCAGAACCCACAACTGTGATTAAATCCAGGCAGTGGGATTCAGGTCTTCTAGCTCTAGACGACCACCACACTCCCAAACTGCCTAACACCGAACTGAAATCGACGAATCACACCCCTCCCACAACCAACAACTGTGATTAACCTCGGGCTTCGAGCTTCTCTCTCCAAACGACCACCACACTCTCGAACTACCGAACACCGAACTGGAATCGATGGCTCACACTCCTCCCACAACCAACTACTGTGATTAACTCCGAGCTTCAAAATTTGGAGCTTCTCATTCTAGACGACACAAGGGTCAGTTTTTCTCGAAGTGTCGAATCTCCTAATTGTTGGATCTATGGCTCACGTTCCATGATCGAATCTATGGCCTAGATCTACTCCACTTTGTCCAAGACTTATGACCCGAGAACTCCAGTCGACGATTCTCATTCTTCTACACTCAGATCCAACGGCTAGGATCTTATCTCCTCTGTTGTGCGCTCTCCTCTTGTCCGGTTTTGATCCAACAACCCAAATATAATATTGCAGCCCAAATCAATGACTATTTGTGGTTTCTCTCCTCTGCGGTTCCACTTCCCTCCAATGAAGGATTTCTCAATCTTTCAAGGGTCAACCTTTGATATCTCCACTGCAGGGTTGAATCCTTGGCCTCTTCTTTCTTTCTCGAACCGCTACACCTCCTGATCTTTCGAACACAGTCAAAGTGTTCTCTCAGTGCCCTCCTGACACCTTGTAACTTCAAATTCGACCAATTCTAGGTCTGAATTCGCTAGAACATATATCAAATTAAGAATATCTCACCACTTAGCCAAATTTCTCAATTTTCCCATGAATTTAACCACATAAATTGGGTATTTTTCCCAATTCCACGCAATTGCTTCTGAATTTTACTATGGACGCACTATAACTTGAAATTTGGCCACTTCGAAATCAATTCTCTGTGAAATTTCGCTTCAATTCAACTTGCTCGACCCATCCAGGCTAAGTGTTGAAAACTAGAGCTCTGATACCATATTGTAACATCCAAAACATCCAACTGGGGTATTCCACATAAAATTTTCAAGCTGTATACAAAATTAAAACATATAGAAACTCTGTAAATGCACAGATTCATACAAAATAATAATAAAAATACACATGCAACACACACATGAAAAACCCATAAAAATAAACACATAAATAATAATGCAACATGTAATTTAACGCACAATTGACACTTATCTTGGTAAAAATATCACCAACTACGTGCAGAGCTTTCACATTCCTCCCATCCTTAGACCACATTGCTCAAAAATATAAGTAGTGGGTCACTCTTGAGTTGGGACTAAACTCCACATGGGTAAAGGAATTCCTAACCAGGATGATGTATCTCAGACAACAGAAAAACTCTGTCACAGGTGCCAACTCGAACTAACAGCCTACAGTCCCTCATTCCCCACATTCCTGTCCCACCCAAGGAAATGTGCCCCTTCTCTACTCAACAGTCCTTCAGCTGCCTCACTTCCTTTGTGGGGCTTCAACAATAGGCCGAACAGGAAGTCTCAGAGCCTTGTAGCTGCAGTTTGGCACCTTTGGGAAATCAATTCACAACAATTCTCTCACCTATAGAGAATTTCTCATGGGTCTGACAACCCGCCTCCACAATATCCCATGGGCCTCACAACCTGCCTCCTCAATATCCCACGGGCCTGGCAACTTGCTTCTTCAGTCCATCTCTTAAGTTAACCAGGTACATGTACATGTACGGGTATGGTACTAGTTCGGGTAAGGTACAAGTAAACTGCTAGTAATAGAAATGTACAGAAGACAACTGGAATTCGTGAGTGAAAATTGGTGGAATGCTTGGAAAATGAACTAAGTCCCAACTATATGTATGCATGTTCCCAACTTGACACTTGTCATGTTGAGAGCTACTTTGGCCCACTTGTCCCCATCCTTAGAACTTAAGATAAAATAATTATCCATACTTTATACTTTAAGGAATATTAATATAATATTCCTTTTTTGCTTAAGCTCCCTAGCTTAGGCCCTTATCCTTAACGTTTAGCCCCCTTTCCCTAACTAGTGGAGTTTAGTCCCCCATACTCTTTTACATGGTTGGTCTGCCGCAATTATGTGTTTTTCATTAATATTTGCATGTGAATACATTTATGTTTACATTATAGATATACTGTACTTTCTGCATCCCGACTCACCCGGCTAAGTACATTTGTATTTACATTTACAGTTGGGGTTCAGCCTAGGGGTATTACATGTTACAAGTGTTATGAAGGAATGCGGCCATGAGAGGAGGTGTTATGAATGAGAGTGAGGGGAAGACCACTATGATTGTAAATGGCTTAAGATTTTCCATTGGAAGAGAAATAAGTGTTAAGAAGGTGTACAATATAAAGGAGGCTTATCAATTAGACTTGAAGGTTGAGGAGAAGCTAATGAACATAATGTAAGATAAAAAATACTAAAGAGAAGATCTCTGGAGAAGAACATGCATATGAGGTGCAAGTTGATATTGTGGCAAGTTGAATATGGTGTTAAAAAAAGAACCTATCCAAGTTATTAAGTAGGAGGGAGAGGGCGTGAGTGAAATGCTCATGGTTGAAAACATGCGAGGGGAGGAAATTGAAGGAAAAATTACATCATACAAGTTCTAGAAAAAATGGTGTTGTAGAAGTGGTTAGTGATGTTGTGGGAAGAAGAAGTGTTGTGAGAAAGGAGAGTGGTGTGGCTAGAGAAATATCATTGGAGACATGCATATGATAGTTCATGATTCCCATAATGTCTTTCATTTTGATTTTTTTGGAGACATTGATTTTGTTACAAATGAACACGATAATGCAACAAAAGAGAAGGTGAATGATGAGGAAGTTGTTGTGATGAAGCATCCTAGTAGCAACATTAGAATACAGAATAGGAGTGAACCCAAAGAGAAAGGGGCACAATTTTATGGGTTCAGGTGGATACACCAATTGTATATAGAAGTGATGGTGTTAAGGAGAAGAGATTATGAAGGAAAGCAGTGGTGAGTAGACAAGAAGAGTAAGTCTAGTAGGAGTAGAACCTATAAAAATGATGATAAAAAAGAGGTTGCAGTCAAGGAAGATGATGTAATTATTTAGCAACAAACACTAGTAATGTTTCTTGGAGTGATGGTGCATGAGAGGGAGATGAAAGAGGTAGTAAGCACCATTAGGCTAGGTTTGTTTTATTTGGAAGAAGGGATTCCCCCTAGGTTTGAGTTGCAATAAATTACAAAGATGTTGAAGATGATGAAATAGAAGAATGACATAGTTGACGTTAGACATATGGTGTTTCCTACAATGTATGATTGTAGATATGAGGAGTAAAAGGATGAATAATGATTTTAGACAGAGAAGACATAGTAGAGTGCGGTTCATATTGTAGAGATCAAGACGGAAGACGAGAAAGAAGAAAATCAAACAACCACTAGTTGTTGATTTATGAACAACCTTATGAGAAACATCATCACTTATTTTCAATTAGGGTAGTCTAATTCAAGAGCATCCTTGGGATTTAGATAATCTTGTATCGACCAAAAACAATTTCTTTTAAGTTTTTATTTTGATGAAATTTTCCTTGTTCAAATTTTGAATTCCTTAATTTTCAACAATGATAGGGGTTTGGTATTTTGATAATGCACCCTTATATCTTGGAGTTAGAATATGAAATTTGGATATGTTATAGAGGACACCTTCCTTTGTGTTTGCATTAATTTTCAATACAAAGTATTGAGTTTAAGTACTTCACCCAAGCCCAAACCGAGTGCATTGAGTTTTCTTATATTCAACAGTAGTAGGGGTTTAGTATTTTGACTAGTGAATTCAATCCTTGGATTTAGACTTCAAAACTTGGATATTTTGTAGAGGACATATTATTATAAATTTCTATCAAATTTTGTCTTAAATATAGATTTTAATGGGCACTCCTAAACTCTAAATAGAGTGTGACTATAAAGGCTCAAGTTTCCTTCCACATGTTTATTTTCTAGTTTGGCTTTGAATATTCAAACCCAAAATATTGAGTTCCATATGGAAACTTAGGAGGTGATTAATAAATATGTAAAGGTAGGATGAATCATACATGTTACAAGGAAAATATCTATGGCAAGGGGTAAACCACAATAGACGACATGATACCCAGAAATCAACTCTAAACTCAAGTATGCTAGATAAATAGAAATGCTAACAAGAGAAGGCTAAGAGCCTAACTTATCAAGACTTCTGAAGAAGAGCTCAATCGAGCTCACGACCGAAAGCTTGATGCCTGCAACTTGTCCTCAACAATCAAGATATACAAGCATATAGAAATTATATAGAAAGTTAGCATATAAACTAGAACAATCCAATAACATGTATAACAAATATGCCCATGCAAAATAATGTAAATATTTGCGACATATAATTGGACGAGAAAATAATATTTTTATTAATGTAATCAACATAAGTACATAGGTGATAAACTTCTGTAATCAAACATATCAGAACCAAGAAACCAAGTCCCTCCAGCTGGGCCTTCACCACTTCAGTCCTCCATAAAGGCAAGCTCACAAGTAGTAGGAGTCAATGATATTCTCCATCTCTAGATAGGAAGAGCTTGGGGGTTGGACACAAGGAGTTCAGACTTTCAAGGACAAAGGGATGCAGACTCAATATGAAGTGAAATTTCTCCAGAGTGTCTTTGCTGTCAATGTTTTGTGTGTTCAAGGATTGTATACGACTCAATTTATAGCCTTCAAATGGAATTGAAGGGTTGGGTCGGAGCATTTCTAGTATATGGAAGGTCAAGGATCATGGATCTCATGACATGGTGTGGAAACTCGACACATTTTTAATTTTTGAGCATAAAACCCCATGTACGTCGGATGTAATGGAGCAACTTGCGTATACACAAGTTGTCTAACCGGGGCCCACGTATATGGACAAACAATTGTATTTTTAGCTTTGGAGTGAACAAAATGGGGTAATGTGAGTTTGTAGAGGGAAATGGAAGGCCATCAAATCAATATGCATGGAGTGTGGCAAAAATTGCTATAACAATATGATGTTTGCGCTACCCCAATACTAAAATGACTTGGGAACCAGACAATTATGGCATCACAATTTAAATATTTGAAAGTTCCATGCAATTGGTGTTTTATTCTCTTTGTATTTTGGCTTTCATGTAGTTGTTTGTTGGTGTGTAGATTCTAGAGGCATTGAGAGTTGGATCTATGAATGTAATAAGGCCCAATAACATTGGCCATTGATGTTTTGAATAGAATACAGTAAAATGTGTTGTATATTTTTGTTGTCTAATTCTAGTTTAAGTGGTGAGTGTTGTTTCATTACATATTTTGATTTGTAGTCCCAAGTTGTGCATCACTTATATGTGTGGGTTATGTGTATCTCTTATGTGCATGTATTAGTTGTGTTTCTTATGTATGTGGGTTATAGGTGCATCATTTATGTGTGGGGCTTAGTGTGTTATTGTGACTTGTGTTAGTTATGTGTGTTGGTTAAGTGCATCATTTATATGTTATTTATGTGTGTGGATTAGGTGTGACATCAATGTATGGATTATATGTGAAATTTTTGTGTGTCTTAAGTACATCATTCATGTGTGAATTAATTAAATGAAATATTTATGTGCATGGGTTGGATGTGTTCCTTATATGTGTGGGTTAGGTATGCCATTTATGTTTGTAGGTTTATAAAAGGTCCATTGTCATTTCTCTCACAAATAAACCCCCACAAAGGGATCATAAGGAAAATGAGATCCCTATAGAAGTGATGCATCAACATCCCCCAAATCTAGAACTAATATTGTTAATGGTATTAGTGCCATGACTTATGGGACCTCTCTAGCTTGTGTTTGTTTCCCATTTGGTGTATTTCTGTATTTCAATACAATAACATATCTCTATGGTGGGATTTTTCTCTACAATGCATGGGTTATTTGTGCATGAGTGCATCAATTATGTGCATAGATTAGGTTTAGTTATTATGTGTGCGGGTTAGGTGCATGTCAATGCATCACTTATGTATGTGTGTCATTTATTATGTGTCACTTATGTTTTTTGGTTATGTCCTTGAGTTAGATGCATGGGTTAGATGGATAACTTATGTGCATAAATTAGGTGTATTTTAATATTTGGGTTGCTTTTGTGCATGTTAAGTTCATTGTTTATGTCTATGGGTTATGTGTGTGGGTTGGATGCATCATTTATGCATGTGAATTCATGTGTATTTTATATATGTGGATTAGGTGTGTCGCTGAGGTGTGTCTCTTATATGCTTGGCTTATAAGCCGCACCATTTATGTGTGTTTCTTATGTACATTGTTTACGTATAGTGTGGGTTAGGTGAGTAATTTGTGTGGTTTATGTGCATTGTTAATCTTTATGTGTTTTATTTTCTTATGTGGATTATATGTGTGGTTTATGTGCAATGCATATGTGTGTCCTTTATGTCTCTAGGTTTATATAAATAATCTATTTTTGTGTGTGTCATTTACATGTGGGGTTTAGGTGGGTTTTTTATTTGCATCATCCATATAGATTATTTATGTGCATAGTTTTTGTGTGTGGGGTTTGTAAATAATTTAGTTTTATGTGTGTTTCTTGTGTGCATGGGTTAGGCGCATCATTAATGTGTGTGGGTAGGTGTGACGCTTAGGTGTGGGTTGGGTGCATTACTTATGTGTGTCATTTATGTGTGTGGGTTATATTATTTTCTTGTGTGTGTGTGGTAGGTATGTGCATTGCTTATGTGTGTGGGTTAGGTGCATCATTTATGTGTGTGATCCAAATATTAGGGAGGCTTATAGTCTAAGTTCAGATTTATAAGTCATAAATTTGTATTTTTATGTAAAAGGGAGCTTGATAGATATGTAATTGATGGAGTCAAGCTTAATCAAAGTTGACTTCATCAACGAGACACCTTATAAGAAGGAAATATGAAGAGAGTGAAGGTTGGGAAGGAGAGGTCCCAAAATTGGCCTCATTGCATGTAATGGTTCTTCTTATTGGAATCCTTCTTCTCCAACTCTCTCTCTCTCTTTCTCATATTTTTGTGGTGTATTTAATTCATGTATTTTCATCAATGTTCTTGTGATTAATTTCATGGAATATTTTTATATTTTCTCTCCTCTTCTCTTGGCATTCAAGTCTTCTGGATCTTAGCCCTCAATATCTAGATGATTGGTATTGGAGTTGGTAACCACTCCATGGGAACTACGGTTTGAAGTATATTTTGGGTTCAAATATTTGCAACAATATCCAACCTCCTTTTGGCACTCTTAGAGTCCATTTGTTGGGCCATACACTATAAGTATCACAATTGGTTCACATGCATTACAAGGTTTTTATGCCCTCAAACCTTCATTCACCATTATAGGAGCATCCTTACATGGATTCACTACATCCATTGGTTTGCAATTTCTTAAAAAATATTGCATATCTTCCATGCTTCCCACTGAGGTTCCATGACCTGTACAACAACCCATGTTTCTCTACAAACCCTTGGCATCCTTTATGGCTCTCTACACTCAGTGCTCCCACATTCAACATTATTGTAGATTCAAACAACCATGTCATGACTTAAAAAATCTGCAAGCGACATCTGAAATCTTGGGCGACCTCATTTCAACCCTTTCTAATCTTACCCACAACTGTATCGCCGCCATAGAAGCACAATAATTGACAGAACTCAGGGAAATCATCTTTTGCAAACTTTATATAAGTTTCATGACCTCTATAGAGCCTTAAAAAGGGCTCATTATAGCTCATTTTAAAGGACTCTTTGTTGGCTGAAATGTTTTTTTTTTTACCAAATTTCATTTTGTTTCCTAGTTTATGAGATATTGTTGATTGAAGCACCAAAGGTCTGTAAAATAGTGCAGCTACGCATACCTTGAGTTTTAGGAAGAGTTTTCTCACTGCACGGGCTACAAAGAGAAATTATTTTATGTCAATGGAATATATCTTCAATACTTCAAATGGGTCTTCAAGATAATTTGATTTCATTATTTGTAACAAAATCTATTGACAAAATCTTAGCTAGAGGTTCACTTCCAAAAACATAGGGTTTTTTCATTTCAATTTTCAATTTTTTTAGATTTATTAAATCCTATTGTAATTTTTTAAACCCATGTAAAAGAACCCATAAATTGTAATCGGTATAAAAAACAAGCATTCCATTGCCAACTTGGTTATGGGTCATCCACAAACCCATGGTTATGGGTTAACCACAAAAAACCCTTCTCTTCATTAGCACTCGACACATTGTAATCATGATGGTACGATGAACATAATGGGGTCTCTCTTTTTTTTAGCATGGGTGAAATGATGGGGACCACCTTTCTAAGGGGTAAGGATTGATTCGAATCTTAGGGGGGATTATAGTCTAAGCTGGGATGTACAAGTCATAAAGTCATATTTTTATGTAAAATGAAACTTGATAGATATGTAATTGTTCGAGTTAATCCTAATCAAAGTTGACTTTGTCTACAAAACACCTTATAAGAAGGAAATAGGAAGGGAGTGAAGGTCAGGAAGGAGAAGTCCCAAATTTGGCCTCATTGCATGTGATGGTTCTTCTTATGGAATTCTTCTTCTTCAACTCTCTCTCTTTCTCATATTTTTGTGGTGTATTTAGTTCATGTATTTTCATCAATGTTCTTGACATTAATTTCATGGAAAATTTGTATGTTTTCTCTCCTCTTCTCTTGGCATTCAATCCTTTTGGATTTTATCCCTTAAGATCTAGATCAACGTGTTGCTTATGTGTATGGTTTAGGTGTGTTTATGACCTATATGAGTTATAAGGTGAATCACTAATGTTTGTAGGTTCTAAGTTACAACATTTATTTGTGTGGTTGAAAGGTGTGTCACTTAGATGGGAGTTAGGTGTGTCATTTATTTGTGTGGATTTGGTGCATCATTTATTGTATGGATTAAGTGTTTCCTTTCTACACGTGGAATAAATGTGTTACAAATGTGTGTGGATTAGGTGTGTTGCATCATTTATTGTATGGATTAAGTGTTTTCTTTTTGCATGTGGAGTAAATGTGTGTGGATTAGGTGTGTCATTTATATGTGTGGGTTTAAGTGTGCCATTTAGTTATTTTATTTATATGCATAGGTTAGGTGTACCACTTATGTGTATGGCTTAGGTTCCACCTTTGCGATCTCTCGATGCCAACATTATATACATGATTCAAAAGTACATCCAAGGCTTAATTCAATATCTTAATATTATACAAACCAAAAAGGATGGAGACAATTTGGCTTCTCAAGCACATCAACATATGAATGTAAATGTTCCTGAATTGTTGTGGGTGGTAAATTATCCACTAGTTAACTTTTAAAACCATGGAAAGGGGCATGCATACTAGTTATGTAGACTGGGCAATTTAACAATCGTATTACCCCAAAAGAAAAGATGTGAGATAAAAAGAGATCAAATTATCTAAATTATTATCCTTACAATGAAAATGATTTTTTTTTACGATAACTACCACATGTTACTTTATGGTTATATTGGTATACAATGTTGAGTATAATATCCCAATAATTGATTGGAGTATCACACTAAAAAATATTTTTTAAGGAACCTACAATTACAAATTAAGGTAATACGACAACACTTATCAAAAACTCTAGTTTCACACAAATCCTTAAGGCCACAAAAATGGTATGGATGTATATTTTGTGTAATATGCAAATTTAATGACTTGACAATGAGGGTTAAACGTTGAGAATATAACTACAAAGATTCCATTTAAGTTTGTTATATTTGTACTAGCATGTCACTTATGTGTATGGGTTAGGTATGTGTGATTCTATCGTCATTTATGTACGTAGGTCATGTGCATAATTTATGTGTGTTTCTTATATGATTGTGTTAGGGCCATGTGTGCGATCCCAATTCATCACACATACTGTACATAAGGAATCTTTGGATTATAAGTTGGGTATCGTTTCCATGTCAAGATTTATAATACCATGGGTGGTTATTGAGACCTAAATATTGTCTAAGGTCAATAACTAAGGTCCTAGGGTTTGAGTACATACAATTGCCTTTGGGATCATGGTCCATGTGTAGTGTCCCAAACCACCACACATGCCCTACATAGGATATATTTACACTACAAATGAGATATGCCCCCCATTTTGAGGATTAACATAAGAAATATGGTTTCAATGCACATGGCATGGTCTAGGGCCAAAATCTATGGTTTTATGCCATAACATTTATGTGGAACTCATGGTTTATGTGCTGGCCTCCAATCCATCACACGTTGCTAGAAATATTGTTTTCATTGATTTCAAAGATAGAGGGAGACTACATATGTTCAAGATAAAGATTGCAAGATGGAGATTGTTGGAAGTATTGTTTCTGGATTGTTGATACTCAGTTTGGATACCCTATCTCCGAAGGCCTTTTTTATTTGAATACCTAGCTCAAATGGGAGCATATGATATATGGTTGAAAAAAATATTTTGAGACATTTCCAACGGTATATCGCACTCCCTATATCTCCTTAGGATTGAGCAGATATGAAATATTTTTTCAGGTCATCCCAGCTAGAAAGTACAGGTCAACCCAACCAATTTTACAAGTCAGACCCACAAATGAACGAAAAATATTATAAATACATGATAGATGTGAACATTTGAAGAGTATCCAAGCAAGAAGAGAAAGTACAAGTGCAAATATGAGATATGAGGTGTGCAAGAGGAGATGGAGAATATTGTTGGGGTCTAAAGGTGTGCAAGAGGATTTTTCTTAGAGTTTTAAGGGTGCACTATGAAGGACTAAGGTCTATGATGATGCAAAGTGCATTGTTTTGAGGTTGTAATGCTGTATTATGGAGTTATATTATGGGAATGATGCTATGAGGTCCGCTAGGGAATGAAGGATAAATCTGACTAGGGTATGAAGCTATGTTTGGGGTACAAAGCAAGGAGAGGCATTGGAGCATGAAAGTTAAGGGTATGATGATGCTGTGAAATGCATTAAGTATGAAGCATGTCGGTGAAGTCATGAGTAATCTATGTATGATGATCTTAGATTGATTCCTATACAGGTCTTACTGAGTTGGTTCTTAGCTAAAGGGATTGGTGTCTCTAGTAGGTTGGTGCCTATACAATCTCTTGCTGAGTTGGTGCTCAACTAAAGATATTAGTGTCTCTAGTAGGTTGGTGCCTATACAATATCTTGTTGAGTTGGTGCTCAACTGAAGATATTGGTGTCTCTAGTAGGTTGTTGCCTACAAGCTTTTATAAAGATGTTTTTTTGTGGTTTTCTCCCACAAGGTTTTCCAAATTAAACTTTTTGTACTGTGATTTGAGTTTACATGCATTTATTGTCTTAAAGTTAATGAGTGATTGATGAATGCTCATTTAAAGTAAATAATATTTTATACAAATTCACCTCTCCTCCTCTCGGTATAAACATAAGCTCAATAATTGGTTTCAGAGTAGGTTCCTTTGGAAACAATTTAATCGCTAGAAGGAAAATATCAAGAGAACACATGTCTAGTCAAGAGGAATTCCTCTTCATGGCCATGGATACAAAGTTTAATGATATATACAATGAAGATAATAAAAAATAAAAAATATATTCTTCGTGATATAGATATAGGAGTTCAAACTAAAAGAAGATTGTACTTTTCTTTGCTATCCAAAATAGATCCCAAGAACTTTGCACAAGCTAGTGAAGATAAGCATTGGGTGTTACAAAAATCTAATTCCTATGGCTTTGGGTCAGGGCCACAACAGAGAAGTGCCCTTAAAAGACTCCTCTCAACCTCTAATTAGACAATCAATCAGAAATAACTACCTGCGGTAACTAAATTTTAGAAAAAAGGAAGAAGAACATACCTGGAACCCTACGTTTGAAGTAGATCGCGTTTGAGGTCTTTCGCTTTGAAATACTTAACTACAATCTTCTGAAAGTACTGCAACCAAAATAAGCATGAAACTGTAATAAATTAGGTATCTAATAACTAATTAGATATCATCAATTCAAATTATATGTTAGGTTCAAGATAGGATACACATAACATCATTAAAATCATGAATTAACACAAAGAATCAGATGAGAATGAGAGTTGTTTTATTGATAAAAACAAAAGGGGTTGGTTACAACCTATAACCGCTGTGACACGGTCCCAAAACTAGGCTCCAAGTTTCTCCACCCAAGGATTGAGATGACAAAGATTACCTTTTGTGTCCTGATGGGTCCAAGGAAGCAATAGGTTTCTTCTTGACGAGATAAAGAGGAACAAAAATCTTGAAAACAAGGGTTTTCAAGGGGGGGGGAAGACAATCTAAGAAATATAGGGAAACATGGGCTTGCAGAGATATAAGGAAACTACGAACATAAGGTTGTATCTCTTTGATATGATTTTCCTCCATCCCAAAGATCTCTTTTATACTCCCTTTTGACAGTTGGAGTAGTTATGCATGGGCTATAGGAGGTTGGGAACCTAGGGAACTCATCAGCGCCACCCAAAATATCGAGAATTATATTTTTTTGAGCCAATTAAACAAGTACATGGATTTCTAACTAGAAAGTCACATATGTATGCGGGTTGCTTTAAGGAGAGTCATGTACATATTTAAAAATGATATTTTTTAATATGTTTTTAGGAAGGAAAATGGGGGTTCAACTCCCGCAAATAGGGAAAGGGTTGTAAATGAGGCCAATGAGTCGTCATAAGTATAGAAGGTGTCAAATGATGCTATAACATATGCCCCCTAATGTGTGAGGTTAGAAGAGAAATTGATGGCTGAAATACATTACAAATAGTCATGAGATTATGGAGGGGCCATTAGGTAGGAGTTGTTGAAGACTAGCCATGGAATTGTACCTACAACAAAAACAAGTAAGATACTCTCTTCTCAAGTCGAGCATTCCCATGCTTGAGTGTGATGTAAGCGTGGCCACCAAATCAAGTACACTGCAGATCCATGTCTAATGAAGGCATAACTGATGTCCATGGCCATGAAAACTATACATAGTGGATCCATGTGATATATAGAAGTAGAAATCATGGCCACGAGAAAATACATAGTGGATCCATGAAAAAATGTAGATCATAGCTACAAATGGATACACAATAGAGCTATGTTTTAGAATAAATTAGAGGATATCTATAACCAATGGAGTGAACAAATTGATCCTCTACAAGTACCAATGCCAAAGAGGGTGGTAAAATCAATACAAGTCGGGTAGGAGCACAAAATAGGTGATGCTTGTACTTCATCCGCAGTATTCAAAACAATCCGCCATGGTACAAGTATACACTATGTGAATAAATGTGTTGAAGTCGAACACAGTGAGACACTATTTGATTACCATTCATTGATGTATACCGTTAACAAATGCGAGAAAACCCACCAATAATGATAATGGGCATCAAGGTACCTAGTACAATCTAACAAGTGTGAATAAATGAGCTAATGTTAAACACCTGATAGAATATATCGAGCATATGAAATTGATTTATTCACACTGTCAATAGCGAGGGAACCTGCCACTCATGACTACAAGCACCAAGGTACTAACAATAACTATAGATCCTTGTCATGGAGTAAGATGTTTTGGCATCAATAGGAAGAGATCTGTTGGAAGGAAGGCATTAAGACATCCTTCATCATCCAACACAAGGGGTAGCAGAAGGCCAAAGATTTGGAAGAAATCAGACGAAAATATTGAAAGGACCAAACCGAGGTACGACTCTGGCATCCACCAGATGGAATAACACATGACAAAGACTCTATGAATAGTAGCCAATTATGGAGACTACCAACAAAGACAAGGAATCCACCAATGGGGTCAAGTGGAAACCAAGGTACTGCACTAATACCTATGTGTGATAATGGTTGTTGATGTTGAACACAATGGATACCACTCAATGAGCGACTAATAATGGTTTGTCATCTGCTAAGCATAATGTTACCTATCAATGATGTAAATAGGCCCATGGTGCAAGTCTAGGTCATACTCTCATAGCAATGTGTCGTAGTCGATAAGATCATACCTGATAGAAAGAAGTCAATGGGGACCTTCTATACTAGCACGAGTGAGAGAGAAATATACTTGTGATATCGAGCGATACTTGACTGACCCGGGAGGGCAGACTTGAAAAGTAATTTTTTTTTGCAGAATGGATGACACAGGATGAATTCCCTTGAACTGAGTAATGACACAAAATGTGACTTAGGAAACATGAATTATAAACTAGGATATTTTTTGCGAGACAACAAGCATCAACAAACACTCCATATGACTGGAAGAATAACTAACCAGTGGAGATTCTTCTCAAAAATGAAAAAAAGGCCTCTTAAGGCCATACGAAACCCAATAATGAGGTGAAGACTCATAAGATTGTGTTCTGTTCAAGGGAAACACAAGTATCTTCCCTATATAAAAGATTTAGACCCATTCCGATCCTTCTTTTTTATTTATTTTTATTTATTTTTATTTTTCATATTATAAATCCTGAAAAAGAATAAAAGAATGCTATGATACAGTGGAAGAAATGAGTGTCACGAGAAAGAAAACTAGTTCCAAGTTCAAGGAACATACCTATGCTTAATGCAAGGAAAGCATGTGCAGGATATTGACACTTGGGGGAAATTTTCCTCCAAGGATATATGTGTCAAGTCACAAAGGATAATATTGTAAGGCGGGTAACTTTACGAGAATGAATATACTATTGGCTATATCAAAACAAGATGAAGCCGACATTAGGCCTGAAAATCACGAGCGGTCAATATGCAATGCAAGTACAACTTGACACAACAATGAGGGATCCCCATAGGGTATTATCCAGAATAAGAATGAGAAGAATATATGAGGCTTCAACGCAAAGTCATGGCGGGACTAAATAGGGCTTCCGAGCCTATAAAAGTACTTCAACATGGGCACCAAACTGCGAACAAGGTTCTAAATAGGGAACCCATGAACGATAGGCTTTACCACATGAATTACAACACCTATAAACTACAAATAAGGTTTTTTGTTGCAACTTAGTGGGGTCGATCCTAAGGAAAAACGAAACAAGAAACAAATACTACAACAATGCATAAAGGGGGAAATCTAACCGATATGCTAGTTTCAATAATAATACCTATCAAAACAGATCGACATGGGAAAAAGAAACCAAAGAAAATGTCTCCAAATTCCTGTATATAAGACCAAAAACACTTACTCAGAAGTTAACAAGTCCAATATAGAAACCTCTGATAATAACATGTGTTATGGGATACAAAACTTGAAAACAAGAAACCCTAAAAGTACAATATGTACAAAGCACTTCATACCCTTGCGTCTTATGCATAGTACTTCCTTAGGTAGAGCCCATCACTAGGTTCAGGGCAATGGTTTCTTTGGAAACTAGTTAGTAAAGCTTCCAATTCAGGAAGAGGTCAAGGATCCATAATTATAGCTTCAAGGATAGCCTCATCTGAAGGAAATTCAACATACAATAAATAAGGACTCGATGGTACACAAATACCAGGGTTCAAGGTCTCACGAACAATAATATTAGACTCAAGAGGAAAAACATAGTCCCTAGGGACAATAGGGGGAGGCAAGGGCACTCCTGCCCCTAATGGATAAATAACTTGATAAATTGTTGAGACCATGTCTCGAGAAGGAAAAATTGTCTGTTCAAGAGAAATTGAACATCGAGGATATGATTCCACATAATTCACCCACGACGGGGAAGAGTAAACTTGAACACTAGGAACATACAAAGGGTAAATCAGAGCTAAAGCCGAATTAGGATGGTGATTATCATATGAAAGTTGATCAATAGTGACAATAATTTCATTGTGAGGAAAATGCATGACACAAAAAAGAGTAGACACCGCAACATTCATAACATAAACATAATCATGCCCAAGACAAATATTGAAGTCTAAAGGGCCTGACCCTATTAACAGGTCTATTAGGATAGTATTTCCACCTAACGTTATAGGAAATTGAGGAAGAATCCCCAAAAATTCTCAAGGTCTTTTATCGAAATCCAACAACTCACTGGTAGATGACACAAGCTTGGGAGAACCCAATGCTTGCCAAGCCAAGGAGGATAAAATACTTGCAGAGGATCCTTCATCTACAATATATCAGTAAACACTCATTGAATTGGATTTAACTTTTATATGGAAAGGTGGAGAAGAAGGAAGACTTGACTCAACAAGGTCATTCCAATCAAAGGAAACCATCCCATGACTTGGAGGGATTGGACTCAAAAAGAGTGGATTTCCCCCTTGTTTAGAAGTTATTGGACTAGAAATGCTAAAGACACAATCAAAAGATGCATCACTCCCCTAAAGAAGAGTGGGATCAGTTGAATATTGCATCAGTGAGACCACTTTCTCAACCATTGATTGAATAGGATGTGAGACAACATGGCCAAGAGACACATCACCCCAAAAAACAAGAGTGGCATCGACCAACATTGCATCGACACAACCATTGTAACATCCTATTTCCCCCATTCTATAAATGTAACTTTATTGGTCAGGAACTATGGAAAACTCAAAGTGTGAATGTTTGATTTGGTGGACCTTTGTATGAAGGTTGATGAATGTAAACCCTATTATTTTAATAGATAATGGAAACGTGTTGCATGATTGATGAGAAGGGGATGTGCTAAGAGAGACCACGATTTCTAATGAAAAGACGGTGGAGGGGACCCAGAATGGTTGCGTTAACCTCCATCGAACCAATACTATGTTGGTTTTAATTGCACAAGATCAGAACAACCCTCTGACCTAAAATGAATTACAGTTAGGCTGGTAGGTGGGAAGGCCTCCTCAAGAGTTAATGAGGGATGGGGCAGACCACCCATCTATAAGGCTTTCGGACCTAACCACGGACGAGGATTTCGAGCCACACACAATCTTGCTTAGGAAGGCAAGAAAATAAGTGTGGTGGGGGTAGGGAGAGGGTCTGCGAAGAAAGTAGAGTCGATAGCGGAAACTCTCGGGTTCGAGGAAGGATTGAAAGTGAAAGTGAGTTTTGATCACATAGAATAGAGACTGAGTCAGGAGAAGGAGAGTAACCTTCGTACTCATCTATTCCTCTATAGGGAGAAAGAGAGTAACCTTCACCCCCAACTTCCGTGGAGCTGGATGTGAGAGAATGAATCTCAAAGCATCGTGGCCTAAGCTCGGGGGTGTCCAGTGATAGATCCATTGGGAGTGAATGAGCCTATGGTTGGGTGGAAACAAGCACCCCTCTCAACAGTCACATCACGCCTTATGGTTCTGATAAGTGTTTTTATGCCTTGTGCTTTGAATTGGAAATAATGAATGCATGAATTGTATTTATATGACTATAATGGTTTCTGTATTAAATGATTAAGTTAGAAGTATGCATTTGTTCCTTGATAACTTTCATATCTGCTTGATTTCCTTATGCTCTAGTTTAATTCCTCGGAATCACTTTCCCAGAGAATTCCATCACCGTCCTAGAGTCACGTGAGTACTTCCCTGATTGCGGAGGTTGAACCCCGCAATCACTGCGAGGACGGAGTCTAATAAGCTCATGAGAGGTAGTGCAGGTATGCACTGAGTCTCTACAAGGTGGGAAGAGTCTGAGACCGTCTTAAGTCCTAGAGTTGAGGAATGAACGTAAGGAGTGTGCGGAAGAACGCTTCCAAGCGTTACGTTCAAAATAACAAGTGAAAAACTCTTAAGTACTTCAGAGCCAACAAAGCTGAGGAAGAATAGTGAGGTTCAAGTATCGAAAGGGAATATCCTTTCGTTTAGAAGATGAATGGATGATGTCCATTTGGGAGAACCCAGGGTCTATCGTGACTTTATATTTGAAGAAGGGACGCAGGCATTAATGCCTTGACTCCTTCAGTCTTCACAAATTCGCACATCGGGAGATTCACATGTTGGCATGAATAAAATCCTGAAACCCAAAGTTGTGATGTGATCTAGACTGTAGATCTAGGATCTATTGGGACCCTCCTTGACCGTTGGATTGGCGAGATTGGGGAATCACACGTTTGCGCGACTAAAATCTTGAAACAAAGTTGTGATGTGATTTGGACCGTAGATCTAAGGATCTGTCGGGACCCTCCTTGACCGTCAGATTGGTGAGATTGGGGATTCACACATTGGGAGATCTGCACATTGGCACAACTAAACTTTCGAAACCCAAAGTTGCGATGTGATTTGGGCCGTTGTATCAAGGAAGGTAATGGACCGTCGATCTGACGCGAGCAAATTAACGCCAGAGTATGTAGGAATTCAAAATCCCCTAAGAACAAATCTCATAAGAGATAAGCACTTTTTAAGAGCACAAATGAGGTCCAAGAGGTGAACTTGTTTCAAGTTCATAAGCTTCGGAAGGAAAAACCTGATTCGCGAGAAAGTACATGGATCGCCAGATCATAGGAGATCATGGACCATTGATCTAATGCTGTCGGGAGTTTAGGGATCGGAAGAGTCAGGGTTGACTCAAATCCAAATACCCGATACATGAAGCCACGATTTGATCCTAGCTGTCCATCGAGAAGGGACGCATGGCGAGAAGTTAGCGTTTTGATGACACACAACTCGCGAAGTCCGAGTTCGCGAAAGGATCACAATCGTTGATCGAAGGAGGGATCCAGACCGTTCATATAGAAAGTGAATATCAAGAAATTAGGAATTGGGGAAACAAAGGTAAGCCGACCTCCAAAGTCGTGAAACACGAAATCCCGATTTGCGAGAGAGGAGATCAAGACTGTTGGATCGTGAGAGAGTGTGGTCACAACTTGAGGACATATGAAGGAAGAGGATAACATGGAAAGCTAGCACCTATTGCTCAAACCCTTCAAAAGGGGGCTTGGGAAAGAGTCGCGGATTGGAAGAACCTACAACAGAAGAAAGGGGAAACTAAAGAGAGTTAAGAAAAAGAGAAATTTATTTATGCCCCGTCGTGGGTGTGTGAAAAAATGGTATTAGATCATGGTTACAACACTTGGCCTGCTTGGGATTACACACGAGTCTCTTAAAAACGCTATTTGGAGTACTTTTACAGGAGTGACACCCTACCTTGTCTCTTTCTTAAAAGTCCGGTTAAAATTTTTATTAAAGAAAAGAGTGAAACTTTCTACTATGTGTATGCATTTAAGAAATTGAAATGTGTATTGTTCATAATCTGATATATTGTTAGCTAACAATAAGTGTTTTTTTCAACACTCGAGCAGTTAGTGAATCACAGAAAAAAATTAAGAGTAAAGGATGGTGACATGTCATGAAGTGGGGGATGGCTCCCAAAATAGAGGCAAAGAATTTGACGAAAGGAGGGCGGTGGAAACCCCTCTAGATCTGGATGGAACTGTAAGGAGCCTCAGGGCTGAGTTACAGAGTTTCAAGGCCAACAACGAGATATTGATAAAGGAGAAAGAGAAACAAACAAAAATTAACACAGTCTTGCTACAGATCTTATCCGACATACATAGGCAACTGTAGCATGAACCCGCAACCAGTCATGTGGACCGACGACACAAGAAGAGAATTTAGAGTCCACCTGAGATCCGAAAACATGACTCCCTAAGTGACCCCACTGGAGGAAGTACCATGAAGAAGGTCCAACCCGGAGGGAGGGGACAATCATCGGGAGAGTCCTCTGGAAAGGAAGCCGACAACTTCAAAGGATCTTCTAGTAGCAGGGTTGGCTCTCATCCTCACAGGAAATGAAAGAAACACAAGCATTCCAAAACCCATAGTCCTTAAGAGTTCAAGAAAAATCCAAACCACCCTTTTTCAATGGAGAGATTAAGAAGGGAGAAGAGGTGGAAGCCTGGCTGCTTGGTTTAAAGAAGTATTTCAGAGTCCATGAATACTCTGAAAACTTAAAGGCTCGAATAACCATCTTCAACCTGAATGGAAAGGCTTCCATATGGCGGGAAGACCTTAGGAATGTGAAAGGAGTCCATGAGAAGGACTTGTCATGGAAACAATTTGAGAAATACTTCAGGAAGAAGTATCTGTCAGAAAAATACATGGATGGGAAAACTAAGGAATTCTATGAGCTCCGGCTAGGGCAGCTCACCATAGATGAATTTTTCAATAAATTCCTTGAAATACAGAGGTATGTACCCCACATAAAAGACGAAAAAACAATAATGTAGCGGTTCATTAGTGGGTTACCTCAGACCTACTGGGATAGGATTGAGTTCGACGAACCAAAGACCTTAGAAGAAGCTATCCGGAAGGCAAGGTATTGTTATGAATAGTTTGGGAGTAAGACAAGACCCCACAAGGACTGGAAGAAGAAGAATATTTCAGGATTTCAAAAGAAAGGGTTTAAATCCTCAAGATTTAAGAACTATGGAAAATATTCTAGAGGGAGCCTTCCTACTAGAAGTGTATATCAACACAATTTCCCCTCTCAAAGTGGAAATAAACCTTTTAAGACAATCCCAACAAAAACCGATAACCTCAAGAAGGAACCCTTAAAATGTTGGGCTTGTGGAGAAGATCATAAATTGAGGGACTTCCCACACATACAACATAACAGTAAGAGAGTCTACAATATCCATGAAGATATCACCGTCAATGATGTGGCTAGGAGCATGCCACAAATCTATGCATCCTTGGACAATAATCAAGCTGACCACCAAGCTTTAGCAGTGGAAATGGAAGGTATGATCGCCAACCATCTAGTTTCTATTTTAATTGATCTAGGTTCTAATTTGAGTTATGTGGCCCCTCAGGCTGTTGATAAGTGTAAACTGCAACCAATTAGACATGTTAAACCGTTGTTGGTGCAATTATCCAGTGGGACCAAAATAAAGATGGCAGAGGCCATACCATCCTGTCAATTCATCATGGGTGGATTTCCCACCCGAGCGACTCTTAACATACTTCCCCTAGGTTCATATGACTTGTTGATTGGTATGGATTTGTTGGCTTCTTATAAAACTAAAGTGGTTTGTTATCATAAAACTTTAGAATGTGTAAATGAAGAAGGGAGAAGGATGACCCTCCAAGGGATTCAGAAGCCTGTCTCAGTGAGACAAATATCGACCCTTCATATGAAGAAGTATTGCAGAAAAGGGTGTTCCTTATATGCAATACAAGTGTTGGAATCTGTTGAGGACGACAAACCAAACCTAGAGGACCACCCCATATTAAGAGAATACAAGGACGTGTTCCCCGAAGAAGTACCAGGTCTACCTTCGAGAAGGGATATTTATTTCTTGATAGAGCTTACACCAGGAGCGGTACCAACATCTAGAAAGCCATATAGGATGAGCACGCCAGAGCTGGTTGAGATCAAGCTACAACTAAAGGAGATGATGGAAAAAGGCTACATCCAACCCAATGTATCTCCGTAGGGAGAGCCCATGTTGTTTGTGAAAAAGAAATATGGCACACTTCGACTGTGCATAGATTACAGACAACTCAATAAGACAACAATAAAGAACAAGTACCCCTTACCAAGAATCGATGACCTATTCGACCAATTGGGAGGTTTTTCCATCTTCTTGAAGATCGACTTAAGGAATGGATACCACCAAGTCCGGATTAAGGATGAATACATCCACAAAGCAACCTTGAGAACGAGGTATGGTCACTATGAATTCATGGTAATTCCATTTGGGTTAACCAATGACCCCGCCACTTTTGTGTGCTTGATGAATAACGCACTCAACAAATTTCTGGACAAATTTGTACTGGTTTTCATTGATGATATCCTAATATACTCCAAGAACAGGGAGGAGCACAAAGAACATCTTAGACTCGTACTTCAAGTACTAAGAGAGAATCATCTCTACGCTAAGTTGAGCAAGTGCGACTTCTTTCAGAAGCAAGTCCATTATTTAGGCCATGTCATTTCTAAGGAAGAGGTGGCAGTGGACCCTAATAAGATCATATCTATTATGGAATGGCCTACCCCAAAGGATGTATCAGACATCAGATCCTTCATGGGCTTAGTAGGATACTATAAAAGGTTCATAAAAGGATTTTCCAAGATTGGCTGTCCAATCACTGCCCTTCAAAAAAAGGGGATCAAATTCATTTGGACATCAAAATGTGAAGAAATATTTCAGGAACTGAAATACCTCCTGAACCATGCACCCATGATGAAGATTGCAGACCCGGATAATGATTTCCTCGTGTGTATAGATGCCTACAAGGAAGTACTTAGAGGAGTCCTTATGCAAGAGGGACGTGTAATTTGCTACACGTCCCAAAAATTAAATGAGAATGAGATCAATTATGTGACCCATGACCTAGAGTTGGCTGCCATAGTACATGCTTTAAAAATGTGGAGGCACTACCTCCTGGGAAGGAGATTTGTTCTTATGAAATACCATTGTGGGTTGAGGCACATGTTTGACCAACCAAATCTCAATGCCAGGCAAGCTAGGTGGATGGATCTTCTTAGTGAATTTGATTTCGAAATCAAACACATCAAAGGAAAGGAAAATAGGGTGGTCGATGCCCTTAGCAGGAGTATAAAAATGATTCATCTGGTAGCAGTAAGCACCTGCGAAATGGATGTGAGGGAAAGAGTCAGAAATGCACAAAAGACATATGTATTCTTCACGATAGTGACATCATACCTAAGACAAGAGCTTGCAGGACTAAAGTACGAAGGCTACCAAATGATCGAGGAAGGGCTACTGAATTACATAAACAGATTGTATATTCCGAACTGTGATGACTTGAAGAGGTTCATAATGGATGAACTTCACAAGAGACCATATACTGGTCACCCAGGATATCAAAATATGATCACGACCACTAAGAAACAATTCTACTGGCCTGGGTTAAAGAAGGACATAGCTAACTATCTAGCTACATGCCTAGAATTCCAACAAGCTAAGGCAGAGCACCGACATCCAACAGGATTATTACAGCCCCTACCGATCCCAGAATAGAAATGGAAAACCATCTCCATGGATTTCATCACTGGATTACCAAATTCAACCAAGCAAAATGATGCCATCTTGGTCGTGGTGGAAAAATTGAGTAAGTCTGCTCATTTCATTCCTATAAAATCAACTTGCAAGGCCATATATATTGCTAACATGTTCATGAAGGAGATATTTAGACTGCATGGCATGACCAAGGAAATTGTATCTGACCGAGATACCATGTGCACTTCAAACTTTTGGAAATCCCTAATGGCCGGTCTGGAGACAAAATTACTATTCAACACAACTTATCACCCTCAAACCGATGGACAGACAGAAAGAGTGAACCAAATAGTAGAGGACATGCTAAGGATGCATGTAATGCATCAACCTAAGAAGTGGGAATACTACCTACCATTGGTAGAGTTTTCCTACAACAACGGTTATCGGGGATCCTTAAATATGATCCCTTTTGAAGTCCTCTATGGTAGACAATGCAAGATTCCAATAATCTGGAGTAATCCAGTGGAAAAAATTACAATCAGACCCGACATGCTGAAAGAAATGGAACAACAAGTGGTGCAGATAAGGAAAAATCTGAAAATTGCTTAGGACCAACAAAAAAGTTACATCGACAGAAAGAGAACTCCCCGAGAGTTCAAAGTTGGAGACCATGTCTATCTCAGAGTTAGAGCCCATAAGATTTCTCTGAGAATGGGATGCTGTGCCAAGTTGGCACCTCGGTTGTGGACCCTTTGAAGTATTAGATAGACTGGGACCTGTAGGCTATAGGATAGCACTTCCTCCCACAGTAAAGGCACATAATGTTTTCCATGTTTCATTATTGAAGAAATATGTACATGATGATAATCATATAATTGAATGGTCTGTGATCCAGGTGGAACCAGAGGGATAATTCCTTCCAGAACCCGAATGCATACTAGACAGGAAGGAAACATAACTCAGGAACTGAACCATTGCACAGGTCAAGGTGCAATGTAAACACTTTGGCCCATATGAGGCTACGTGGGAAATGGAAGATGCCATGAGACATGCATATCCAATTCTGTTTACTTCTGTACATACCTATCATGTTGATATATAGAACATCGAGGATGATGATTCCCTTAAGGGGGAAGGAATTGTAACACCCTATTTCCCCCAGTCTGTAAATATAAATTTATTGGCCACGAACTATGGAAAACTCGAAGTGTGAATGTTTGATTTGGTGGACCTTTGTATGAAGGTCGATGAATGTAAACCTTGTTATTTTAATAGATAATGTAAACATGTTTCATGACTGCTATAAAGGGGATGTTCTAAGAGAGACCACGATTTATAATGAGAAGACAGTGGAGGGGACCCGAAATGGTTGCGTTAACCTCCACATAACCAGTACTATGCTGGTTTTAATTGCTCAAGATCAGAACAACCCTCTAACCCTAAATGAATTATAGTCAGACTGGTAGGTGGGAAGGCCTCCTAAAGAGTTAATGAGGGGATGGGGCAGACCGACCATCTGTAAGGCTTTCGGACCTGACCACAGACTGAGATTTCGAGCCACACACAATCTTGCTGAGGAAGGCAAGAAAGGAAGCATGGTGGGGGCAGGGAGAGGGTCTGTGAAGAATGCAAAGACGAGAGCGAAAAATATTGGGTCCGATGAAGGATTGAAAGTGAAAGTGATTTATGATCACATAGAATAGAGACTGAGTTAGGAGAAGGAGAGTAACCTTTGTCCTCATCTATTTTTGTAAAGGGAGAAGGAGAGTAACCTTCGTCCCTAACTTTCGTGGAGCTGGAAATGAGAGATTGAATCTCAAAGCATCATGGCTTAAGATTGGGGGTGGTCAGTGATAAATCCATTGGGAGTGACTGAGCCTATGGTTGGGTGGAAACGAGCACCCCTCTCAACAGTCGCATCACGCCTTATGGCTCTGATAAGTGTTTTTATGCCTTGTGCTTTGAATTGGAAATAATGAATGCATGACTTGTATTTATATGCCTATAATGGTTTATGTATTGAATGAATAAGTTAGAAGTATGCATTCATTCCTTGAGAAATTTCATATCTGCTTGATTTCCTTATGCTCTATTTTAATTCCTCGGAAGCACTTTCCCAGAGAATTTCGTCACCATCCTGGAGTCGCGTGAGTACTTCCTTGACTGCAGAGGTTGAACCCTGAAATCAATGCGAGGACGAAGTCTATTAAGCTCAGGAGAGGTAGTGAAAGTATGCCCTGAGTCTCTGCAAGGTGGGCAGAGACTGAGACCATATTAAGTCCTAGAGTTGAGGAATGAACGTAAGGAGTGCACGGAAGAACACTTCCAAGCGTTACATTCAAAAGAAAGAGTGCAAAACTCTTAAGTCCTTCAGAGCCAACAAAGGTCAGGAAGAATAGTGAGGTTCAAGTATTGAAAGGGAATATCCTTTTGTTTAGAAGATGACTGGATGATGTCCGTTCGGGAGAACCTAGGGTCTATCACGACCGTTAGATTTGAAGAAGGGGTGCAGGAGTTAACCCCTCGACTCCTTTAGTATTCACAAATTATCACATCGGGAGATTCACACGTTGGTGCGACTAAAATCTCGAAACTCAAAGTTGCGATGTGATATGGACCGTAAATCTAGAGTCTATCAGGACCCTCCTTGACCATCGGATTGGCAAGATCGGGGATTCACACGTCAGAATATTCGCACATTGGCGCGACTAAACTCCCGAAACCCGAAGTTGCAATGTGATCTAGACCATAGATCTAAGGATCTATCGAGACCCTACTTGACCGTTGGATTGGCGAGATCGAGGATTTGCACATCGAGAGATTCATAGGTTGGAACGACTAAACTTCCGAAACCATAGGTTACGATGTGATCTAGACCATTGTATCAAGGAAGGTCATGGACCATCGATCTGATGCAAGCATATTAACGAAAGAGTACGTGGGAATTCAAAATACCCTAAGAACCAAGCTCAGAAGACATAAGCGCTTTTTAAGAGCGCAGATGAGGTCCAAGAGGTGAACTTGTTTCAAGTTCGTAAGATTCAGAAGGAAATAACTCATTCGTGAGAAAGGATCTAGACCATCGGATCATAGAAGATCATGGACCGTTGATCTAATGTCGTCGGGAGTTCGGGGATCAGAAGAGTTAGGGTTGAATCACATCCAAATACCCGATACACGAAGACGCGATTTGATCAACATTTCACTGACTCGCAACTCACGAAGTCCGAGTTCACGAAAGGATCAAAGTCGTTTCTCAAAGGAGGGATCCATACCGTTCATCTAGAAAGCAAATATCAGGAAATTGGGAATCGGGGAAACAAAGATAAGCCAACCTCCAAAGTTGCGAAACGTGAAATCCCGATTTGCGAGAGAGGAGATCAGGATCGTTGAATCGCGGGAGAGTGTGGTCACAACTTGAGGACATATGAAGGAAGGGGCTAGCATGGAAAGCTAACACTTGTTGCTCAAACCCTTCAAAAGGGGGCTTAGGAAAGAGTCGTGGATTGGAAGAACCTACAACAGAAGAAAGGGGAAACTAAAGAGAGTTAAGAAAAAGTGAAATTTATTTATGGCCTGTTGTGGGTGTGTGAAAACCACTTCCTCAACCAATGGTTGAATAGATTGTCGGGAAACCAAAGATGACTCAGAACTAGTAGGGCCTTCAGACAAGGACCACACTCTTCATACCACGACAATAGTAGGGCACAAATGAGTAAGGTGATCTCCCTTGCATAAATTTCAAGGGAACTTGGGATTACGTCCTATCTGTTTAGGCTTCCAAACAATATTGATGCCACAAGCATGATTTGTAGTGGATGGTGGGTTTCCCTCAACATGACTAGCAGAGGCCGAGTGTTGGTCTCTAACATGACTTACAAAGGTCGATGACTTTTTCTTCTTACTCTTTCTCTTCCCTGTCCTTTAGACTTATGGTTACTAGTAGAAATAATTTCACCAAAAGAGGGAGAAGGAGAAGGAGTATACTTCAAGGATGTAGAAAGAAAAAGATCAACATCCATATGATTGCCAAGACATAAGGTACTTATCTGAGAAGCATCAAGAGCATTCAGGACATTCAGAGTGGTCCAAAACCAAACTGGTAGCCCAACATTCAACCTAGGAATGTTCAAAGTGGCCATTAAGGGTGTTAGCACTGAGAGTCACCCTTAGATTGCAAGAGGATAAGCCCAGTACCCATTAGAATGTTTGGTGGATGTTGGTTTTATGAATGGAGGTCAAATGGACAAAAAACAATACAATAATGATTTTAATCACAGAAACTGGAGAAGAAATGCACAGGGAAGTGAGGTCTTCATTAGCTTCAGTCAATGATTTGAGTTTAAGTGTGAGTAGAAGGAAGCCTTAGTGAGAGAGGTGAACAAGACTTCTATGGGAATCCGACTTTCAAGTAGCTTGGTGAAGAAAAAATCAAGCTCAAGAGAACTCTTGAACTCAAGTTTCAGACACTGAAATATGTCATAACATCATAATAATCAAACTTACATTATCATGCAACTACAACAACTTGACTGGATCCTCCATGTCCGAACCTTTCAACATAAGGGAAAATAAGGTAACAAAAAAGCTGACTAAAAATGGTCACAACACTACTATAATCAAACCTAAATTACAATAGAACCACAACCCTTGACTGAATCCTCCATGCTTGAGTGTTTCAACACAGTTTAAACAAAGAGATGAAAGAAGCTGACTTCTATTAATGAGAAAGTCTCAAATTTGATACATAACCAGAGAACAATTCTGGCATCAAAATCACACAGTAGGGAGCTTGACTCAACTAGTTGATGACCCTAAAAAAATCTTGAAATGATCTATTTATACTTAGCTTAGTCCACAACTACCAGGGGTGTGATCTGGCCATTCCATTCAAATCCTTTCATCTGCGCCTTCTTCTGTCAGACTGTGTGTGTATCCTCCTGTTAGACGCAAATTCATCTCAGCATGGGCCTATAGGAAAATTTGTCCACCATGGTACCTCAGGTTAACAACTCTGTCTCCATGGCCAAACCCTCCACACCTTCTATTTATGGAGTGAGTCGAGGTTTCAAACACCACTCATTTCTCATTAACTTATCCTTCATCGGGACCAGGATGAGGCTTTATGCCTAGGGGGATGCCACACGCCGTTTTTGGATTTGATGCTATATGAAAATGTGATTGTGGGGCTCTCAAAGGTGGTTTGGATTCACGCTGCTTTTGAGCCCAAAACTCACCACCTTCTGCCACGTATCTCTTTCACTATACCATGGTTTCAATTGCAGGACTACTCAAGAATTTTATTGTTCGAGCATGTTGCGTCCCGACAGTGAAACGTGGCCATTGATATGATCGTGATCTACGATCTAGGCGCACCTACTAAATTTAGCGTCATCACTAAATTTTATCCGCCTGCCAACTTTAGGGTCATTCTAACCATGCTTGGAGATGGTGCTACCTTGGCGCTGAACAAGAAGACTTCTTGGAGGATGATCTGACGTCACTATGCTAACGTGTCATAAAAAGAGAGGTGACACGTGTCAGTTGGAAACAAGCGGATGATATGCCCAAAGGTTCCTAGACAGTGTGCCACATGTCATTGCCAGATGGATGCCAGGTGTCATGATTGACAAGAACGCCACATATCTAAAATGATGACTTCCATGTACTTTGTCACTTCAGAGCTTGGGGGCGGTGTGCATGTAGAGCTGGAGCTCCGAAGTGAACGACGACCGTCGATATGGGGAGGACACGCGACAGGGGTCTGTTAACTCCGGGAGAAAACATTTTGGATGAAAACAACAACGAGGAGGATGAAACTCCCGAAGCCCGGAGTCCCGAAGCAAACTACCACCATTAGATTTGGATGGACTCATGACAACTATCTGTGGAATTCGGGAGAAAATGATCCAGATGAAAGTGAGAGGGGAGGAGCTAAAACTCCCGAAGTCTGGGTTCCTGAAGTAAATATTGACTGTGCGATGGAGAAGGATACACGATGCTTGATCTGCAACTTCGGGGCTTCTTCCTAGCCACCAATCCTCACACAATTTTGACATGCCAAATACACGCGAGCCATTGATCTGATCGCATTCTACGATCTGAGAAAGCCCCACTTTTTTGCCATGCGCCACTCTTGGATGGACCCTACTTCTTGCTGCAAAGATCAACGACTCACAATTACTTCGAGAGTTTGACCTTTAGGCCTTTTCAGTGCATAGCTCTTACAATCCTCCGAATTTCCGAATTTCCGAAGTGTGAGATTTGGTGACGCGTGTCCTCTTGATTTGGATGACCAAGATTTATTTCAGGAGTTTGGGCTTCATCTCTTCAGGGGATTTTCAATGAACAACTCTTACAATCCTCCGAAGTGAGGTATCTTCCTCCACGTGTCCTCAACCTTCAATGGCTCGGATTTACTTCGGGACTTCGGCTCCTCTGTCTAATCGTTAATCCTTGCGCTACTTTGAAATCTCGAATGCCTGAGAGCTGTTGATATGAACTATTCAAGGGATCTCCGTCATTGAAAATCAATCCTGTCTACTTTCTTGTGTTTCAATTCCGAAATGGACTGTTCTGAATGCTGCGCTTTGTACTCATGGTTGTTAACTACAGAAACAAAGGACTTGGACGACCTGATGTGAGCTCAATCAATAGAAAATAAGATGACCGGTAATTTGGACCAAAGATCACGATATGTGTTCATCCTTTAAATAAAATAGAAAACCCCTGAGCCGAGAATCAGTTAAGAAAGACACTAAGGAAAACTAGATCATTGATCGGAAAGGGAAATTGACCTTATTAACCAAAAGGGAAAAATACTAGAAATGTTGTGCAGAAAAGAGGGAGACGGAGCAGGGGTACCGACTTGGGTATTCACAACAAACACCTACGACCCCTGACAACTTTATGTGATAACAAAGGGGGTACCAACGTTTCCAAAGAATGGAAAAGAACAAGAATTCCCTTGGTCAGGGATCCCTTGGTTGGTGTCCTCAAGAACTTTGGCCATATCATTCTTATGCATTGGTTAGTCCCTTGTGAGATTGTTCATGTCCAAAAAATTCTCACACACTAACTTTGGTGAACCAGTGGTATAAAATTCCATGCCTTCTAGGAGGTGGATGCACGCTTTCAAGAGAAATACTAGAGGTCCTTCCCCACGTTGAATCACCGATCCAAAAGAGGTGATAATGACACAACCTAAGGCCAACTATACAAAGAAACACTCCACTAAATATTCCCAAGAGAAACATCACAAACAAACAAATTCTTCAAAACTTCAGCCTAGGTGGATAAGGTCCCGAGTCGAAAGCAATGAAAAATTGGAAAGCGACCTTCCAAATATAAGCATGGGTTGATCAATTTCTGAGACCGATGAATGAAGGAGTGAGAAATAGTTACCTCGACCTCCACTAACCAACCTTATCCGATGCAAGTACCTTTGCTTCATAGGGCACCCTCCAGTAGTATTAAAAAGTGGGATACAATATCTGCTCAGGTACCAAGGGAAACCCCCCACAATCACCTCTGAGATACCTATTAAGAGTAACTATGGATACCAACTCGTTTATGAACCTTAAACCTAAACTTGTTTATGAACCCTAGAAACAAGTCTATTAAATTGTAAGTTTAACGTTCATTTTATTGGTTGTTTTTACTCAAAGGTTATGGAAGTGAAATTGATGTTGTTTGAGACTCTTGCAAAAATGAAACTTATAAGAACACTGACAAAGAAAATTTTTCATTAATTCTTCAATGAAAGAGAGTTTAAAAAAAAATGCATGAACAATCTTTCAAACCTTGAAATGCAATCTTTTCTCTTTCTAATGCAAAATGCACAATGCAACATCTTGAGAAAAGAAGAAGAAATAAAAAGGACGTTCTTTGTTATTTTTCTTTTGAATATGAGAAAAAAATAAAATCCTATGAAAATATATCTTTCTTTTTCAAATATAAAACAAAACAAAGCAATATAAATAAACAAACGTAACTAGCAACAAAGTAGGTTTTTTTTTTCATTTTTTTCTTCTTTCTAACAAAGAAAAACTAAATAAAAGATTCTAAAAGAAAGAAATTTTAGTTGTTTTGTGTTTGAAAAATCCAAGGAAATCACACAAGAGAAGTATCAAATTCAAATACAAACTCAATTTTAAAAAATGACCACAACAACGACCAGGTAACTGAGATCCTGAGAACAAGACTAGTCTGATAGTCATGCAATCCAAGGGGTAAAAGGGGAACAAAAATGGATCAATTTTTTTTTTTTCCCAATAAAATTTAAGGCCTTACCAACCTCCTATATGCCACAAAACGTTTTGGGACCAAACCCCCCAAAAAATACCCCCAAACTAGCTAAAACAAGGCTTCAAAAAAGATGAAAAACAAGCAAAAACGATCGTTATCAATTAAACTTAGGTACACCCAATAAAAATCCCTCAAACTTGAGGGAGGAGGGATGGAAGAGTAAAAAATGTTTGTATAAATTTAGAGAAGGCTAAAGAAAGAATTAAAACAAATAAAAAAACATCAAAATAAATGAAAAAAACAAGCACCCCTAACGATCTAAAAAGGGAGAATCCTCAGTATGTTTTCCAATTCTATTACAAACATTTAAGTCCTATGGGTTTGGGTCAGGGTCACAACAGAGCAATTCCCTTAAAAGACTCCTCTTAGCCTCTAATTAGACAATCAATCATAAATAACTACATGCAATAACTAATTGTTAGAAGAAAGGAAGAGGAACATACCTGGAACCCTACGTTTGAAGTAGATCTCGTTTGAGGTCTTTTGCTCCTGAAATCCTTAAAAACAATATTATGAAAGGCTTGCAACCAAAGAAAGTATGCAACTACAAGAAAATAGTTATCTAATAACTAATTAGATATCATAAATTCAAATTCTGTGTTAGGTTCAAGATATTATACACATAATATCATTAAAATCATGAATTAACACAAAGAATAGAACGAGAATAAGATTTATTTTATTGATAATAAAAAAGTGGTTGTTTACAAACTGTAACCGCTGTGACATGATCCCAGAACTAGGATCCAAGTTCCTCCACCCAAGGCTTGATATGAAAAATACTACCTCCAAAGTTTTGTGTCTCGATGGGCCCAAGGAAGCAATAGGTTTCTTCCCGATGAGATAAAGAGGAACACAAATATTGAAAACAAGGGTTTTCATGGGGGTAAGAAAATCTCATAAATATAGGGCAACAAGGGCTTGCAGGGCTATAAGGAAACTTCAAGCATAAGGATGCATCTCTTTGATATGATTTTCCTCCATCCCAAGGCTCTCTTTTATACTCTCTTTTAATAGTTGGATTAGTTATGCATGGGATATAGGAGGTCGAGAACCTAGGGAACTCATCATCTCCGCCCGAAATATCGGGAATTATACTTTTTTTGAGCTAATTAAACATGTATGCAGATTTCTAACTAGAAAGTCACGTATGTACGCGGGTTTCTTTAAGGAGAGTCATGTACATCTTGAAAAATGATATTTTTTGATATGTTTTTAGGGAGGAAAAGGGGGGTTCAACTCTTGAAAATAGGGAAAGGATTGTAAATGAGGACAATGAGTCATCATGAGTATATAAGTTGTCAAATGATGCTATGAAATTGGGTTAATTCTATGAAAGAAGAACTAAATTTTATTGATAATAATGAGACATGGGAACTTGTTCCCAGACCAAAAGGAAATAATGTGATTGACACCAAATGGGTCTTTAGAAACAAATTGGATGAAGATGGAAAAATAGTAAGAAATAAAGCAAGATTGGTCTGTAAAGGGTATGCTCAAGTTGAGGGTATTGACTTTGAAGAAACCTTTGTTCCAGTTGCAAGATTAAAATAAATCAGAGTGATTTTGGCATTTGTGTGTTTCAAAAACTTCAAAGTCTATCAAATGGATGTCAAATCAGACTTTCTAAATAGAAATTTAGAAGAAGAAGTTTATATTGAATAGACAAAAGGATTTAAATTGTCAGAAAACAAATATCATGTATGCAGACTTAAGAAAACACTCTATGGACTAAATCAAACTCCTAGAGCTTGGTATTCAAGACTTGACAAATACCTACAACAATAAGGTTTCAAAAGAGGATCTGTAGACACCAATCTTTACATCAAAATAGACAATGAAAATATATCAATCATTGTGGTTTATGTGGATGACCTCATATTTGGAAGTAATGATGATAGAATGAGATGAAAATTTGTAGAAGAAATGAGAAAATAATTTGATATGCCCATGATTGGAGAATTGTCATTCTGTCTAGGGTTGTAGATTTATCAATCCATCAAACTTGGCATATTCATTTCTCAACCAAATATATCAAGGAAATGTTGAAGAAATTTGGAATGGAATAATATGCACTTTCCAGTACATCCTTGACCATAGGATGTAAGTCGAACAAAGTTGTTGAATCTACAAAAAAAAATCAAACAATGTACAAGCCAATGATTGGGAACCTACTATGTGTGAAAACATCAAGGCTAGACATCATGGAAGCAGTAGGATTGGTTGCAATATTTCAATCCACACCAAAGGAGACACATGTCCAAGCAATAAAAATAATATTAAGATGTCTGAAGGGCACTTTGGACTTTGTCTTGTGGTATTCAAGAAGTAAGGACTCCACTCTAATGGAATACACAGATATAGATTGAGCATGAAGTATTAATGACAATAAAAGTACCAGTATAGGAGAATTATTTCTAGGAAACTGTCTAGTATCATGGTTGAGAAGGAAACAAGCTTCAATCTCTATATCCACAACAAAAACTTAATATATTGTTGCAACAACTTGTTGCACACAAGTTCTTTGGATGATGCAAAAAATGAAGAATATCAAGGTAGAATATGATCAACCAATATCAACCATCTATGATAACACAAGTGAAATCAATATTTCAAAGAATGCACTCAAAGATGAAGCATATTCCCATAAAGTACCACTTCGTAAGAGAAAAAGTAGTCAAGCAAAGTGTTAAGATGGAATACATTGCCACCAAAGAACATATTGTATATAAAAACCATTCCCAAAGAAACATTTGAATATCTTAGACAGAAGGTGAGAGTGATATCCCTCTCATTTTTTTAGTAAATGGAAGCACAAGCTCAGGGGGGGAAACCCTTTTCCACTGATGTCAAAGGGGGATAAGTTGCAGATAGAGGAACAATTCCAGAGAAGGGGAGTATTAAAGAATTAACTAAGGGTTCCATCAATGACAAAGGGGGATATTGTTGAAAATATTGTTTTCATTGATATAAAAAATAGGGGTAGACTACATATGTCCAAGATAAAGATTGCAAGATGGAGATTGTTGGAAATATTGTTTTTGGATTTTTGATGCTCATTTTGGATACCCTATATTTGAAGGAAAATTTTTCTCTGAAGACATATCTCAAATGGGAGCATAGTATATATGATTGAAAACATTATTCCAATACCTTTCCAATGGTATATGGTACTCCCTTTAACTCCTTAGGAATGAGGAGATATGAAAGATTGTATAAGGTCAGCCCATATAGAAACCACAGGTTGGCCCAATGAGTTTTACAAGTTGACCCCATAAGTGAACACTGAAGCACTATAAATATAGGATAAATGTGCACATTTGAAGAGTATCCAAGCAATAAGAGAAAGTATGAGTGCACATAAGATATTTGAGGTGTGCAAGAGGAGTTAGGGAGTATTCTTAGGGTCTAAAGGTGCGCGAGAGGAGTTTTCTTGGAGTTTTAAGGGTGCACTACGAAGGACTAAGGTCTATGATGCTGAAAAGTGCGTTGTTTTAAGGTTGTGATGTTGTAGTATGGAATTATTCTTGGAATGGTGCTATGAGGTTCGCTATGGCATGGAGGCTAAATATGACTAGAGTTTGAAGCTATGTCTAGGGTATGAAGCAAGGATATGTGTTGGAGCATGAAAGTTAAGGGTATGATGATGATATGAAATGCATGAAGTATGAAGCATGCAGGCAAAGTCAAAAGTAATTTGTGTTTGAAGATCTTAGATTGCTTCTTAAGTAGGTCTTATTAAGTCAGTGCTCCACTCAAGAGATTGGTGTATTTAGTAGGTTGGTGCCTACAAAATATCTTGCTGAGTTGGTACTCAACTGAAGAGATTGGTGTATCTAGTAGGTTGGTGCCTACAAAACATCTTTCCAAGTTGGTTCTCAACTAAATATATTGGTGTCTCTAGTAGGTTGGTTCCTACAATATTTTATAAAGATAAGTTTTTGTGGTTTTCTCCCACAAGGGTTTCCAAATTAAACTTTGTGTACTGTGATTTGAGTTTACATGCATTTACTTCTTAAAGTTAATGAATGATTGATGAATGATCATTTAAAGTAAAAAGTATCGTATACTGATTCACCCCCCCTCCTCTTAGTATAAGAATAAGTTCAACAATTGGTTTCAGAGCAGGTTCCTTTGGAAACAATCTAACCGCTAGAAGGAAAATCCTGAGAGAACACATGGCTAGTAAAGAAGAATTCCTTTTCCTAGCCATGGATACAAAGTCTACTGATATAGAAAATGAAGAAAATCATAAAGAAATAACAGATTCTCGTTGATATAGATATAGGAGTTCATACTAGAAGAAGATTGGACATTCCTTTGCTATCTAAAACAGATCCCAATAACATTGCACAAGCCAATGAAAATAAGCATTGTCTTAATGCTATGAAAGAAGAAATAAATCAAATTGAGAAGAATGAGACATGTGAACTTGTGCCCAAACCAAAAGACAAGAATGTGATCGACACCAAATGGGTCTTCAGAAACAAATTGGATGAATATGGACAAATAGTAAGAAATAAAACAAGATTGGTCTGTAAAGGGTATGCTCAATTTGAGGGTATTGAATTTGAAGAAAGCTTTGCTTCAGTTGCAAGATTAAAAGAAATCAGAGTGATTTTTCCATTTGTGTGTTTCAAGAACTCCAAAGTATATCAAATGGATGTCAAATCAACCTTTCTAAATGGAAATTTAGAAGAAGAAGAAAATATTGAACAAAGATAAAGATTTCAGTTGTCAAAACATAACGATCATGGATGCAGACTTAAGAAAACACTCCATGGACTAAATCAAGCTCCCAAAGATTGGTATTCAAGACTTGACAAATAACTACAACAACAAGGTTTCAAAAGAGGATATGTAGAAAACAATATTTACATCAAAACAAACAATGAAAATTTGTTAATCACTATGGTTTATGTGGATGATATCATATTTGGAAGTAATGATAATAGAATGAACAAAAATTTTGCGAAAAAAATGCAAAATGAATTTGATATGTCCATGATTGGAGAATTGTTATTCTTTCTAGGGCTGCATATTTCTCATTCCAACAAAGGAATATTCATTTCTCAGACCAATTATATCAAGGAAATGTTGAAGAAATTTAGAATGGAATATTGTTCACTTGTTAGTACACCCATGATCACATGATATAAGTTGAGAAAAAATGATGAATCTCCATAAACAAATCAAACAATGTACAAGTAAATGATTCCTAACCTACTATATGTGAGAACATCAAGGCACTAGTACATATGACCAAATTTGTGACGATTTTTCGTTGATATTGCCACACTTATCCGTCGCAATTTCCACGAAAATTGAGTTTTTTTTTCGTTGGAATAATTTTGTCGCTCTATTGACGATCCAGGTGTGTGTGGAAACATCGATGAAATTATCTCTCCATGTGTCACCACCTTCAAGTTCGGTTAACCCTATGCATCATCGCAATTACGACAAAACCTCATCACAAGTACAAAGCACAACTGTGGCAATTACGACGAAAATTTATGACAAGTCAAAACCTTACGACGCAGATGCTGTATGTGCGACGAAAAACCATGGAAACTTGTGACAAATACCCGTGGAAATAGCGACGACATTGATTCATCAAGACCAAAGTTACGACGAAGATGTTGTATGTGCGATGAAAACATGTGGCAACTTGCGACGAAAGTTCGTCACTATTGCCATGGTGGTTAAAATGCAATTTTTTTCCGACGAACTATCGTCGATATTGCGATGATGACATTAAGTTTAAAATTTTTTTTTACATGAGATATGGTATTACCATATTACATTGTAATATGGTATACCATATTACAATGTAATATGGTATATGGCATATTACCATATTACAATGTAATATGGCATTACCATATTACATTGTAATATGGCATTCCCATATTACAATGCCATATTATATTGTAATATGGTATTACCATATTACATTGTAATATGGTAATGTCATATTACAATCTAATATGGTATTATCATATTACATTGTAATATGGTAATGCCATATTACAATCTAATATGGGATTACCATATTAAATTGTAATATGGTAATGCCATATTAACCCACGATTAATTGCAAGATAACATGAAGAAATATGAGCTTGGAAAACAATTATTGTTTTGTATGGATTTTGTAGTTAGAGGATGTGAATTTTGTATTGACCTAAGAAATACAAAATTCATTGTAAATTGGTTGATCCAAGATAATTTAATTCAACCAATGTAATTCATGGGGTTAGCAAATTATTTAGGAATGAAATGTCTCTTCAATGCACATTAGAAAAGGCAAGTATAACCTTTCAATTCATTGCAATTGAAAACCAAGTAACTGAAGCTTTGACATGAAAGAATTGTAATGCATCGATATTAAATCTAATGAAACTTGCAATTTCATTTGAAATC
>ML808042.1:37527-49158 GCA_009831015.1 Picea engelmannii
GTCATGGGAAGTCCTTCCTGTGGTCGAGGGACCATCTCTGGTGGGTGTAAATACCAAACCGGGATTGCTAACACCATATTAGGTAGTGTGAGTGTTGCCACTACCTGAAAAGCTTCGATACCTGGTGAAGGGTAAAAGAAGGGAATTTGGGTGAAGTGCTGGGGGAGTCTTTCCCAAACGGGATTATTCCCCTGAGTGAATGTGGATTCATGGGCTGTTGAGGTCGACGATTGCGCAGGAGGCTCTGCTTGGAGTGGTTCTGCGACTATCGAGACGTCAGGAATGATGGAAGCCTCTTGAAGAGGACGAGCATCCTCCGTGTGAGTTTTGTTAGATGAAACGATGCATACTTGATTAGGAGGAAGGAGTGGTGGTGCTCCATGGTATGTCCCTAATAAGGATGGATCTTTGAAAATTCCAGGACCCATCTCTACGAGTGGATATACGTCTTGGTTGGTGTGGATGAGGGGAAGAATGTTATCGAGATTGGCAGAGGGGTTGGGCTCATAATGTGAGACTTGGTCGATGGTTACAATCTTTCTGTTGTGGGGAAACATGATTGTCCGAAAGATGGAAGATGCCACTGCCTTCATATCGTACATGTAGCTATGTCCGAACAAGATATTGTAATCGAGGTGTGCGTCGATAACTTCGATGTCAATGAGGATAGTTTTGCCTCCGAGTTCGACGGGGACATTTTGGAAGAGCCCTTCAGGAGATGATGGTCATCCGTCATAGGCTCGTAATGTGATGGTGGATGGTATGAGTTTTGGGGAGCCAAGTTTCTGTCATACTATTTTGGACATGATGCATGTAGATGCTCCTTCATCGATGATACACCGATGGATAGTGATGTTCGGTATTTTTACTAGTACTTGAATAGCGACTGCAGCGGGAAGGCGAGGTTCGCAACTATCAAGGTCAAAGGTGATGAGTCGAGTATTGGCAGGGTCTACGGCCCCCAAGGCGGAAAGTAGTGATTTCTGTTGTGTAGGACAAGTTTGGAGGACTTCCAAGACTGACATGGCAGCCGGGGATTGTGCTAAGTCGTCTACCAAGCTATAATTGTGAGCTGCCCTAGCCTGTGGGTTGTGAACATTCCTGTGCAAAGGGATGCGAGGGATGCATAATGGTGGTTCGGCAGAAGGGCGAGGGATTACTAACGGGGTTGCCGTTGGTGTAGGGTTTGTCCTTGGAGAGATAGGAGTAGACTCAGCTGGATACTGGCGATTCCATGTTTGCAACAGGATTTCTTCCTCACTGGTGAGGAGAATGGTACGCTCTGCTGGATTGTTAGGGTTGTGGTATTGTCCTACCTGAGGTGGGGGACGTTGTGCATCCTGTTGGGTGTTTACCACACCTTGATGTGGAATAGGATTTTGCAGTACGGCGGGAGGGGGTTGTTGCACATACTGTTGTGGTGCCTACTGAGGGGCAGTTTGTGCAGGGGTAGGGGGAAGACTACCTAAGTCTTTCAACCATTTGAAATCAGCGATCTAGGGGAAATGGTGAGTGTAATGACCGAACACGCCACAAAGAGCACAAGGGTGGATGGTTTTAACAGTATTTCGACCATGGCACTTGTTGTTATTGCCCCCTTGGGGGTTTTGGTTCCCTTGGTTCTGGTTGCCCCCAGTGTGTTGGTGCTGTGGTGGTTGATTCCCACCTTGACCAGGGTTGTTGTTATTCCTATTCTTTCCTTTCTTCCTGGTATTGTTCGATGGATGATTTGGGTTGGCTGTATTCAATTGTTCAAAATTCTGGTATTGTTGAGCGGCGGAAGGTTGAACAAAATTTACCCCCGCATTTAGATGTGGGGGATACATGGGTTGTGGGGGGCCAGGAAAGGGGAAGTATGGATTTTGCGGTGGTACTGATCCATAAGGTACATAGGAAGGCATAGTTATTTCACTAGTACTATAAGCTGCTGTTGAGGGAGTACCACTGCTTGTGGGAATAGGTGGATGTATAGGAGGTGCCGTCGGTGGTCCACTGATGGGTGGAGGTATAGAAAAAGGGTATGGCTATTGATAAGTGGGAAGGGGGTAATAAAGAAGGCCCCCATATACCGACAGGTACTGAGGTGTTCCATACATCAGTGGTGGTTGGGGTTGCAGACCATGGTGTGTGGTGGCACCTATTAGTCCTTCTGCTGAATGAGACATCCCGGGTTTGTCTTGGCCAAATGGCATAGGTTTGGGAAGATCAGGAAGTACTGTGTATAAGTATCCTGACTGTGCATAGATGAGGTCATACTGTTGGGCCTTACTGATCTATTCCTCTTCAGATTGAGGGAAGGTGGAAGCGACATCCTTTCCAAGGAGAGCGACAAGTGATATAAGAAACCAGTCGAGACACTGTTGCTTGGTGGTTTCTGCTTTACACAAACTACGTCGCCTACGCCACTCATGAATGTGGTCAGCGATGTGGGTGGCTGAAGTCTGTTTGAAGTTAGACAGTAGTTCTAGACCATTGTTGTGGTGGATGGGTAATTGGAAAAAGATTAAGAAGGCTTTGGCCAATGACTCAAAGGTCCTATGGGACCCTGGTTTTTCTTCGACATACCATTTGGTTGATGGGCCAATAAGTGTGCGTTGAAATAATCGCAGTCTGACGGAATCGTCCATGATGCTATTGGAAGAACACCATAGATGAAAGGTCATAACATGGTTGGAGGGGTCATCCCCTGCCTTTCCTTCAAACTTTGGTATGTCTGACGGAAGTTTGGTTGGCATTGCAGGCCATGTGGCGTCATGCAATATAGGATCATTTGTGAGCTTGGTGAGATCTGGTATGTTGAGAGAGGCCAAGTATGGCATCTGTGGTGGTGGGGGACGGTTAGCTCCAGCCATGTTGTGTTGTGAACCTGACCCTTGATGGGGACTAGGTGGGTTGATACTCCCTCCTTGAGAGGAAGTGGGTCCCCCGCTTCCATGAAGAGGAGAGCGAGTGGATGGATGACCTTGGAAAGTTGACCCAAGTAATGTAGAACCAAGCAAAGTTGATCCCAAGATGGAAGCACTCGCAGGAGTGTGTGAAGGAGGTACCGTTGAACGGGTACGACCAGATACTCCCCCTAAGATAGGAGGAAGGTTGAGCAAGCGTCATGAACGACAGGGGTTCTGTGGTTCCCCTATGATGTTGGGCTAGTTGTGTGAATGTGCACAACAAGTGATGAAAGAAATATAGAAACCAAAATCCTTTGCATTGAATGTTTACACAATATATATATCCAAATCAAACTGTAATCATATGTGCATCATACATAACATGAGAAAGAAACATATATCTGGGTAAGTGAGTTTTGTCCGCGTGGGGGAATCAAAAGAAATAAAATTCTCGTGTCCTAGAAGACGTAACGTTCTTCCTCTCAAATAGCACTGGACCTTCCAATAGTACTCAACAGTGGGGTCTGAAGTCACCAGAAGAGACACTAGTGAAGGATGAAGTAATTGGTTATAATGAGGGGTAGAGGGGGCATATCCAGAAAGAGCTAGCGATACTTCCCAATAGCCACACAAAATCCAATCAAGGTGTGATTGCAGCCCACAATTGCCACCTGGGTAGATGTCCTAAAGTTGGTCACTAGGTACCTCGGTCCAAGTGTGGCATTTAGATTTTCGGCCTAAGAAATGGGTCACGGGCTGGATCCCGTCCAAGAGGTGGGTGCCTCAAGGGGGGACGCACAGAACAACTGGACCTCGGCCTTTGACCCTTCACGGGTATCTCCCTGCCTTATGGTGATTGGAACACTGGACTTGGAGGATTTGAAAGTTTCCTATTCGTCAAATTCTATGTTTGAAAATGTGAGAACCAGATAACGGGGGGTTATTTGGATGCCTACCCCTGAAATCCTACCTAGACTAAAACTTTCTTTTGGCACCTCCTGTGGTGGACAACTTAGTGAGTTGTTAGAAAGATTTTAGATGAAGTTGTTTTGTGAGGCTGGGGGTGAAAACCAACCTCGTTTGATTAACAGTGGGAGTGGATAGTCATGTCAAGAAAAGATGGGGTGTTGTCAGAATCCCTTTTGAGAAAACCTATTTAGACCACCACGTTTCGAGATGAGGCTATGTGAGTGAGAAAGTGACTTTTGTGTGTGAGTGAAAAGTGTACCAAATTTTAGTTATTTAGATGTCACCTTGCAGCATGTGGACGTCACTTGGTCCTTTACAATAGTTTGATTACCTAATTAGCTAGATGTCATTGGTACAACCTTGTGGAATTTTTAAAAGCCCTAGGAAACTAGCATGTGGACATGTGGTCCATTACTATCCTTTAACTCCCTATGTGTGAGTTAATATAGAAAAATCATGAAACTATCCTAGATTGAACATGTGGGCATGTGTGGGCCCGTTACAAACCTTTAAACTCTCCTAGTTTTTTGATCTAAGAAAGCAGAAATTCAAACACTATCCTAACTTTGTTGACATGTGGGCATGTATGGGCCTGTTACAAGAATGTGTTTGAAAAATGAAGCTAAGAGGGGTCCCGAAAGGGCCGTTGTCCTCTCCTAAAAGTTTTGAAATTTTTGTTAAGGGAGGTGAGATCGTTTTCGCAATCCTTTTCTGGTTCTCAAGATCGCTTGATGGCGCAAGAGAAGAGCATACTCAAGATTGTTACTTGCAACTCCTAGTCCCAAATGTGAGTTTAGATGTAATTAAAATTGATGTTCAACTTAGATTATAAATCAAAGCAAGCCATCCACGTGGCAAAAAGAAAATAAGGGAAAAATGATTTTTTATCCACCTAAGTGCCTATGTTTGTTTGACTATCCCCTTTATAAGTTGAGGGGTCTAAGTGGTGCAGTATTTAGAGTATGCATAACATCATTCTTGAGAAGGAAAATGACTTTCCCCACATCCAAAACCTTACAATGAGAAATTTAGTTCAGATGCGTGGCCTGCAGTGTAGACAGAGGTGCATATGGCGCTTGCGCGTGGACCGAATTGAAAACCAAAGCGCATGCATGCAGAAAAACAATTGTAGTTCAGGCGCATGCACGCAAGATGCGCATCTGTGGGGTGGAATAACCGTGCGTTTGTGACAAGTTACCGAGAAAGAAACTCCGGATGGATTTCTCTCAATTCTCCTATGAATTGACTGGTTAGCAGGTTGGCGGAGGCCGGTTTGTGTCCCTGCAAGTTAATAAAACCAAAAGGAAAGCAAAATAAACCCAAATGAGGGAGGATTTGATACCTAACTCCCCAGCGGAGTCGCCAGTCTGTTCGCACCCAATTCGTCACCTGGTGAGCAAATCGAGGGTGCTTGCATGCCCTGTTGGGTCTTGCAGGGCACGACAACTATGTAAGGAAAGGGTTAGAGGAAACAAAACAAACTACAAGCTAGAATCAACTGAAAACAAATTAAAACTGTGAAAATAAACAACAAAACACCAAAAACGAAGACAAATGTCACCAATGGTTTTGATCTGGTCTATTGATGAAATCGGAGCACGATGAAGGAAGAGAACTGTGGTTCCTTCTTCCCCCAATGGAAGTCTCTTGAGGCCCTCACATAGTTTGCTTTCCTTACAATGATAAGAATTGAGTATGGAAGTGAAAGAACTCCCAGCGATGCTGCCGATGTGTTATCGTTAAAGAATGAGTCCTTAACAATCTGAGTAGCATAACAATGCCTGGAATTCCTTGCGAAAACAATGTATCTTCACGTCTTTTTATAGCAGATCCTCGGGCGATTATGTAACCTCTTCAAAGTGTGAACAGGGGCCCTTTTAGGGCTTCTTTAGTTCATTAACCTGCCTACCCTGCAGATTCGGCTCGGATTTGGGAGTCAAATCAGATTGGGAGCCGGTTCGTAAGCGGTTGGGAGGCCGACCTATTCAATTAATGCACCGTTTTAGCAGGTGCACGGATTTTTGTGCTGACATCCACGCGTCGAGCGTGCATGCGCGCATAGCACATTCTTGTCCTGCGCATGTGCGCGCGCACCAAACTACTGTAAAGTGCCCTTCAATTTTTGGTTACTTTGTATAGTTTTTGACCCTTCTGGAATGCTGTGAAATTAATTCAGTGCCATGAATGAATTCATTGCTATTTTGATGATGTGGAGTTCTTGTCGCCATGTGCAGACGAAATTTCAGTGATAACAATCACCATTTATCAACACATGGACCCCCACATGCTCTCGACATGATACATCCATCCCCATGATTAAAAAAATGAGAGGGGTCCCGAAGGATCCTTAGATCGAAAGCCCACATTGCTTTTCAACTTCAACCTTTAGAGGTTTTGGTGTTATAACACTTATGTTCTCCCGAAGTGGTCAACATCGGACTAACCACGATGTAGATCCAATGGTTAGGGGATATTCCAAATACCCTCATATCTATGGCTCACGTTACTTCACATCCGAGGAGTGGATCAATTTTTAGCAAGGGGATGAATCCTATGATGATGGGTATTTGATCGTGTTGACAGGCGAAATTGATTGTCCGTGAACTGGAAGAACGAATCTGGTACGGGGTTGTCTAAGTAACCCATGTCGTTTGGTGTAACTCGTTCTGACGGGTTTAATGGCTCCGTTAGCCAATCTAAAATCCTAAAATAAAACAAACAAAAGAAAGAAATAACTAACAAATTGCTAAACACTATATTATATATGTACATATACTCTAATATAACCATTGTTGGTGTATTTAAGAAGAAAATATACAAATCTCACTTATGTACATCATTTATAAATTGCAAGTTTTAATCGAAACTTACGAAATCAATATGAAAAATGATTGTTGTTAAAAAGCAGATAAAGAAAGAACATTAAAATATTTTATGTTGTATTTTATAAATCTAACTAATCTCGAATTGAATAAACTATGAAACACAGATGTGCAGATAGTCAAAATCTAATCTAAACATTTTGGTTTCATTAATATGTAAATGACAAAAATTAGAAACACAAAGAAGCTAAGTTGTTGTTAATTAGTGAGATGTATCCAGGAGTCTGTATGAGTGACGAACATCCAACTGCCACGCCCAAGAGAAAAATATGCAATAGACTTTATGACTATTTTAAATAAATTCAAAACAAGTATTGGTAGTTGAGGTTTAATGACAGAGAAGGGAACATAAGTTGAACCCTGTGATCTTATGATCACAAATAATTACAGCAAGAGAAATCTGATTGTAACGCATTGCATTTCATCATTCAACTAAAAATCAAAGATAAATCTTATCATTCGAATTGAAAATATGATCACAGTGTTAATATCTGGAGCAACAAATTATAGATGATATTTATAACATAAGCATCCCGCAAAATAATAGATCATTGAGTCTATTGCTACCATACCTATTAATATACCAGGATTAACAAAACATGAATGAAAACATCATTTAGAAGAGGATAAAGCGAAAATGTCATATGTTGTTTCATTAAGTGTTGGAATTATTCATCCATCTTTTTCTCTAGGCCAAGATCATTTCCTTTACAAACTATAGAGTATTTAAAGGGTTTATGAAATCTAAACTTCCTATCCTATAAGATAGGATCAKATMTCAAAAGATCAAAACATYACAAATATAGAKATCCTAGAGCCACTCATGATCAAACTATATCTTCAAAAATTTATGAAAGTTGTYTCCTATTTACAAAACAAACAAAAAKGAGATAGCTAATCAACTAAGTCGAGCATGTTCCATCCCATAAGATTAATATCAAGATACACCATGACCTGAAAAAATGAAATGAGAACAAGTTAGATAATTATTAACAAGTAATTACTAATTTTTATTAAAAAATGACTTGAATTCAAACTAATTTAAAAAAAAAAAAAAACTACAGGCTTTTGTAGCTAGTTAAAATAGTAAAAATCAAAATAAAGTAAAATCTAATCTATTTTATTTTCAAAACAGAAGAAAATAAAAAAACATAACAACTATTTTCTATTTCAGCCTTTTGACCAAGGAGCGTCAGAATTCATGATAGTGGAATTTGTTGGGTTGTTTATTTTTTAATGACCATTTGATTAAACTGCTTAATACTCTTGTTTGCCAATATTAAATCTAAATTACTCTCCTTGTGCCTGTGGTATTTCTTGACAATTGGTTTGTGAACCATATCAGGATTTGGCTCAATAGTAGGGGCATGAAATTCCTATCCTTTATCCCATCTAAAAATCTCCTCCAATGCATGAAAATAGTGTGGCCTTTTTGCCCAAGGGGTTTCGAACTCCAACAGAGAGTAGATTTGTGATAGCTTGGTCTTTTGTGGATCAACACACAGGTATTTGACAACAGGGTTATCTATATAGGGGCTAGGGTTTATATTGGAATTCAGAGGTGAATCTACTGTGTTGTTGGGTGAGGTGAAATCATTTCTACACAGGCAAACTTCCCAAGTATCCCCAATCTAGATAAGCTTAAGGTGAAAAAGATTTAATAATGGGTTAAACTTCCATTTTTGATAAATATTAATCACTTTATTCAGAATCATAGCAGATATAAAATCATATAATCTTGAACCCTAGCTTAACCCATAACAAGCTTGAATCTCTGAGCAAAACAAACCAAAAATTCTTACCTCAACCACAAAGAAATTATGATATTTTCCCTCCAAAGAACGAGATGTACCTCTGAAAATGTATTGTTTTTGAATAATTTTCCCACCATGAATGTGAATGACCACATTTCCAAAATGTATCTTAAAGGGTTTTGGCTAATTCATAACTGTTTTCCTAGAAATCTTCCCACAAAAACATGTCTCAGGCAGACAAATATGAGATTTTACAAACAGAAAACTCAGAGCCATTCAGTTGGATTCAGACAACTGGAACCATTAAGAATATAACCAGACTATAATTAGGGTGACTCAAACTAATTGTGGGTTTGAATGATAGTGGTAAGAGGGGTAAGTTTGAGATGATACCATGAAAACAAAATAAGCAGAGAGCCTGTGCGATCATAGCATACACATGAAGGTATCGGTTATGGGGTTTGAACACTCCTAGTCATGAATTCTCTGAGTACATCACACTACCCAAACTCTTAACTTGAAATGAGAGGCCTGTCAACTCATTCTGCCAGCCAAAATGACGTACAGGATACAGTTATGGTGTGTTTAATTCCCATGACATGTAATGGGTATACTCGTTTTGCAAAGGTTAGGAATGGATATATTCTTACAAACCAAATGCCAATCATTTTTTGGTATATTTACAAAGGATCCAAAATATAATCTTACAATCCAAGAGCAACTCAACATAAGTATTTCATGGATATACGATAAATTCAAAAATTCATTCAAGTAAGAGACATGAGGTAGATGTAAGCACATTGAACCTTTTAGAAACCAATCTTTGGATAGGGTTATAATGCGACATTAATTTTTAATGCTTGATTCATGCTTACAGTCATGAATCAAGCATGAAGATGCAAGATAAAAATAAAACAAGAATATTCAAACATCCTTTTATAACCCTATAATCACCCTCAAATAGTGATATTTACAGGATGAGGTGATGGCAACTACAGGAGGTGTTATTTGTCATTAAAAATAGCAAAACCACATACGGCTGCCAATAGTGGTGACTTAATAGGAGAAGCGGTTATCTCTGAATCACCAATGAGTTCATGTCAGGACTGATTAAGAATGATTAAAGATTAAATAACATTTGAAGGAAATCAAGCATCTAAATCAAACTCCAACAATCATCATACAATCCACTTTCAGATGTCTTTGTGTTCAAATGAAATCTGTTGACAAATTTTAATTACGAGAGCAACGATATTCAAGCCAATGGCTCTAATACTGTTGACAGGGCCACTGCTACCAGAAGGCATCCATAGCCTTGGCAGGGTTTCAATTAACCCACTATGATGCCTCTACCCTGTCTAAGAAATTTCAATTCAAAATGAAGGGAACTTACAACCAATATCAAAATTTATACCTGATAATTTTCTTGGACCTGACATTGCTTCGTTGCCAGCAAGCCTGCTCAGTACCCTAGCGAAGTTGTCTTGGCATCATGCATGCATTTACCCACTGCCAGCAGACTTGTTCAGTATCTCGACGGGTTTACAGACACTTCCCACAACTCTCTAGAAATTACTTATAATTTGACATAAATTTAATGATCTTCAGAAGAGCGGGGTGATGCTGGAAATTTTAGTTTTCAGAATACTTGATATTTTCCAAATTTTGCTTGATAACATTCATTATGATCTAAAATTAGTTTTCTGATGAGACTAATTTTTCGAAGACAGGAAGGCATACTTGAGTTGTTTTCTTTAAAAATAGGGACAACGTAAAGAGATTTAATGATGGTCGTGTCTGCTCATGATTATAAAGTGAAATGAGAAAACTTATTTCAAACATCAAGTTTCTTTAGCTAGTCTGTGTTTCAACAATTTACAACATTGATGCTCTAAGAAGACCTTGACTACTACTTCATGATGAGGCATTCTGGTTTCCTTTCATGAACTAAAAGGTGACACAGACAAAAGCTCAACCAGAAAGAAGTGAAAACAAGTGAAATAAAAAGAACCAAAATTAAAAATTAAAAAGAAAAGTAAAACATAAAAAATATGTACAGAGAGGTGGATCTGGAATCATCACGAGAAAAATCTCTTGAGAGACTAAAGAAAATAGAAAAATCCTCATTAATATGAATGCAGTCCTACTCATGGCACCTTGGTTCAGGGATGAATTGATAGTTCAGATTTACTTATCTCTTTACTTTTCATTTAAAATTTTCATGATGATACTGCGTTTTTGAAAAGAATTAAAGATGAGAGAAAAAGGTCAAAGTGGACTTCCATGAAAACAATCATATGACGGTTCTCTTGGTGCACCCACTTGTGTTCATTAACTAAATTATTACAAAGAGAAATGGTGAGAACTAAAACTAAAGGAAAAATATTCCTAAGCCTACTCTAAACTACTAAGACAGATGAAAAATTCTAAGTAAAATCGTATTTCCAGTGCATCCACAAGAACAACTTCAATCCTACAAGGTGTAGAAAGTTGAAAATCAGAACATAAGAATGTAGTATTTGCAGATACAAAAAAAATATGTTATGCGTACCTCCTATATATTCTTTTAAAAACAGAGCAAGCACAACCTTACCATTTTTTTTAAATTTCTTGATGTATGAAACCTCCAACCATTTTGCAATCTTGTCATCATAAAAGTCATAATGGCATGGAAGAGTGTAATTAAGATTGGAAAACTTATCAATATTATGGGGACGTGACATAACCATCAGCCACGGCTGAAGTGCCCCGTCCTCTTGATAATTCTCCAAGTGTTCATTAATTTCTTCACATGGAGGATCTAAAGGAAATATGTCATACTTACTTTCTAGATATTTAGGAAAAAACAAAGTAAGCACAATTTTAGCTTTATTATGAAGATTTTCTAGATACGAATTTTCAAGCCATTCTAAGATCTTGTCATAAAAATTAGGATGGAAATTATGACTTTGATGAAATGGATATATCAAAGGGGAACACATCATAAGAGGATTCCTGACATCAATTAGATTATTGGTTTGAATGCTTCCTTTGATGAGATTGATCATTTCAAAATGTGAAGCATAAACATTAAAATTCGAGCTAATTAAAGAACGAATATGAAACGTAGAATGTCTGATCTCCATAAGAGAGAGTGCA
>ML808042.1:64179-76645 GCA_009831015.1 Picea engelmannii
CACTGTTGTATTAGTCCATTAAGAGAAAATATATATGAAACTATGCAAAGTGGGTAAAAATTTACTATAAATAGTAACAAAAACCAATTTTACTATACCATTTTACTCTTTACCCAAATAGTGGATTTTGGACCAAATTACCTTTGATCTTCAACTGATGATTGTGGGAGCTACGAGTGACAAAATCAACGACTGACTATACTAGGTAATTCCTCTTCCTTTCCTCTTCCTTTCTATTGGATTACATTTTGTATTTAGGGTTCAATTTTTAAGTTATTTAAGGAGCAATTTAGAGGTTTAGGTGTACGTGGGCTACCATTCATCGGGTTGTGTATACGCGTGATTATAAATGGTTGTCTAAAAGATATCTTTCATATACTCATCCCTATACATGACTGTGAATGTTTCAGCCTACATATATGTCCGTAATCAAGGTTTTTGATGATTTCTAACTCAAAAAGTGATGTTTCTCTTGTAAAATGGTGCTAGAGTGTACGGGAAGTGAACATGAGGAGGTAAATGTTGTTGTGGAAAGAGATCTAGGGGCCCAAATGGTCTTGAAAAGATGTGGGTTGTATAAGTTTTGGCCACTCAAAGGGATGAGGGCCCAAGTGAGGTTTTTATAGTTTCTCATGGATTACTGGGATCCATACAATGAGAGCTTCAACCTTGATGGGAAACCATTAAGGATTGAAGTCGAGAATATCTATTTCTTGACCTGGTTGTCACGTTGGGGTGAGGTTCTCAACCTCAAAGTCCAGGGAGCTGGGAGCGGTATGAAGATAGAAGGATACATAGACACTCACTGCATTGTAGGGACCAAGAAGGTCGAGAGTCAACTCCCCATCCGAGCGATAAACAATCTAAGCCTCAAGACTATTGTCCTCGTTTTGACATGGATCATAGGATCGATTTGGTTGCACTAGGAATCGAGGTCACTTATGTTCTACTTTGTATAATGCTTGAGACCCACAATGTACGACTAGTGCACCTCGGTACTGGTTAACATGAAGAGCCAGTTGACAGAGTGCAAACAGGGTGGTAAGAGGAATTTTAGGTTTTCTTCCATCTTCTGTACCTTTTTCTTCAAGTGGGTTCTAGGTTTGGGACCTAGAGTTGACATCATTCCTCAAGGACCTCACGATTTAGCCATGGCATGGTGGACCTAGGTGATGTTACGTCAGGGGGGAGGTAGGGTTTCCACACCGTAGAACAATGATTTCTTTTACTGGTGGAGATGACAAGTCATTTCTTTCGATGACTATCCCTATGCAGGGATCGAATTCAGAGGGGACCCTCACCTATGGGGACATAGGTATGTCAAAGTTTTTTAAAAATTTTAATTTTTGTATTTTTGTATAGGAAAACAAAAATATTTTTGGATGATATTTAAGTAATAACTAGACATGTATGTAATGCAGACATAGCTCCATGATGGTGGGATGAACTTCCATGACGTCATCAGAGGCACTGGGGAGATTAGGGAGTGGGAGGAGAAGCATAGATAATCCTTCAAAACATCCAGGGAAACCTGTCTCGTTTGACACAAAGGATTCTAATGGTTCAGATTGAGGATCTGTCAAAGGCTATGCAGTGGCAGTTGGTAGGCACGCCCAGAGCTTGGGTGCGACTCTTTCGGAATCTCAGAAACATCGTAGTTTGTTATCATGAGACACATCCAATGCCACAAATGTAGATGTCATCGATCTTGTATTATCGTTTGCATATGTGTATTGAGGGTGTTAACCCCAATTTTGTACTATAAACATCATATTTTTTAAAATATATATAAAAAAATGGTTCTTCGGCTTTACTTATGTTACAATGTGTAAATTGATGAGAACGTTTTCTTTGCTTTAGTTATGTGACAAATGCCAATCTAAAACGAAATTAGCATATGCATCAGATACATAATTAGAAATCTTACGTATGTGATGATAGGTAATAAAATTAAACTATCGTTTGAAAAGGCATACCTATAGAAATCGTCAAAGTAACGCAGTGTCACGCACACGGTAACTGTCATTCAACTGACATACTACTAACTTGGAATCCAGGCGAACTTCCAAAGAGTGAATACCATGATAAATGGCATCGTGTAAAAGTTCTATAACGACTCTATATTCGACCACATTATTCATGTATGGCCCTAGGCATACACCACTTGAAGACACTAGTAGACCCTCGGGTGAGTAAATAACCCAAGCGGTGGAAGCCAAGTTTTGTGTATGACGACTGGCTCCTTCTACGAATCCTAAGTAGACCAAACACTCTGTTGACATCTTCCAACAAAGGGAACTTGATAAGCAAGATGAAGATAAGAAATAAAGGGAATATATATATACAGTAAATTACATTAGTATACAAAGAGTTACACCCAATTTTGGGGCTCAAGCGTAATATTGTTTCAATTATAGCCAATTCTTGGGCTCGGCCAACATGTTCCCTTAATAATATTCTAATTCATAGGCTCCTTTTTCTAAGATACGTCTCATGATATAGGGACCGTGCCACATGGATTTGAACTTGCCTGCACCCAGTAGTTCTTTGGCTTGATCATATAACAAGACCAAGTCACCCTCAATGTATGACCAAGGATAGACAGACTTATCGTATTGGACCTTGAAATGTATTTTATTCACTTCGATAGTTGTAGATGGGTCTCGACACTTCCTGTCAAGGCTCTATAGGTGTACAAGGCATCGTTCGAGATCAAAAGTGTTAGGTAGGAGTGAAATTACCAATATAAGAGAGGGATTTCACATTCAATTGGTAATATCGACTCCACACCGTGTACTAACTAGAAAGGAGAAAATTCAATCGCATTCTTGACTGAGGTTTGGTATGCCCGAAGTGCAGGATACAACATGATATGTTAGTCAGATTTGCTCTGGCTGACAGTTTTCTGCAAAATGGTCTTGAGAGAATTTTTTATAGCCTCTACTCTTCCATTTTCATATGGGTAGTAAGGGGAAGAATGAGCATTCTAAAACCCTAGTTTGGATGCTATCTCTTCCATCATTTCATTCTGAAAGTGAATTCCATGATCAATGAAAATATCACTTGGGATTCCTAATCTGACGATAATTTGATTGAATATGAAGAAGGAAAAATTATTCTCATCATATTTAACTATAGGCATCGCCTCCACCCACTTAGTAAATTTGTCTACGGCCACAATGATGTGTTGATTCTCCCCAACTGAAGTTTGGTTACAATCCACAAAGTCCACATCCCACTTCGTGAAGGGATCGACGATAATGACTAGATGGAGAGGGGCTGGATGCGAGTGCATTTTTCGAGTGAAAAGCTAGAAAGGGTGACACTTCTTAACCTCTTAAATGCAATCTTTAAATATAGATGACCAAAAATAACAGACTCCCATAATTTTCTGGGCTGTTGCAAGCTCGAATAGATGACCACCACAAGCCCCATTGTGGAAATCGTTTAGAACTGACTCGGCTTCTTCATGAGTTAAAAAATGATGCAAGATGTTGTCTACCCCTTGATGATATAGAGTGTCGCTGACGATAAGGTAATTATTAGCTTGGTATTTTATATGTCGTCGGTCATCTCGCGAAAGATGTTAAGGGAACTTGAAAGTTTGAAGAGATAGAACAATCTCTCCATACCAGACGTCTGATGATGAGACAAGGAAAATGTGTTCATCTGCAAAATAATCAACATGAATAACATCCTCGTCTAATCATGGGAGGTCGTATATTAATTCTGCAATGACAACCCATTTATTGGACTTTACCCCTATGATATGCCTGGTAAGGATGTATTGAAATGGATTGACATTAGAAACCACAGTAGTTTTTCAAAGAAATATATAATGGCATAATCGTTGAACTACGTGAATGATAGCCAGATCTAGCTTTTAAATGTGAAAATATTTGAGCTCAAGATCGACTAAGTTTCGACTAAGATAGCAGATGATGTGCTCATGGAGCTCATCATCCTCCTGAACCAATACCATACCAATCGTATCTTCAGACGTGGTGACATAAAGCAAGTAATCTCTATTGTAGTCGAGAGACTTCAACAGAGGCATTGATACCAAGGCTTTATTCAAAGCATCAAAGGATTATTTTGCAAGGGCATATTTCACTATAAACCGACGTAAAAAGTTATTTTTCACTTGTAAACATTGAAATTTTCGAATAGTGAAATGGGGAGGCAATCAAAGTATTGCCTCAACCGTCAAAGGATCTACCATCATCCCAGTCTCAGAGACTAAAAATCCTAGAAGACGTCCTGACCTAATGCAAAATATGCATTTGCGAGGGTTCAATAAGATTCAATAATGACGAAATATTTCAAAAACTAGATGAAGGTCTTTAGGGTGATCCACTTTCTTACCAGAGTGAGCAGCAAGATCGTCAAGATAGGCTTCAACTATTTTATTAAGATCGTGGAATGTGAAGGTCATATCACGTTGGAAGGTTGCTCCCACTGTTTTAAGGTCAAGAGGCATATTCCGTTATGCAAATGTACCCTAAGGACAAATAAATGTTGTCTTATGTTGATCCTCAGTTTTAATTTGAATTTGCTTATACCCTAAAAATCTGTCCATGAAAGAAAAAAATATGCTTCCCGCACACTCGTCGAGGATCTGATCGATGAATGGTTTCGAGAAGTTGTCCTTAGTACATGATTTTTTCAGGTCACAAAAATCCATGCATACTCATATGGTTCCTTTCTTCTTATTCACGGAAACAATATTGGATACCCATTCAGTCAAGGGAACCGGGTAGATAAAGACATCATTAGGTAGTTTCTCTACCTCTTCCTTAATATCAGGGGCCTTCCGGGGATTGAAAGCTCTAAGACATTGTCGAACAGGCTTACCATCCAGATAAGTTTTAATCTCATGTCCGACAATTTGAGGGTCGACTATTGGAATCTCTTCATATGACCAAGAGAATACATATCGAAATTCCTTGAAGAGTTCGATGTAGATCAAGATTTATTCTGGAGAACAATCTGCACCAATGTGTACATTTTCAATATTTCCATGGGTACGAGAGATATCTATCATGACAGTAGGTGATATACTCTCCATATTTCCTTCTATATAAATGTTATGCGTATCAAGTAGAACTATGGCGTGACTAACTATCTCGCTCAGAGTAGATCCAAAGTCATCTTATTTGATTCTAGCAAGCTCTATGAGAAAATAAGAGTGATGATTCATATCATCCCAAGGTTTGTCAAAACCATTTATGGCTTCGATGATAGATTCATCCAAGGGAAAATTATCATCAAGGTAGTCATGTCAACAAGATGATGAAGAGGCCCACATGGGCTTGATAACAAGATCCTCCTCATCCGTCTATGAGGTAATAGGATCGGGATTGGCGGAAGAGTCAAGAACATCTTGATACGCTATCTCTTCTACTAATAGTGGCATGGCCATTATAGCATGCGACTGACCTTCACACGACATAGTCAAGGAAGGTAGGGTCCAAGGATCATTAAAATAGGAAGTGTGAAAAGGAATGGACCTCTCTGATGAAACATGCCTACTAGACATGGCATAAATATGGTGAATTGATGCCATGAAGTCAAAGGTACCCATAAGGAATGAATACATCTTGACACTGATATTCTCATTTGTCAGCTGAGAATTGTCAACCACGGGAATCACCGGTCCAACAAATTCAATGGGTCTAGCAGACGCAAAGGAAAGCTGGTCGATAATCACAATCCTACCATCGTGAGGAAAACAAGGAGTCTAGAAGATATATGATACGATGACAGTCATAGCGTAGGTCCAATTGCATCATAATAACAATTTATAATAGAGGGGTGCATCAACCACCTCGACATCCAACTCTACAGTCTTCCCAACTAACTAGACCAGAAAGGAAAGAAGAATAATGTGAGGGTGGAAGGAATGACCATCAAATAATTCAACATGGTCAGAGAATGAGAGATATTCGGAGAGCCGAGCGCTTTCCAAAAGACCAAGGACATCACACATGTTGCAACGCCTTCATCAACAACAATACGATTGATGGTATACTTCGAGTAACCCATGTGGATTTGGAATGCCACATGGTAAGGCAAGCGAGGATTCACATCTATGACGTCAAACTTGATAACTTTTGAGCCACTGGGATCTAGAGATCCTAATGTAGATATAAAGGAATTCCTCTATTAAGGACACGTCTGGAGTGCCTCCAGATCTGACATTGCACAAGGGGTTTGACCCAGATCCTCAACAATAGAATAATTATAGGCAGCTCTAGAATTAGGATTGTGGGTAGAACTCTTGAGTACTCCTTTCATAATACGAGGTTGTGGCTCTAGTTTTTCGATCTACAAGGGAGTATCTAGAGGAGGAGGAGACTCTAGACCAGTTACATTTTGTGTAGAATTGTAATCACGAGATCGGGTGGCTACATTAACCTGAGATTTGACCATATTGATGCATAAATGGTCACTGTATTGTGTTGGTGGGTTTTGACTCCCACCCACCACATTTCTAGAATTTGAGGAGCTTGAGTCCATGTGTTGGCTATGTGGAAAAGGATTCATCAGCACGACGAGCGGTAGAGATAATAGACTCGGAACTTCCGCAAGTTTGGGGCATAAATGAGTAAGGTGATTTTCTATACAAATCTTACAGGGAAATTTCACCTTACGCCTTTCTTTCTTTCCCTCACAAACATTATTATTCATCCTCTCATTATTACCATTTTTCTTGGGATTATTATTCTTCCCACCCTTACAATTATTATTACGTCCTTTCTTCTTATTCCCGCCTAGTTGTTGGTTACCATTTGGGTCAGTCGACAATTGCACAGAATGTACATCCACTGAATGAGTGGGATTGTAAGACACAGATAAATTTGGCCCTCCAACGGAATGGTTTAGAGACAAATATTTCAAGTGGCTTGTCATTGAGTCTTTGGATCATACATTTGTAGAGCCTACAATTCCATCGACACAAGGTCCGATATTTTTTCTAGGTTCATAGTTTGACCTCGATGCATCAGGAAGAATCTTGTATAACATCCCAAGCTGAGAATATATAAGATTTAATTGTTGGGCTTTGAGAATCACTTCTTCCTCATATGTAACCCCAGATGTAGGAACATTCTTTAAAATAGGAGGTTGTAGAGACTTAAGGAACCACTCTAATAGGAATTCCAGGGGTATGCAGTTCGTGATCAACCTCTTCCGTCTATGCCACTCCTGGATCTGATCCGAGATATGAGTGGCTTTGTCCTGGCGTAAGGTTGAGAGAAGTTCTAGGCCAACATCATAACAAACCGACAATTGGAAGTGGTTAAGGAAGACTAAAACCATCTGACTAAAGGTCTCATATGCCCCCTTAGGTAGCTCAATATACCATTTTGTGGAAACCCCTATGAGGGCACACTGAAACCATATTAAATGAATGGAATCATCATTAAGGGAATTCGAGGAGAACCATAGGTGAAATGTGGTAACATGATCACTAGGATCCTCGCCATTCTTGCCTTCGAATTTCAGAATATTCAAAGGAGGATTGGTGGGGACAGGGGGCCATCTAGGATCATGACACATAGGGTTGTTCATCAACTTAGAGAAGTCTGGTAGACTGAGCATGGCCAGAAAAGGGAGACGGGGTTGCAACATCTGGCCCCAAGCTCCCTGGAAAGATTTTGGCTAGGGAATTGCAGCCCATCCAGGATTCTGGTAAGCACCATGGCCCTCTCCGGGATTGTAAGGCCCTCCTCCATGATGATTCATAAGGGGTTGTTTGGGCATCATTCCAATAGGAATGTTCTGATGAGGGTTATAAAAACTGCCCCTAGCTGGAGTGGCTTTGAGTTGGGGGTTTCCCAAGGTGTGAAACCAACCTCCTACGAGTGTGAATCCAGAGGATAAAAGTGGATTCGTCATGAAAAATGTGTTGGTCGAAATCAACACTGAGAAGGTGGGTGTAAAGGATGGAACACGAGTAGAAGCTTGTCTGCCAGGTTAGTTATTCCACCCAGAAGCAACACGATTAGACTCGAGATTAAGAGGAGGAAAGCCTCCCACGATAGGAGTCGTTTGAGGGACATGATTGCCACCAAACGAGAATGGAGTATAAGGAGGAGTTGTTCCCCTAAGTCCAATGCTAGCATTAGGGCCAGCGACTAGAATGGAGTTTGAGAACTGCAAAGTAAAATTTGGCATACCATAGGAAAAAGGACTAGAGGCCATAGGGATGGATTGAACGTAATAGCCTGGTGAATGACCAAGAGACTCAAATGGGTTCGTGGCAATAGGTTGATTATTCACTATAGGATGGGAAACAATCATGATAGGTGCCTTTGGCACTAAAACCATTGTGGTTATAGGAGTCTAAGGGGTACCATTAACTATACTAGGTGTGGGAGTTGAAGGGATCTAAGTATTTTGATGACTCGGTTCAGTACTCATCCTTGTAGAATCGCAAGTCTGATAAGTGGAGGTGTCTGTACCATGCTTAATAACTCTACACCTTTTAGAAGGAAAATAATCGAAGTGTGGTGGTAATTGTAACAAGCGGCGATACCTGTGAGGAAGTTGGTCTGGCTCCATGATGACTCAAGACTCGAGACATAGAAAACAAATCCTAAGTCCAACTAGTAATCAAAGAGCACACCAAAAATAATCAAATGGACAATATGCACACAAACATGATAAAATGGTTGAAAGGGAACTCCCTCTCTAAAGTAGATATGCCTTGCCCAAGAGGGGCTTGAGACTCTGCTGCTAAAGATTGGAAGAAATAGAATCAGTTATAAGGGCCCTCATGGGCTTAAAAACCAGTCAGTCAGATCCCTCCGGAGAGGTAATCCTCCATAAAGGTTGTGTGTTGTTCAACCCTTATCTGACCCAGGGTACCTGCAAAATAACCCCTTCAAGTAACCTATGTGGCACCTAAGTCAATAAACTAATCAACCATGTTATAACCGATGCACATGCGAAGATTCGTAAGTCAAGTCCACCATATGGGTAGGGTAGCAAGGCCCGAAACCTTGAAAGCACTACCTCTCACGGAGGTAAGGGAACTACCAAGATCCCCAGATATGAATAGATCCCAAGAAATATCTCTAACGCCAAGAAGGTATTGGGGGGATATCCCTTGAACCGACCTCACGCAACCTCGTGTTTAAATCCGGTGTAAGTGGAGCCTCCTGATATTACTGATTATGCAATGGATTTCTCCACTCCCTTAGTCAGACACATATGTTGATTTAATAGCCTTGGAGAAGTTTACTCACAAAATCCTATTCCAATACTTTAAATCCTAAGCTAGTTGGTGCACCCTAGAAAATAAAATCGTTACTAATCAATTTTAAATTATAGAGTCAATTTTAATGGCCCTTCTTACTCAAAAGGTGTGGTCATTAAACTAGTGATGTTATGACTCAACAAGTAAAATAAATGAATATGAATACAATGCAAAGTCCTAACTCCAATTTTCAATAGATATGCTTCTTTAAAAAAATGCAATTTTCAATTCAATTTTGCAGTTCTAGATAAAAATGCAATCTTTCTTTACATGCACTAAGATAAATGACAAAAGTCTCAAGATATAAAAATAACAATCAATGCAAAATGGATAATATTTTTGTATTTCCAATATAAGAAAAATGAAAATGCAAGGACTGAACAACAACTTGATATAACGACTCTATTGTGTATAGACATAGATAAACCAAGTAAGATATCAAGTAGCAAAGCACCTAGCCCAAGGTGCAAGGACAATATGATGAGAAAGGCACCGCCCAAAAATTCAACCAAATAAAGGTTCCCTGTCTTTCCACAAAAACTTAACAATCACCACAGAGACCCAAGGAGACTTAACAATCATAAATACCTACCTGGAAACCACCAAACCCAACGATCAAGCAACAAAGGCTAATGTACATGACTATTCAAGGGAAAAGTGTGTATGTACGAAGCTTGCAGATGTACAACATGTGTATGTACGCGTATGTCAAGAAAAAACCCTTGTATAACTGTCAAAACACAACCAGGATAAGGAGAAGGCTAAGAAACTTGGACTCAAAGTGAACAAAGGTTGTCAAGAAATCATACGAAAAGAAACTCAATATGGATGAGAGAAATATAAGGAGAAAAACACTCCAAACCTGAAAAAAGAAGATTTTATCCCTAGTATGGTTGCCAATTTTGTTACAAGGAAAATATCTCTATGGCTAGGGGTAAACCACAACACATGGAAATGACTACAGAAATAAACTCTAATCTCAAGTATGCTACATAAAAAAATATGCTATAAAGACAAGATAAAAGGCCTACCTCGTCCAGACGTTTGATGAAGTCCATTGTTGAGCACTTGACCCAAAGAAATATGCCTGCAACTAGTCCTCAACAACTGAGCAACACAAGCATATGGTGATAATGTATAATGTTAGCACATTCAATAACATAATCCATCAAGATTCATAACAAATACGCCAATGGAATAATAATTCAAATATTTGAAAGATATTAATTGGATGAGAAAAGAGTATTTCTATTAAGATATAATCAACAGAAGTGAATGAGTTACAAACTTCTGTGTCGGCATGGTTCAGAACCGAGAAACTAAGTTCCTTCTAGATGGGCCTCTACCACTTCAATCCTCCACCAAAGGAAATCTCATAATAGAGAGATAATGAAATTTTCAATCAATAAGGGGAGAGCTTGGGGGTTGAACAATGTGCTCATAATTAAAGGAAAAAGGGATGTATACTCAATGTGAAGTGAGTAATTTATCTAGAGCAACTTTTCTCTCAAACTTGAATTCTTTCTCCTCTTATCAATAGCTCATATTTGGCCCATTTATAGCCTTCAAGTGGAATTGAAGGGCCGATTCAGAACATTTCTAGTATATGGAAGGCCAAGGACCATTGATTTTGTGACGTGACATGGAAACCCAACACCATTTTTTCAATTTTGGGCACAAATCCTGATGTACGCGAGTTGTAGTGGTGCAACCTGCGTATACACATGTTGTAATATAGGCAGGGAACGCATATGTGGAAAAAAATTGTTTTTAGCTCTAGGGTTTTCAAAAAGGGACTTCACGTCTGCATAGGGAAATGGAACAAGGCCCTCTGTGCAAGATTGCATAGGGTGAGGAAAATCTTGCTATAACACATTCATGGGGGTAGTTGATTGTTCAACCACCAGTCCTTCTTTTATTAACTGATTTTTTCTTGGGATCAGGATGAGGTTTATTATTTCAGCAAGGAGAATTTGGATCACTTTGACATAATGAACCCTCTCTATTGTTTCCTCACTCTTTCCTCTAGTGATATCATGGCCAGTACTCCAAGGCTTCACCCCCACAGTTAGTTATTAGAAATATAAACATTAATACATTTACATTGTTCCCATGCCATAACATGGTGATCATAATTAATTATTAATTACAAGATGGGGGGAACATGGGTGTTACAATCCCCTTCCCCTTAAAAGGGACATTTTCCTCGATGTTCTTTCTTAGTAAAACCTTTCATGCCTTTTTAATTCAACTGCTTTAGAAATATTGATCCTCTTTCTTGTTCAGGTCCTTTCGAGACTCTTGTCCTTCGTCAACTTCCTTCAATAATCTTGGACAAAAAGTATATTAACACAATTTCATGTGAAAACATTTATTGTTGTGCAAAATTAAAGAGGAAGATTTCTTAATGTGGCGCAATACTTATCTGTGCAGTTCATGGATTTTCATCCATATGGATGTCTTGTTATCTTGGCTCACTGTTTTTCCTGGACATACCCATTATGTGCATGATCCAAATCAATATTTTATAAGAATTATCAAAGTCTCCTCTTCCCTGTGGTCACTATCCCTCTAGGCCCTGGCTCAGGCATCCCCTTCTCTACTATACAGTCCCTCAGGAAATCCATCTTTCCTTGCAAAGGATTTCTCACATAGGAATATTTCTAAAGACATCATTGAACCTTACAATTGACAAGTCCCTCAGACTTTCTCTGTCGAGGAATCCCTTTGTCCTGTGTTTCCACAACACAACATATTCTAGGGATATCATGTATCACCATGGGGTTCTCATGTCTCATTAGTAGCCTTTTTCATGATTTCCATGTTGACAGCCTTCACCTGTCCTTCCTAGAAAGATATTTTTTTCATCTCACCTGTATTACAGGTATAACTAAATTATGAGATATTATGATGAATTTCAAATTCATAATTTTCTTGCAAATCTGTCACCCACAAATTTCCAAATTCCACATTTATTTTGAGATATATTCTTCACAAGAACCATATTCACAAGTATGGTACTTTCTTTCCCATAGCAGTTTAGCTTAGCATACAATTGGTTTTCCTTATAAGATTACAACGCTACCATATCCAAGACCCTTTTCTTCGTGCAATTTAAAAATTCCTCATCCAAGCAATTGTTAGTTTTCATGCACATTATATTTTCAAAACAATGCATACTAACAGTACAAGTCATTTCATTCA
>ML808042.1:117455-128286 GCA_009831015.1 Picea engelmannii
CAAGGAATGATTCACATTTCCATATGGTCACTACTTTTATTGAAAAAAACACACAAAATTTACCTCGTTTATCCATCACTAGTTGATCTCCACTACCAACACAAGAAATTGTCACTAGCATCCTTTGGACCAAACTCTAAAAATAACTCTTTGTCACATCTAGAAAAATATCACTGTCTTCCTTGCTACAAAGTCATCATTTCACCTCAAAATTAATTGTGCAATTGAAACTTGGATTTCCCAATTAGAATTATGTACCTCCACTACCACTTTAACTACCATGGTAACCAACCAATGGATATTCACTATAGAAAATCACTTCTATCTCTAAATCAAGGTGTACATGTTCCTCCATTCACTTATAAGACTGCCATCTCAAGAAACATACCAATTGGGAAGCAATAGTAACTTTGGGTTGAACACTGGTACAACATACTTTGACTGTGAACTTGTTATACTCTAGGTCCTAACATCAAACACTCTTTAAAGATTGAGCAATTGGTCATCCTATTCACATATTTCCATCTACCAAGACACCTAGGTACCCAACCATGGTGCTTACTAGTTCTCTAGGAAAACTGTAACGACCCCAATCGTTACGACTAAGAGAGAAGCATATATATATTAGTATGCAGTAAGGAGATAACTACACAGTTAACCAGACCCTGGCAACGAATGCAGTGCCTGCAAATCAAGCGACAGACAACAACGAATCTACATGCTGGCACATCGAGAAACTGACAATGCATGCATAAATCAATAAGGAATGACAACCTGTCCGACACAGCATGACCACGCCAGCAAGCTAAGAAAAACATCCCCCACGTTGTCTTTCAAAAATAAAAGGTGGAACCACAGTCAACACAACAGAATCAAACACTGTCTATTCCCTAATACCTACTGCCATTCACCTACAAATCGTTGTCATCCACATGCAACGTTGTCCTTCATAACTGAAATTTAAGGGCATCGTTGATTAACCAATAATTTTGGTACCTATTGAATACATCAGGTGGCTGTCAAAACTCTATCTAAAGAAGTCTGTGTCCACATAAAATCCTTGTTTAAACATGCATTAAGTGGTTGTTCTAATAATTAATTGACATGATGTTTATTAAAATAGGTTAATGCTATCTACTAAAGGTATGATGTCGCTGTCATTTAATACCTGATAGCCATGGAATACATCCTAATTATAACCGTTGTCAATATACATGCTAGTCCATCCTTATTTCTAAAAACAAAAATCGTTGTGATATGCATCTTTCAACTCCACAAATGCAATGCAACCATTATGCAGAGGACACAACTAATGCACATCCATAACTTGCAATCAATACACAGTCTCAGATGCAACCTAAGCCCAGTTGCCATATATGTATGAAATCACTGGCATAAATGTTCAAATGCTTCCATTAAATGCATATCTCGCCACAGTAAATAAAAAAAAATGGGATTCGCTGCCAATACAATTTAGTCAAATCAAGGTTGGCATTCACTGCCAGTCGTATCGTAAACTCGTTGTTTTTATTAAGTATAATAACGCAATCAGTCTGAGATGGAATTTGTTCATAGTAAAGGTGTGCTTTGTTGTGTGAAATGCCCAAAATTTCATGAGGTGAGTGTGGTGTACAGGCTATGTGCAGGGCCACGAAATCATAGAGTGAAATCAGTTGATAGAGCCACTTGAAAGATCCAAGCCAAGGCTCGGTACTACACACTTTAGAAGTGAATTTAATATGCTAAGAAGGTGGATCTAGGCCTAGCAATTTCACGATGTTTAGAGAATAAGGAAGAACAAAAAAAGAAATTAAGCCAGATGTATGTAGATTCGCTTGTAAGAGGGACGAGACTATCCCTCTCTGTTGTAAATTATCACCCAACCAAAATGTTGGGAAATACCCAAAAACTAAAAATGAAGACAAATTGTTATCAATGCAGACGAACAAAGGATATCAACCAATAGATGCTTAACCAACCATTTAACTGATTTGAATTATAGATCAACAAAATAACTCCATCTTTTAACATTTAAAAATGAATCGTTGTCTCAAACACAATGGTAATCATTCTCAAAGACAACGCAAGATGAATCATTCATCATTAAACAGTCAAGGCAGAGAAAAATTTCTAGGAAGGACACAGGGATTGGCATATGGAAATGTAGAGATCAACGATCAATCTATCAGAGACAATCAATCAAGAGCAGTGATACTCATGCACAACAAGGCACAAAGACAAATCATTCAGTCAAGAACAATCGACACATAGATAAGAAAGGGGTATACTCTAGGAAAAACTATCCTTCATTCATCATCCACGCACAGAAAAACAGGGCTTTAGGATTTATATGTCTATTAACACTGAAGTGACAACCGTCGATCTGACTCTTGGCCAACTGCTCAGGCATGGAATGATGATCTAGGGATGAGGACGAAGTAAGTCACAACTCTTTACAGCAAACCAATAAAACCAATAGGACAGTCACAACACTTAGGGATTGAAAGCCAAGGGAATCAAATCAAGTAGCGATTTTAAGGCTATGGGGAATTTAAGTTCTCGATTAAAATGCTAAGTCAAACACTTTCTTTACACAATTAAAAGTACAGAAATGAAAACGCAATAACAATAATTATCTACCTTTCAAAATAATGCAGGCGTACGGTAGCCCAAGGTGACATCTCCGAGTCAATGTTCTGCACGCTCCATGCAGCTCCCGCTTTTTGACAGTTGAGACTTCACTGGTACCTCTTAACCAACGCTAGGGGTACTCTTATTCCCCCTTAGCCCCCCGAGCCACAAAGGGGCCACACACACTAAACCAGAGAACAACTAGCTCCCAGCTTGCCTCGTAAGGCCGAGCTACCACTCCTCACCGAGCTGCGTATCCCAACTCCCACAAGCTAAGTCAGTCAAGTCTAAAATTCTATAGCGTAACGTTATGCATAACAGATCAGATCCATCCTCCTCCTCCTCCTTCCTTTATATAGAGTTTCTAAGTCATTTTCTTCCTAATTTCCCATTTAATTTAATGTTGAATAATTTAATTCAGAAAAATCCTCCTCGTACATGTGTCACCCATCCCTTTAGTTGCACCATAATTTAATTTTTATTAATGAATTATTTCCTCCTATTTCCCTCACCCACCTAAAATCGTTCCTATAATTGCTCCTAGGTGTCCCCATATTCCCTTACACACTTTAATGACTTACCCCCTTAATAATTTACTAGTTGAGTTCAATTTAGAAAATTCTTAAGGGAAAGATTCCTTGCTAAGTTAATCATTCTGCTTTGTCCTTAAGTTTCCCTTTCTCTTTATGTTTCCCCCCTTTTCCCTTAGTTTATTATTTCTTTTAAATTTTCCCTCTTTCCCTTTTTATCTAAAACTCAAATTAGCAAGTGTAGAATTTACCCTTTTTCCCCTTTTTCTTTTTAGTTAAAATTTTAATTAGCATATGTAGAAAAACAATCAATTCCCTTTTAAACTTTTAAATCCCCCAATAAATTGATTTTAATAATTTAATTGAGTTTCTTACCCCCTTTTCGTCACATGTTTAATGATGATTATTATTATTTTTATTATTTTTTTACCACAAGTATTACTTTAGACCTAGATTTTAATTTCCGAGGCTGGGCGACATTTTATTAGGGAAATTGTTTTTAAATCTTTCTTATCACATTATTCATTATAAGGCCATCTAGGTTTATTCACTTATTAGCTAACAATGTGACGTGCCCTTTAGGACACACTAGGTGCTCCAAGGGTGCCACTCGCCTCATTTGGTTTCCCTTGCACGACATGCCCTTCAGGATGCAGTATGTGCTCCAAGTTTGCCACTCGCCTCTTTCCATTATTCTTGCACGACGTTCCCTTCAGGACGCACTAAGGGTGCCACTCCCCTCTTTCTGTTTTTCTTGCACGATGTGCCCTTCAAGTTGCACTACGTGCTCCAAGGGTGCCACTTGCCTCTTGACTGACTTGGTAGACATCAAAAACCCCTAGAGTCAATACTCTGTCAGGTGATCTTGTGGGAGACTAAGGGCCTCTAAGGAATAAGGCCCCTGCCTTATTGCACGCCCCTTAGAATCATCGTGAGTGAATGTCGTAGTCTGCCCTCATGACATCCTGGATCTTCTAGAACTAGGTAATCATTAACCTACAGTTTGAGCCACAACACGAGTGCTAGTAGGCTATGGCAGGGCTATCGTCCACACCTCTCCCTCATCATCTATGGTAGTCGTGTGTGACCCCTCTACTCCATATGTGAGTCTGGTCAGCAAGCTATCATCAGCCTACATCATCAACGAATCATGTCATAAATAAGATCCATAATCATATCATCTAATCAGATGCACATATGTCATACATACAAAAATCAAACCCCAATAGTCTACTCCCTGACTCGATACAGAGTCCAAGGGTTTCATTGATGCCTCTGCATCCTCAAGGTCCAAAATCCTACACACTTAGGAGAACCGAGTCAATAGCACCTATCTACGTCAAAACAACAAAATAACATGTCATCATATCCATAATGCATCATAATCATAATTGAATGTCCAATAGTATAATAAGTTGGGTCACTTGCAAGCAAGTGTCCTCAAAGAGTAAGTTCACTCAGTGTGGGAAAGAGAAAGATGTTAGATACACCCCCTCTTTGTCTAAACTTTGTCTTGAAGTTTCAAAGTATATAAGTGCCAAAATAATGTGTATCACAGTATCATAAGTCTATCTATCCAACAAAAATGGAAACTGTTGGCACATATCATATGCATCCTCCGAGGTCATCGAGTGCGGACTATAGTTGTCCCACTAGACCTTGAAATCATCTAATGTTCGACACCATAGCTGTCAAATGCAAGGATCCTGGATGTGGATTGGCTTATCCGTGAGCGCACCCTCATCCGACACCCCCAAGGTGCTCAAATCAAACATGTGTAGGATCACTAATCATAATGTCTCAAACAGAGACATGAAAGACCTCGTGCATACGCCTCAAGAATTAGGCAAGTCTAGTCATTAGGCCATGGGCCTCTCTTTTATATAATCTCGTAGGATCCCATGAACCTAGGATATAGCTTAGCCCCTTTTTCAAATTTCATCGAACTCTTATGCGGTTTCAACCGCAAAAATACTCAATCGCCACATTGTAACTATGGTCGACACAACGTGCATTGACATAACTCTTATGTCGATCCTGCGCTTCATTGATCCTTTGTCTTATTGTTTGTGTTTGATTTTCCATTTCTTGGATCACTTCTGGTCTCACCAGGACCCTATCCTCAAGCCGATCCCAACTCAAAGGTATCCGACATGGTCACCCATAAAGGAACTCGAAAGGTGCCATCTTAATGGTGCTTTGGTAACTTTTGTTATATGTGAATTATACCAATGGAAAGAATTCTTCCCAATGCTTATGTTGCTCCATCATGTACATGCGCAACATGTCTTCCAAGATTTGGTTCATTCATTTGGTCTACCTGTCAGTCTCTGGGTGATACACAGTACTAAAGTTAAGTTGGGTCCCCAAGGCCTCTTGGAAGCTAGTCCAAAATCGTCTGATAAACACTGATCCTCGATCAAACATAATCCTATTAGGCCACCATGCAGCCTCACAATCTCACCGATGAAAACTATAGCTACGTCAGGTGCCTGATACTTCATATGCACAGGAATAAAATGAGCACTCTTCGTCAGAGTGTTGACTACAACGAAAATCGAGTCCTGTATCCTTGTCATTAGTGGAAATCCGACGATGAAATCCATCGAAATAACCTCCCATTTCGATTCTTGAATAGCGTGTGGTTGTAGTAATTATGCTAGATGTCTATGTTCATCCTTTACCTGTTGACATTCTAGACATATAGCCACATAGTTGACTATGTATGCCTTCATCCCCTTCCAGAAGAATAAGGGTTTAAGGTTCGCTCTCATCTTCGTGACTCCCAGGTGAGCCATGTATACTGTTGTGTGAGCCTCATTTAGGATCCAAATCCTCAACTCTTTGTTCAATGGTACGTAAATTTGATTTTTAAACCTCAATAGTCCATTGTCGTCCAATGTAAATCCTTCAAATATTTGTACCATCATTGTGTTTAGTCCGATAAAATCCTTGATCTCGTTGTACCAGTCATCGTCGCACTGTAAAGTTAGAATATTTTCACGTAGATTCGTCTGAAGAGGTAACACTGAAAAGATGTGTGGTCTCCGAACCAATGCATCTACCACGTAGTTCATTGTTCCTTTTAAGTAATCTTGAAGCCATATTCACCAAGCAGTTCTGACCAACGTCGTTGTCACTCATTCAGGTCACTTGCATAAAGATGTGTTGTAGTCCATGGTGGTCCATTTTTAGTTCCAATTTTTGTCCAACAAGGTAGTGTCTCAAAACTCTCAAGGCATAAACAATGGCTAACAATTCCAAATCATGCATCACATAGTTCTCCTCATGCCTTCTCAATTTCCTTGATATGTAAGCAATCACTCTATCGTCTTGCATCAAGACTCCGCCTAAGCCTTCCTTGGATGCGTCAGTGCATACCAAGAAGTTCACATCCATGTCAGGGACCTTTAGTATCGGTGTTGTTGTCAACAACTCCTTGAGCCTCTGAAATGCCTCCACACATTTCTCGGTCCAAACCAACTTCTTGTTCTTATTCTGCAATTCTGTGTTTAGATTTTCTATCTTCGAAAATCCCTTGATGAATTGTCAATATTATTTTGCTAAACCCATGAATATATGCACTTCTGGGAAATTCATCGATGTAGGACATTCCATAATAGCCTCGAACTTTTGTGGATCCATGATGATACCTTCGTCGGATATTACATGCCCTAAGTAGTGAATCATCAATTGATAAAACAAGCATTTGGACCACTTCCCACACAATTTATGCTCTCATAGAAACTATAGTAACAAGTGCAGGTTCTCATCATGCTCCTCCATCGTCCAAGAGTAAATCAAAATATCATTAATGAATACTTGGATGAACTTGTCCAAGTACTCACAGAACACCCCATTCATCAAACTCATAAATACCCCTGGGATGTTTGTTAGTCCAAATGGAAAAACAATAAACTCGTAATGAACAAACCTCGTCTTAAAGGCAGTCTTAGGGATGTCATCCTCCTTGATCTATAATTGGTGATACCCTGATCGCAAATCGATCTTGGAAAACACTGTCGCACGCTTCATCTGATCAAACAGATTATCAATCCTTGGCAATGGATATTGATTCTTGATCGTTGCCTTGTTCAATTGACCGCAGTTAATGCAAAGTATCCATGCCCCATCCTTATTTCGTATGAAAATAATAGGCACGCCCCACAGTGACACACTTAGGCGTATAAGTCCTAGGTCCAACAACACCTTCAGTTGCATTCTCAACTCCTGTAACTCCGGGGTCGACATCCAATAAGGCGTTCTAGCTATCGGTTCAGTCCCTGGTTTCAGGTCTAAGGTAAACTCCAAATTCCTCTCTTGCGGCATCCCAGATATCCCCTTCGAGAAGACATCCACAAGATTTCTCACTGCAGGAAGGTGCTCTAGACCTTCCACTACTCCCTTCTCGTTCAACGCAAGGATTACATAAATCTTACATCCCTTACGCATGCTCTTCCATAACTGTAAGGAAGAGATAAACCTTAGGTAAACTCCCTGGTTCCAACCTACAATTAGGTGTCTCTATCCCTCATCATCAACCAAGCTCAACCATTTTGTCTTATAGTTCATTATCGTCTCATGCGATTCCAACTAGTCCATACCGATCATGACGTCATAAGATCCTAAGATCATGACATACAGGTTGGCCCTGGTGACAACTCTCCCACATTAAGGGTACAACCCATAACCTTTCCTCCAACCTTCTATTTGGCTCCTGAAGCCATCTCTACAAAGATAAACTCATCTTGTTTGACGGCCTTTACCTTAATCCTTTTTAGTGTTGCACAAGAGATGAATCTCTCAGTAGCACCGGGATCTATCAAATACTAAGGGTCTGGTCAGTGATGGTACCTGACATCTCCAGCACAGTCGATTGGTGCTCTGCTTGGCGGTTATTTACCGCTACATGAATTCGATGAGCCTTGCCCAAAACTCCCATGGTAGTGGGTCCGACTGATCCAGATGATTTGGCCCCTTCCTATGGGTAGTAATACTGGTAATGTGGCTCCCCACAATCCAACACACTTTCTTTGGTCTAGTATTCTTGGTACCTGAAGTAGAAGCTGAATTCTAGCAATAGGGCCCAACTCGAACTTCTTGACCTTATGTTTCTAGTTAAATTGGTGCGAAGCATACCGAAGAAACTCCAAAATGGGCCTCATACTCGAGTACCGTGTGGCTGCCTTGTCGCAAGGCATCAAACTCGTTGAGCTGATGCTCAATGAATTCCTCATAAATATACCTCTCCTGGAACTGTTCCTCGAATAGTTCCCATGACACATTGTCGACGGACATGTTTGAATGTGGCAGGAGCGTCTTCCGCCATAGAAGAGTGCTCCCCTTCAGTTGAAAGAGCACCATGGGGACCTTCATGATGGAGGTCATAATCGCGAAGCGTGAAGCATAACGCCTTGCTCCACAATTGTGCCTCGAGGCACCTTCGTCCGTGACACTCATGGACTCTAGATCTTAACTCTCTTGAGTTCTCGATGGATGGTAACGGTACTAGCTAGGGCGTGTTGTGGAACCTTAGGGGTATAGGTGCCCTAGCCTCATCTCAGTACTGATGGTGAATCAAGGCCTCTAACAATATCTGGAAGGACCTTGTCAGACCATCATCATCCCTTACAACAATCGAATCCAGCCCAAGAACTTCTTCTTCCCCTTGGGATGAGACTCCGACGGCGCGGGTACCTCTAGAGGTGTTGCACCTCCTTCCATGGCACCACGCCACAAATCTCTGTGGCATCCTCTAACTGATATCACCGCATGGATGCGTTAAGATTTTAATTAACTCAAAGGTTAACACCTAAGAGTTTACTGCAGTGGAAATCCTGGTGATCCATAGTCACAGGGTTGAACCCGCTCTGATACCATATGTAACAACCCCAATTGTTATGACCAAGAGTGAAGCCATTTTTATTTTATTTTTTTGGTAGGCAGTAAGGCATTGACTACACAGTTGACCACACCCTAGTGACGAACATGACGCCTACATATTAGGCGATAGACAACAATGACTCTACACGCTGGCACATCGAGCAACTGGCGATGCATGCGTAAATTAAGAAGGAATGACAACCCGTCTGACACAGCATGACCATGCCAACAAGCTAAGAACAATATCCCCCATCCCGACACAACGACCTCAACGACCAATAACTAGAACCTCTATGGTACACAACCAAATGTGTGAAGGCATTACAACCCCAACACTAATAACAAGTACAATGAAAATCACCCACAATGGGTAGCACAGACTGCGACCAAGTTATCATTTGCCTCTATCCAAATGGGTGTGCATTGTTTCCCCCACATGGAATCATGTCGTTGCTAGGTTATAGGAGTGACAACAACCATGGCACGAAAACATAAATAGACCCTCACCCCTAGTTAAATTCAATGCACTAGGAGATTAAAGGACTGTCTAAAAACCTGACGACTAACACTATCACCCAATCGACAAGTCAACAAGACGACAGTGACATTCATACAACCTAAAATTTCCTTTCGCAACAGAAACATTTGATACACATTAAAATAAATTGTATCAATAGTTAGCTCACTATAACTATCCTCCATTTCCGTTATTTGGTAGGTATCTTCCTAAGGAGGAAATTCCCTCATTTAACTGAATCCAAAAGGAACATTTCTTTTAAGAAATAAAAACATATCTTTTAAATCTGAAAACTCTATCGTTTAAACTGTTGGGTATGTGTTATATTCTTTACATGAGTAGTAGTGTTTGAGCATCTGTGTCGGGAGCGCGGGGGGGGGTGGATCCCCCCGCGTGGGAGTTCGGGGGCAGCACCCCCAAATTTTTTTTTCACACTGGGACCACATTATATTTAGGTGATTTTTCGGCACATGGTTTCTTTGCTGATGGTTTTCTATTTCTGGTTAAGGAATTAGGTTTTTTGACTAATCCAGGTCATTGGGTTAGGGTTTTGGATGCCGCTAGCTCCTATATGTATTGTGTATTTTAAACATTGTAATAGAATGAATGAATATAGAATATGTTGGTTTTCCTGGTTTGGGTTTCCAGGGGAAAAATCTCTATGTAATATTTGTATTTGCCATTGTATCTTTTCTGTTATTTTCTGAATATTTGTTTGCAGTAGATATTGTACAAGGTTAGAATTTACATTTGGTATCAGATCTTTGTTGGCTTCAGGGGGATGCCTTTGTGGTCAAGGGTTTGGCTCGAGACTATGATAAGCCTTGTTACAATGGGAGATCTGTGGTACTATTTTTCAGGTGAAAACAAATGGAAAGAAATTCAAATATGGAGATCGAGAAGTTTAATGGGAAAAAATTTGAGCTATGGAAGCTCAAGATGGAAGATCTTTTTGTGGACAAAGATTAGTGGATCGCAGTAGATTCAGGTACTGCACCTATAATAACTTTTGCAGATGACTGGAAAAAGATGGATCAGAAGGCAAAGAGCACAATCTGACTGTGTCTCTCTGATTCAGTATTACTAAATGTGTCAAAGGAAGCTATAGACAAGGATTTATGGGAAAAGTTGGGGAAGTTGTATCAATATAAGTCCCTGGTAAATAAACTATTCCTGAGAAAGAAGTTGTATAACTTGAGGATGAGAGATGGAGACTCGGTGGTAGAGCATTTGAACGCCTTCAATACTGTGGTAAGTCAGTTAGTATCTG
>ML808043.1:22988-41127 GCA_009831015.1 Picea engelmannii
CCCCTTGCTTCTTATACTAAACTACCATATGTATAATCCACTAAGATTCTTCCACATGTTCTATTACACCATCCTCCAACATCTTATCCATTTCTTCCTTCACTTTATGCTTATACACTGGATTCAACCTGTAAGGTCTATGCCTTAGTGTTCTAGCATCTGGCTTCAAAGGGATATTCATTTCTCCAAGTTCTCATGCTACTCCCTTCATATATAAAACCGTCATTGGAAACATGTCACTATACTCATGTAGTAACTCTGTTATTGTTTCCACTGTCTGGTTATCCCAGTAATCACCAATAATTTCAATCTTTGGATTCTCTTATATTCCAATGTTTACCTTATTTATCTTTAGTGGTGCAGCAAAATCTTCCATCTCTAACTTTGGATATTATACTTATATTTCCCCTTCAACTTATGCAATCTCTATATATCATGTGGGTTCCCTTTTGCTGGGTCATCTTCTATGATGTGATAGCAATATAGAAACTATCTCACTATTTTCTTCTTTTGGTTCGGATAATCTGTTATAATTTCAACTTCTGGTTCTTCAAAGTTCCTATCTCTTAACAAATTTAATGTTGTATATATCCCTATATTATCATGCTCAAATGCAAATGTGATCAAAAAATTATGCTGCAACTCTTTTCCATGTTTACAATTTCTCTGCACAGTTCCAATTATGTATACCAATTCCTTGGGATTACTTCCAATGTATGAATAAAGTGGTCTGGCCACTCATCTAGTGGTACCAGTATCCATTGGGTTGTGCATCTGTCTAAGTGTTCTCTAGGTTGTCCAATTCCATAATATTTCTCCACGTATTTATTTTCCTGTTCTGCGCCAAATATGATGCACAATAATATTTTTCGTTGATACCAATTCTGAATCTTATCCTTATGAGTACCCCACCAAAGTGTAGTTGTATCTTTCAAAGAAATATATAAAACTAGTAACCTATGAATTTCAAAAACTTCTAACTCAAACTTTGTTAAAAAATCTTCTAATTCATTCCGACCATAAAAAGTAGGAGGTTCTCTTACCTCTATACCAACCCATCTTAGTGCACGTGTCATTCTTGCACATCTTCTGGTGGAAAAATCATGCAATTGTTGTTTCCAATTCTCTAGTCTTGTGTCAGAGTATGAAGCACATGAACTAATTCTTCTCTAGCTAATCATCCCATATATTGTTGGGTTAACATAATCTTCCTCTCGCGTGGTAGTTCTATACAACTAGTTTATGTCTTTTGTAATAAAACTCTATGTTGTAGGTTCGACATATCTTCCTCCTTGTGAAGGATATAATGGTGTAATGGCTCTGTATCCTCCTAATTCAAAAATAATTTTCTTAGTATTCAAGTTGATGATATCCTAATTATCAAATTCCCAATCCAATCCCAACAATGTTGGATATGGTGTAGTGTTATCTACTATATCAATCACTTCAAAGTATGCCATAGTGTGCACACCATCTAAATCCATTGGTATGCCCTTCAATATACCAATCATTACCACTCTATGTTTATTTGTTAGCTTCAATTGAATAGGTGAATATCTTAGTGTAGGTTCCCCCATGGCTTCCCATGTCTTCTTAGGAAGAAGATTTACTTCATACCTCAATTATAATATGATATAACCAATGTCAAAATATCCAATATTTCCATTCAATCTGAACTCCCTACTTGTTCTTCTCTTCTTATGGACTTGATTGACTGTCTTTTGTTCTAATTTCATCTTGTCTCCATAATTACACTTTTCTAATAGACTCTGTAACACTTGTAGAGAGGTTTAATCGTTCAAAAACTTCACACAAGACCCCAAAATGTTTCTTAGATTAATTACTTGTACATCATATATTGGTACACCATCTCTTGGATTTGTACCTAAACTAGAAGTGATATGTTTATTCAAAATATATTTTATGGCCTCCTTGAACATCTCCTTTTGATTGCGTGCATCGAACTGTTGTTGAGGTTTTGTATTCTTTCTGACCCACTGGTGTTGGTCCTGATTTTGCTTTACTGCATATTCTCCTATCTTGGCTCCACCTCTAGTAACTATATTGATATTCTTCCCATTCTCTTCTCTAGTTTCCACAACAATCCATTGGACATTCTGGTTATTTTGATTCCTCTTTTCCCGTATCTTTTTCAAAAGTTTCAAACATTCTTCTATACCATGATCTGTTTCACAAAAATACATGCATGTCACTGGTGGATATGGACAATCCCTTGCATAATGTCCAGGTTTCTGACAATTGTGACAGGTTACTGGTTCTCTACCTCCTCCAAATCCTCTTCCTCCCCGGACTCCTCCTCTCAAGCCTCCTCTATTACCTTGATTATATACACATGGTGTATTATATTGTGGTTCCTGATTGTACTTTGGTGTGCATCATTATACTACAGTGGTGTTACAAACTTTTGTGCACTATTATACTATGGTTGTGTAGTAAATTGTTGTGCGTTATTATATTGCAGTTGTGTTGCAAATTGTTTCATAGGTTGTCCTATAATTAGTTCACCCTATGCCCTATAAGTATTTGTAGTCCTTTCCTTCATTATTTCCAAGGTTCTACAATCCTTTTCTCCATGTCCTACAAAATTGCAAAAATTACAGAATATGCTCATGGGCAGTATTTGATACTTTTGCATCATGGGAAAATGATAGGGATCATTTCCATGTGTTCTACATATTTTACACTATGGACTCCTGTGGGTAAAGTATTTGTAATTCATTCTCCCAACTACTATGAAAATGTGGGGCATTCATTCTTATGATGTCCTTCTATTATGCACAAAGTACACCATACAACTTCCCTCTTCTCCTTACCTTTGTTCTAATTTAACTGAAATGTCATATTCTTCAAATATTCTCTCATATATTCTACAGTTCGATATGTATGTCTATACTAGTTTTCCTCCAATTGCAATACTTATTGCAAAGCCTCATCCTGAGTTTGGAACTTTTGCTTCCTCAATGGATATTTCAGATGCGCCAATAATGAATTAACAAATAATTTTCTATGTTGCATATCTATTATATGATACTTCAACTTACCTTTCAATCCTTGTAACTTGTGATCAACTTCCTAAACTAACTCCCCTAGATTCTATTTGATTTATATCATCTAGTTCATAAATTGATCCTCTAAACTTGGTCACTGAAATTATATGATTAACTCCTTATTCACATTTGTGATGGTTGTAGGTGACACTTGTGAATGCTTTACTGCAAGGCCCATATACCAGTCCAGTGCACGGTCTCTTAATGCGATTGAAAGATGCACCACTTTTGTATCTTCATCTATGATCTTATTAGCTTCCCAAATCTTCTCATATAAACAAATTCTTCTCTAGGTCCTCTAACCCTTCTCCATGGAACTTTTGTAACCGAATAGTTGGATATCCTCTTTCCATTGTGAATTTGTTTTTACTACCACCTCCGTGTGGTGTATATAACTGACTATTGTTAGTTGAATTTGTACTTTCACTTGAACATCCACTGGACCCATGTCCTACTAAAATACTTCTTCCTCTAATTGTTGGTTTTATAAATGTTTCCTCTTCTTCACATGTCTTAGTCACACATGGGATTGTGGGTTCCACACTAATTCATATATGGAATGGAGAGCCTTCTTCTATGCTATACCCTTGACCTATGATTTTCCTCTCATATGTGGAGCACAATATTTACTAAATATTACTCATCACGCGAAGATCATCTACCTCTTCTTCATCATTATCCAAGCATTGTTAGTCGGTTACTTCCCTCTTTATCCTATTATTACTATACTAGTAGGGTCTTATGTTGCGCGTCACTCCTGCTCTATCCATTATTTCCCTAGTCAGTTCCTCATCCATCATAATGGGGTCCATTGCTTCCTTCGTCGAGCCTCTCTCTAGAGCCCTCTCCATATCTCAGATATTCCTTAGTTCTTTCCCTAGTTTCCCCCATGTGCGTAGAGTTATTTAGTTGTCTGACTCCATTGTCATCACTCCTTTATCATGCAATAAAATATTGATCAATGTGTAAAGTGATCTAATGTACCTTCGTCTTGGTCCCTTCAAAAAATCCTTCTCTGCAACAGTGTATGACTTCGTAGTATCGATTACAAATTGAGTAATAAATCCCGCAATAATTCTTTCTAACCAAAAATTGACTCTACGCATGAATTTATTATTGACCCTTTGCATCCACCCAATACTCTCAGTAATCCACTCTACTGTTCTGATCCAATTATTCAGGTGATTATCCTTCAACCTCAATATCCAATATTGCAACAACTCTGGAAAATAACAGAAAAATGCCTCATGAAGATCAGTAAACACATACCTTTCCAAATATTGGTGCAGTGTATACCTGGAAATTCTATTGTCTTTCTGTGTGAATTCAAGTTGTTTTGTTTCCAAAGATATTTCAATATCCTACATAGTTGGATTACATGCCCTAAATATCCCCTTCTACCACTGCATTCTCTTCACTATCCTTCTCATCATTTCCCTTCCAATCTGATCTTCTGAGTTTTGACCAGTAACAGAACCATTTGTTGGATATATGGGATGACCCAGGTTCTACATTTAGGACTCCAACAAATCCCTACAAACCATCATCTCTTCTAGAGACTAGAAGGAAACATTTTGCATAGAGTTCACAATTAAGTCTCACTCGAGATGGCTTATGGGTGATTGTTGGACCCATACGTCTCCAATCATGGAAGGGATGGTGCTCATGGGGATGTTTGATCAAGATTATTTTTAGCATGAAATGATAATGGAGATATAATAAATAAATGTGTAGAGATATATCATATGTCCACTAATATTATAGAAATATATCATATATATAAACACAGAGATAAAGTAATACATAATTTCTATTAATGATCAAAATGTATAGAACTATAAAATACAGAGTGAATGAACTTGCTAGAATGGTGGAAGTTTATCTCTGAGAAGAGATGTGATGGATAAAATCATTTGAAATAAGATGATTACAATGAGGCTATAAATTTCTTTTTAACATATAGAAAATCCAAAACCCTAACCCCTGAAGATGAAAATCCATCAGTTTTGTGGACCCTGTTTTGGGTAGTTTGGTGTATCAACTTCCTGGGGGTGTAACTTTGGCATACGATCTCCGTTTGGGGTGCATGATAGGTCGTTGGAAAGATATCATAGACAATATTCATTTTGGGGGCCCAATCAGAGCCTTTGGTTTTCATTGAGGTGCTCGATACTGAAAAAATTCATTTAGGCCCTCAAAATGGCCTCAGAAGTTTAGGAACCACAAAACTGCTAAAAATAGTAAATTGCCAGAAGACAGTTTTGAGCCAGTTGGAATAGGTGGGTGGCCACCAATATCCACCTAGATCAATCCTCCCTTATTAGGAATAAATTCTATCCATTGCATTGAGTATTGATATTATGGTAGATGCAGGAGGTATTAAGCTCCACTTGTGACCTTTGATGAGATTAGAATATTCCAAGAAGCAAGAAGAACCCTAAAAGACTTGGACATAACCCTAGAAGTAAAGTCGGATAAAGAGAATATTTTATATTGATTATTTATCCTCCAGAAAGATAATTCGAGCTAGAGATCCTGGAGGGATCAGTATAAACATAAGGCTCTAGAGCTTATTTGGAACACACAAGTCGCAATTGCAGAAATCCAGTAATGCACAAGTCTGGGGAGTAGTTGTAGCAGCAGTTATTGCAACCTGTAATTTCGGTCTTTCTGGGTAGAAATTTCTTATCAGTATTGGTTATATTTTCTTGGTGCATTAGCCTTGGTTGGCTATTGATTTTCTACCAAAATTATTTTCTCTGTCAAGGTCAAAGTGGTCGGGGGTGGAATTTGTGCCTATGGTTGGGTGACAATATTTCTATATTGTCTATGCTTAAACGAGAATATCCAATTATATAATAGGTTATGGGCCCACACCTCCTTCATTTAGTTTAACCACTTAAAGAAATTTAATCCATAAGGTTATCAAGCTCATTGAAGAATTACCACTAGGGCTTCTAGCAGGTTTAGTTACTAAAGCATTGTCGGTAGGGTTACTAGTAGATGCAGTTGCAAAACCCTAAAACTCTTGCCCAACACCTTATGATGGAACACCTTACTCAAGGAGAATATATTCTATTGTGCCTTATTCCAACGCACCTCTTGGCACTCTCAGAAGGAAAAAATGCAAATATTGAGATTATGGTTCAAAGTCAAAGTTTGGCCAGTTATCAGTTAACATAAATCATAAATGAGCAGACAAATCATCTATGTTATTCAGCTCTCATAGGAACTCTTGAAGATTACATGTGGATAATTGATAGTGGAGATTCCAGGAATATGACAAGAGACCAGTCCAGACTCTCTAATATGAATGAAAAGAAGACATCCTACAAGGTAGAACTTGGATATAAGAACACCTATCCAATCGAAGGAATTGGTCAAGCTTCCGTCAAAATGAAAATAGGTAACAACGTTCATTTTAGAAATTTCTTATATGTACCCGGTTTATAAAAGAATCTTGTATCCATATCTTTTCTAGAATACAAAGGAAACAAAATAGCCTTTGTAGATGGAAAAGTATTATCTTGGTCTAGAGACTCCAACATAGAGAACTCTAGAATTATTGGAATTCATGAAGAAAGACTATACATACTACTAAAATAAAATGATGAATCTCTTGTACATGATGAAGTCAATCCCAATGAATTTTTGCATAGAAGGTATTATGATATAAACTATCAAGCATTACCTTTCCAAGAAAACATGGTTGAAGGAATACCATAACTACAATCTACACATGAAGGAATTTGCAAAGGATGTTCTCTTGGTATGAATGTAAAGAAACCATTCTCAAGCATCAATAATAGATATAAGGAAATCCTAGATCTAATACATTCCGATGTTTGGCGTCCGATGCCATTGAAATCTCTATGAGGTTCTCTTTACTATGCAATCTTCATAGATGATTACTCAAGAAATACTTGGTTATAAAGGATGATTTTTTCAGCAAGTTTCAAGAATTCAAAGCAGAGATAGAGAACCTCATAAACAAGAAAATCAAGACCTTGAGAACAGATAATGGAGGAGAATACACATCCAAGGAATTTTTTTCCTTTTTTCAAATCGACTGGGGTTAGGAGGGAGCTAATTGTTCCTCATAATCCTCAACAAAATTGTGTAGCAGAAAGGAAGAACAGATCTATTGAAGAAACTATGAAGGCACTAATGAACGATGAAGATTTATCTATGTATTTGTGTGGAGAATAAACCATGACAACAATATATGTTTATAACAAAATTCCCCACCACATATTGGAGGATATGACTCCAGAAGAAGCCTTCTCAAAAAATAAACCTAATTTGGAACACTTAAGAATCTTTGGATTCCTTGTTTACATTCACATCCCTAAGGATAAAAGGAAGAAATTAGAACCCTCAGGAAAGAAGGGCATATTTATGGGATACAATGAATCATCCAAAGCCTATATAATCTATATCCTAGAACAACATAAGGTTGAATTCAGTAGAGACGTAACCTTCAATGAAAGGATGGCTTTCAACAGATCCATAGAAGAAACTATAGAAGAAGAAGAGTATGAAGAGCCTAAAGAAGAAAGCACATGTCTTCCAAAAAGTTAGAATGAATAAACATAACAACTTGATCATTCAATGCAACCATGTGAACCTATTGAATCATTCGATGCAACTCAAAGCCCCAAATGGCACCTTCAAAGAAAGAAAAAATCCAAAAAGATTGTCTAGCTATGAAACATGTATGACAAAGATTCTAAATGAAGAACCCATGACATTTGAAGAGGCAGCTCAGAAGAAACAATGGAAATAATCCATGATAGAAGAACACCAGTCCATCATGAAAAATTATGTATGAGAAATTCTGCCTAGAACTAAAGAAAAATCAATAGTAACTTCAAAATGGGTCTTGATGAATACATGCCTATTTCTATTGGAAGGAATTGGAGGATGTGGGAAAAATTCTCCATCATTATTTCCCTCTGTCACATGAGAGATTTCTTGACCAATAGATTAATAGAATCTTTTTCTCTGTCATTTTTATTTTCTTCCTCCATAGAGGTTTTCTTGTGCATGCGAGAGCGATTGTCCTCACAAGAGACAAGCTCGAGACCCAACTTTCTATAATCAGACCTCGTCAGGGACATGCACTGAAAAATGATCAAGATATTTCCTTAATCTACCCCGTCGCATGAAGATCCTCTACCTCTTCTTTATCACAGTCCAATACCTCTCGCTAGGCTACTGCCCTCTTTTTCCTATTGATATTATACTGGTAGGGTCTTATGTTGTGCATCACTCCTTCTCTGTCCATTATTTCCTTGGTCAGTTCCTCATCCATCATAATGGAATCCATTGCTTCCTTCTTTTATCCTCTCTCCAAATATGTCTCCATATCTCAAATCTTCCTTAGTGCTTTCCCTAGTTTCCCCCATGTGCATAGACTGATTTAGTTGTTTGAATCCATTATCATCGCTCCTTTATCATGCAATAAAATATTGATCGACGTGTAAAGTGATATAATGTACCTTCCTATTGGTCCCTTAAAAAAATACTTCTCTACAACAATGGATGACTTCATAGTATCGACTGCAAATTAAGTAATAAATCCTACAATAATATTGTTTAACCCGAAATCCACTACATGAGTGAATTTATTATTGACCCTTTGTATCCATGAAATATTCTCAGTAGTCCACTCTATTGGTTTTATCTGATTATTTAGGTGATTATCCTTCAACCTCAATATTCACTCTTAAAACAACTCTAAAAAATAATAGAAAAATGCCTCATGAAGATCACTAACACATACATTTCCAAATATTGGTGCGGAGTATAACTGGAATTTCTATTGTCTTTTTGTGTGACCTCGATCTATTTTGTTTCTAACCATCCTTCAATCTCCTTCTTAGTTAGATTCCATGGCCTAAACAACCCCTTCTACCACTGCATTATCTTCACTATTCTTCTCATCACTTCCCTTCCAATCCAATATTTTGAGTTCCAAATGGAAACATAACCATTTTTTGGATATATGGGATGACTCGGGTTCTACCTTTAGGCTTCCAACAAAACCTACAAATCATCGACCCTTCTAGAGACCAGAAGAAAACACTACGTACAGAGTGCACAATCAAATCTCACCCAAGATGGCTTATGGGTGATTGCAGGACCCAAATGTCTGCAATCATGGAAGGGATGGTTCTCATGGGGATGTTAGACATATTTTTCTCTCCATTTAAACATTCATCATATCTACCATTCTATAACCATATTCATTCATTAACATATATTATGCAGGAAACATTTAGACTAATATAGTGTGCATTGCATTTTACTACTACTAGATTCATTCATTCATTCATCATAAACCATTGTGAATGTTAGGCATATTTTTCTCTCTATTTCATTATTCATCATATCTACCATTCTATAACCATATTCGTTCATTAACATACATTATGTAGGAAACATTCAGACTAATCTAATGTGCGTTTCATTTTACTACTACTAAATTCATTCATTTGTTCATCATAAACCACTGCAACACATAAAAGAGACATTACACACAAATACATAGGTTTTTACCATGGTTCACCGCCCCTGGTCTACGTCCACAAAGATATAACATTATTTTCTTCTTTATTCGTCTTCTTCAATTCATTGCGTTGTGCACATTAAATCAGCAGTGCATCTGAAATTCACAAGTATAGGTGAGGTTGACCAGTGTCGCACCAAGCTCCATAACTTGCGACGTGGCCCTCAATTACAATTCATGACTCTGTCTCCAAAACTGACTCAGTATTAGCTCCACGTATTTTAACCAAAACTAATCACTAGTAAATATGACTCATCACCTATATCTGAACTGGATCTCCTCATATCTTACAATGCATATTTATACTACAAAAGTGGGTTAAAACCCATTACATCAATGAACAAAACCCTAACCCTAAGTGGATTAGTTTTTTCCTAACTCCATCTTCCTTCACGTGGTTGATTTGCGTCCTCACTCTTTTCCTTTGACTTTGTTCTTCCTCTCACTACTTTTCCTGATTCTTCAACGTGTGCTCCTTTTCTAGTCCCTTTCTCAATTGCTTCCTTGATTTTTGTGATGTTCTACAAAATATCCTATGCCAACAAACCCTCTATCCAAAAATGGACACAAGCACATCGTAGTCGTTGTTGACTACTTCACCAAATGGGTCGAAGCTACTCCCACATTCAACAATACGACCGACACAACGGTGTGCTTTTTCTTTAACCATGCCATTTCTCTCTTCAAGGTTCCTCTACAACTAGTCTTTGACCATGGTAAGAACTTTAAAAACAAAGTATTTGCAGAGCTCTCTGCCAAATTGGGCTTCACCCATGAATTTTCCTCACCCTATTACTCACGATCTAATGGTCAAGTCGAAGCAGTCAACAAATTTATAAAATCCATGCTTCAACGCACAATTGACGAACTCAAAACCAATTGGCATCACATGTTTTTGTTAGTCTTATGGGAATATTAGACAACTATCAAAAATATTATCGATTTCACACCCTTTCACTTATTCCACGCCATCAATTTCGTACTCCCCATTGAGTGTGAAATCCCAACATTGTGCACTACGATTGAGAAATGGTTGGTCTCCCTCTAATATATCGATGAATATCAGTGGGCATCATTACAAAACAATGAATCAACTAAGAAGTGGTCCAAATCCATCTTTGACCATCAAGTAAAACTTCAATATTTGATCAAAGGTGACCTTGTGTTGGCCTATGATAATTCCTATGATACTCTTTTCCACGAAAAATTTGAGTTCCTTTGGTGGGGACCTTATGTCATCTATCATTTCCTTACTAAGGGAGACTACATTCTAGCTCACCCTGAAGGGGCTATCCTCAAGCACCCAATCAAAATGTTATACTTGAAGAAATTTTACTCCTAAGCATAACCACCTTACCTTAGGTTTTATTCTTCTCCTAGTTTCTTTTAGCCTTTTTTTTATGGATTTATCTCTCTCACTATCCGAGTCTAATCTAGTGCCCTTATTTTTGACAGATTAATCCTCCATTCACTTATCACATTGGGTACATGGATGGAGCCATCCGATGGACTCGGAATATCACTTCAGCAGCATGGGCCATTTACACCCCCGACCATGTGTTTCTCCATACCAGCAGCATATGCCTCAGTCCTACCACCAATAACCAATAAGAATATTCTTTCATCACTGGTCTCCTCTCTGAGGCTAGTCACCTTCATAGTAGTCACCTCGGCATTCTCTTAGATTCTTAGCTCATCCTCCACCAACTCAACAATGGGTATCATTTCCATGATCCATGTATTTATCGCAACTACCTTCAAGTCAAACTTCTGTTATGAAATTTTGAGTCTATCACATTTACTCATATCTCTAGAAATCTCAATCAGATGGTAGATCACATGGAAAATAAAGTACTAGATTGGAATTTATCACATTAAAGATACATGTCACATTCATCCATCATCAAATAAAAACAAGTACACACACCATATAATAAAAACACAAGACACATGAAATATCCAAACTGTCTACTCATATATAGATCATTGATGTCAAATATGTGTTTGATACAAAAATAAAACATGTCTTAGCTCCACGACTAGGCCCTCTCAATCAAACCCTCAATATATACAAAATGGGATTTCATAAGACTCCTATACATCATAAAAAATTGGGCCATGCTTGTGACATGTCAACTATCATCTACGGTGACCCTAACTAGGTTACATCCCCACCATCCCGAGGGTCCCCCCAAAGGGGAATATCTCTCACAAGAACACACCCATTCATGAAAGCCCTTGCTATCTCTTCTCATCGAATCAAATACCAATAATGAGGTTTGTTACACATTATTTTCATCATCCATATGATAATTAATGATGTAAACCTATCTGTTGCCTTCAGAGGGGTCAGTGGCCTGAGTTCCTAAAGAGAGAAGGGAGAAGAACTTTTCCTGAGAAAAGAAGTTGCATTTTCCTATGTAAAAACCTTATAAAAAAGAATGTTCATAGGTTTCTATATAGGCAGGGTGCGAGAATGACCAATTCTCGCAGGTTGCACTATAGCCAAGGTGTGAACAGTTCGCAAGTTGCACTATAGCTAGGGTGCGAGAATTCCAGCACGTGGGAAAAACGAGCGTTTTCTCGAATCTTCTAGAAGGAGAAGCTTCTATGGTGAGGTGGCATCCAAATAGTTTGGATATTACTCACTTTCATGATTTAGTGGGATCATCCTAACCTCCTCACCTTATCCTCTTCAACTTATAAAAGGAGAGGAGCTCTCATGGAGAAGGGGTTCTTTGGCTTGGAATTATTGGCTTGGTTAGAGTGGCTTTTAGATTTGCTTTGTCAAGATAGATTGTGAGTAGCTATCAGATCTATGGTCTCAGAATCCTTGGAGCAGAAGTGTGTGGGGAACGAAGGACAATTGGAAGGGACATTACGACATCAAGGCCATGGTTGTAATCTCTCTTTCACATTTAATATGATACAGTAATATGTTTCTTTCCCATAAAGTTAGATTTAATTTATTACATAACTCCTTGATCATATGTATAGATTAGCTATTGAATATATTATTTGCTTTCACTTCGATTGGTTTGTACTGTTGTGATCTGAACGACACAAGAGCGTTGGAGCGAAGCTTGGAACAACAAAGATTAAGGAAGAGATTATAAGGTATGTCTCTTATTCTCACTTTCAATTTAATTCAATAGTTAGATTTAGGGAAAGCGATATATTATGTCATGTTTTGTTCTAGATCCAGGTGGATCTAGGGAGATCGGTTCGTGTCCGCACTTACGGATTAATCCTGAAACAAAATTGGTGACTCCACTGGGGAACGGATTGTTTCCTAGTTAGTCTAGTTTCCCTTGCTTTGATTGCTTGATTTATGATCTCTGAGTCTGTGGGAGATCCATCAAGACTCTCTGGATCTGAGAGTTCTCTCAGAAATTTTGCCCTTTTTCAAATTTTTTCTTGTTTACAGGCATTCTCACACTGTACCCTTTAGTGGCCTGCGAGAATCACTTGGGTTCGCACCCTAGTGTTCAGTCCAGTGCGAACACTCGCAGTCAACCCATGTCTTGCCTGCGAGAATACCTAATTCTCGCACTATAATATACTGTCAGCCTGCGAACTTTTTGGTGAAATTTTTTGGATTGGGTCTTGTCATTTTTTATGCCCAGTTTTGCTTTGAACAGCTGGATTGAACTTTTGGAGCCTATATTGATCTGTTTACAGTCTTCTTGACATTCTTTGAGTTGCTTTTAGCCACTTTTGCTTTGATTGTTTTTGAAGGATTAGTCTCTTGCTTTGAGTGTCTTTCAATTACAAAGCATGTGTTTTCTTTAGAATTGTTTAGGGAAAGATCAAATTTCTTCTGAATAGTTCTCTTTAAAAGAAAACTTTTAGTTTGGGTTTCTTTGTTTTAAGAAAGTTCATTATTGATTTTAGTAAAATTTTTGAAACTAAAAGATTTAATTTCTTGATTTATATTAGATTGGGGGCATCCTTGTATTCGAAGTAGCGAAATTGCATGATTGATATTGATGAGTTTAATAGACTGGGGGACATGTGCATATGGGAATGATAAATGTTTTCTCCTTCTCGTAGCATAGCTTTCATCGAAATAAAATGATTGCATCTTCATATTTTTGCATAATTTTTGAGTCGGTCAAAACACCATATTGTCCATGCCATCTTCCTTTTGAGTAACAACAACCATAAAATAAAGCACTTATAAAAATTGATTAGACATTTTTATCTTTTCTGGTAGCTAACCTACACTATATTAGTTGTAGGGCTTTGGAATAGGTGTGAAAGATAACTTTCCAAATATGCAAACAAACATATTATCTTGTGATAGGGAGAGTTAAATCCACTTACTACATTTTGTCCTAGGAATCCCTTCTCACATAAGGGTCAAACACTAGGTCGCATTGAGACTGGCAGAGTTACTCACCCTGCTTTGTTGGTCTTGGTGTAGAGATTGCGCGTATTATGGGGGTTTCTTGAGAGGTATACCCACAATGATGAGTGGAAGCTTTTGAGTGGATTTCGGGCTAGATACCCTGCCCTTGCATGTGGATCGGACTGTGGACTATTCTCCCAGGCATCATTGTAGTGATTGGTAAGCTTAGTGGCCTATCTCTCTAGGAACTTTCCATGAGGTGACTGTGGAGGGGCAAGTCTTCACGGTACCTGGAATCGACGTTGGCCAAAATCACTCGGGCTCCTTGGAGGGTATACCCACGATTATGTGTGGGAGCTTGCACCAGGGTGTAAGTCCGTTAAGCAGGTCGTCAACGTAACTTTTCCACCCTCTCTATCTCAGCCCCTTCTTAATTTGTTCCAACGATGTTGGATTTCATCACCAACTAGTTCGTTCATTGTGAGAAGGTTTTGTTTGTTTGCTTGCTTCCTAGATTTTTAGCGTGTGGTGTTTGTTTTCCTTAGAGGACTCTATATTGGATTTTTTTTTTTAATGGCGTTAGTTCCTGAAATGACCAATGAAGGAACCTCTGCTCCAAGGGAAACTTTTGTTTCTCCTTCTTATGGAAACATTAGTCCTCCTCACATTGCTACTTTGAGCCTTCCAGGTCTCACAATTGGATTTTTGGTGTGGTTGTTTTCCACTCAGGTAATCCCGAATGCAGTAAGTGCTTCAGTCGTAAGCACTTTCCCCCAAGAGCATCAACCTCATGTTGATCCCTCACCTTCTTCACCAGTAAGGTCTTCTTCACCTTCTTTGCTTGCCAGGTCTCCTTCCATTTCATATTCTTCGTCGAGTGAAAGTTCTGAAGCTAGTAAATCAGTGAATAAGAAGAAGAAGAAAAGGAAGAATAAGAAGAAGAAAACTAAACAAGGGTCAAAACCTCCAACCACTGTCAAACATGTTGGAAAACAACTAGTTACTGTTAATCATACTGGGAGTGTTGATGATGTCAAGATCACCCAAACAACTCGTAAGCCCAAGTACCCTTGTAGGCTTTGTAAGGGTAGCCATCTTCTTAAGGATTTCCCTGGTCTATCCAAGGTTATAGAAGCATGGTCTACATGCCCTGGCCAACCTATGTCGTTAGCCTCTGAACAACATGCTGATGACCCCCCATCAACCAATCACGATATTGTTGGGAAGAAGAAAAGTAGAGTCAAGTTCCCGTGTATGTTATGCAAAGGGAGTCATCTAACTCATCTTTGTCCTCATATGGAAGAAGTCTCGAAATTACTGGAAGACATGCCTGTTTCACATCCTTAACTTTCAGTTGCTTACCGTAAGCTTTCTCTCAACCCACCTATAGTTGATGGAATGATCACTGTGGTCCCGTCACCGGTCAATCCGGTTGATCATGTCGTCAATCTGGTCACGTCCTTAGTTGAACCAGTTGACAAAGTGGTTGAGCCGACACCATCCTCGGTCAACCCCACTCTCCCATTAGAGAGTGAAACCCAAGCGGTCGATTCGTTTCCACTTGTCGACCCCATTCCCCTCTTGGAGAATGAAACTCAAGTGGTCGATCTAATCTCTCCATCGGTCGATCCTACTCTCCCGCTAGAGAGTAAACCCGATACTGCCCAAGTTTTTCTCGTTGATACAGAATCTCTCTTGCCGAGAGGTGTTCCTCCTTCTCCCATAGGACCCCCTCCAAGAAATGAGGCCATCCGTTTTGATTGGGATGTACTAACTGGAGCTTGTCTTCCCTCTTACATTCCTTTCCAGATTACAGTATAGGTTTTTGGTCGGGATGTTACCAAAACATTGATAGATGAAGGTTCGTCTGTTAGTATTTTGTCCTCTATTTCTTGGCGAGCATTGGGTTGTCCTCCACTTGTGCCGGTTACACAGAATCTGTTAGCTTTTAACAGAAGAACTAGTCAACCTTTAGGGACCCTTTCTCAGTTTCCTGTAACTTTGGGAGGGAAAACTGTCTTTATTGACGTCATGGTAGTCTAAGACCCCTTGGATTTTTCTTTACTCCTTGGGCGAGATTATGTCTATGTCGTGAAAGCTATTGTCTCTACTCTTTTTCATGTGATATATTTCCCTCACGATGGACGAGTTGTGATTGTTGATCAACTTTCATTCATTGACCCCGCCTGGATTGCCTCCCTGAATGGTTCTTGTATGCAGATAGTATTGCCCCCGCCACAGGTCAATTATGTGGCGTTGTCGCCCATGGATTCAACTTCTGATGACTTAGATCCAGTAGTTGACAGTGTGATCTCTTCGATAGGGTTTTTAGAGCCTAATATCTTTACTCCTTTCGCGACCCTCAACATGGTGTCCTTCCAGAGTGTGTTTCTTCCTTCCAGTGAAGACCTCTTGGAAGCCATGATTGAGTTTTGTCCCTTGACATGGTGTCATTCCAAAGCATTGTCCTCTTGGAATCCATGATCAAGAAGAGGTCTTTGAGCATAGTTTTCTAATTTCAAGCTCGTTAAAAAATGAAACCACATGAGGATAGTTTTTGCGTCTCTGAGGCAACCTCGTTAAAAAATGAAACAGAGGTCTTTGAGCATAGTTTTCTAATTTCAAGCTCGTTAAAAAATGAAACCATTCGAGGATGGTTTTTGCGTCTCTGCGGCAACCTCGTTAAAAAATGAAATAGAGTTTCCAAGGATAGTTTTTGTGTCTCTGCGGCAACCTCGTTAAAAAATGAAACAGAGGTCTAGGGATTGAACCTGGATTTCCGAGGATAGTTTTTGCATCTCTGAGGAAACCTCGTTTAAAAATGAAACAGAGGTCTTCGAGCATAGTTCTTGTTTCTATGTCAAGCTCGTTAAAAAATGAAATAGTTTTTCCCCCTATCTTTTTGAGTCAAGTCCTTCGTCTAGTATTTGAAGCTCCATTTCATTCTCCTTTGCAGTTGGATGAAACGAAGCTTGGGGGGCATTTGCCTCAGCCTCTGGACTTCATGCTGAAGTTGAGCCACCAGTTTCTTAACCAAGGGGCTAAGTACCAACCATACATTGGGAAGTTGCAAGCATAGTTTTCTATGGTTCAATCTTATGTAAAAATGAAACCACTTACCTCAAGCATAGTTTCCTCTGGTTCAAGCTTGCATAAAAATGAAACCAGGTCAAGCATATTTTTGTTTAGTTTTTAAGCTTGTGTAAAAATTAAAATCTATCCCAAGAATAGTTTTGTTTTGTTTTAAAGCTTGCGTAAAAATAAAAACAATCCCGAGATTAGTCTTTGTTCTTTCTCATGCTTGTAAATCAATGAGAATGTAACTGAGTATACTTTTATCACTTTTTCGGACTCGTAAAGGTTATACAAAAAAGGAACCCCCTAGAGTCCTCTTTAATCTCTTTTCAGACTCTCTAAACATGAAAAGATCGTCGAGCGACCTTGCTATTTTCATGCTCGATAAAGTATTTGAAGTATGCGTCTTTCGAGCGATAGTTTAACCCTTTTTCGGTCTCATTGGACTACTGTACGAAAAAGGAACTGAGAGAGTTCTCTTTTAAGTGTTTTTCCAAACTCTATAATCTTGAAAAACCTTCGATTTTTCTTTCTTTGGACTTGTTAAACAAACATCGAAAGGACCATATGGGACCGAACCACTCCTTCCTAGGGTTCGTTAAACATACTCTGAAGGACTCATCCGAAGGATGAGCTTACATCAACAAGCATATGTTATCCTCCTCAAGCTTGCATAAAAATAAAGAGGTACTCACCAGAAATGGTGGGGGAAAAATTGGAAAAGAAATGTATCTAAACCTGTATTCTTTGGAAGAGTCTCTTTTGAACATGACACCCTTTCACTCGCCTTGTGTCTAGGTTGGAAAATACACCTGTCTCCTGATCATACTCCTTTATAAGATTACAAATCAGTCTATGATCCCTGTTGTTGAGTCAGTGTTTCTAAGACAGTTGTCGTGTCGTCAATATGTTCAAAAAGATGTTCAACCCGAAAATCCTTCTATTGCGTCGGCCATTTCTGCAGTCTTTAAGCCTTCTATTGCGTCGGCCATCCCTGAGTCAGTCCTGAATCACTTGTTACTCTGATCTACATCAAATCTTGTTACTTGTTTCGTGTCACTGATGTGGGATACA
>ML808043.1:41976-65745 GCA_009831015.1 Picea engelmannii
TGATTTAGTGGGATCATCCTAACCTCCTCACCTTATCCTCTTCAACTTATAAAAGGAGAGGAGCTCTCATGGAGAAGGGGTTCTTTGGCTTGGAATTATTGGCTTGGTTAGAGTGGCTTTTAGATTTGCTTTGTTAAGATAGATTGTGAGTAGCTATTAGATCTATGGTCTCAGAATCCTTGGAGCAGAAGTGTGTGGGGAACGAAGGACAATTGTAAGGGACCTTACGACATCAAGGCCATGGTTGTAATCTCTCTTTCACATTTAATATGATACAGTAATATGTTTCTTTCCCATAAAGTTAGATTTACTTTATTACATAACTCCTTGATCATATGTATAGATTAACTATTGAATATATTATTTGCTTTCACTTTGATTGGTTTGTACTGTTGTGATCTGAACGACACAAGAGCGTTGGAGTGAAGCTTGGAACAAAAAATATTAAGGAAGCAATTATAAGGTATGTCTCTTATTCTCACTTTCAATTTAATTCAATAGTTAGATTTGGGGAAAGTGATATATTCTGTCTTGTTTTGTTCTAGATCCAGGTGGATCTAGGGAGATCGGTTCGTGTCCTCACTTACGGATTAATCATGAAACAAGGGTCCCCTTCAATACAATTCTTCAAGGCTCTCTCATCCTAAATCCATGACCATAGGTCCTCCAACACCCCATCCAACATGACCTCAAATTGTTGCCTCAAATCCTCCATCTCTAGGTCTCGTACCTCCTCCTAATTTCTACTCTACAACACTGCAGGGCCTACCATCATTGCATGTGATGGACCCACCCAAGGATAATCACAGTGATGGCACCTCCTCACCCACCCCTCTGCCACTCACTCATCCTCTAATCCCTGTGCTACATCTGCCTCTCGATCATTGGGTCTGAAATTTGCATATCCAAAACATAAAAGTTGTATCACTAGTCAAGACATACAAGCATATCAAATCAAAGAACATGAAAATATGTGAAATTAAAACATACTCACCTATGTAACCCCACTCTTCACCCAGTGGCAAGTACATATCTAGGTGGTACCTAAAATCAATCCTGTTGTACGAGAAGTCATAGAAAACCTATGGGTTTTTCCACCAAAACTGCTCAAAGGTAGTTGTAAAGTATTGTTCCACACTACCCCCACCCTGACATGGAAATATTTTTCCCCATCTCACTAACATGGGATCTCTCATCCTAGGCAGGTCCAAAATCGCTTGAGGGAGTAGCAGCACCACCCTCTCAAAAATAAAATCACATAATATGGAACCTTAGGTGAGCTCACCACCTCTCAATGCCATGCATCTATCCAACTATGCCACCAAGAACTCATGCATCAACCAAGCCTAGGAAAACATGTGTCCCCCCATTTCCTGCTTTGTGATCACCATGTGAGCGCTCGGGATGCGTTAGGTCCCAAATGACTTGTAAATATGTACAACCATGGCACATAAAACCTACATCTCTAAGGAATCGATAACATATATACTGACTGAGCCACTCCTCATCACTATTGTGTCTAAGCAGTAGAGGTTGGTCAACACCCCCACACTCACCCTTGCAGGAATCCTAGGTTTCACTGCCAACCTTATTCCCCAAAAGGGGAGTCCAGTCAGAAATTCAATGTCAATATCCATTGACATTCAGATATCATTCCCCTACACCATGAAGACCTTTCGATTAGTCTTCCACATCCACACAATGAAATACAATATCACCTCATGTGACCGAATCAACGAGTACTCAAAGAATGTAAATAACCCGACATGAGATAGATGTCGTTGGATATGGGAATCCTCCCCCACCATCCTCTGTAGAGACTCTCAATATCTATCATGCCACTTCACTAGCATCCTATCACACTAATCGATAACCTGCATCCAATCCAACATGTCTATATTAATTTTCACTATCTAGAAAAACTCCACAAAACAACCCAAAAATCACATTTTTTTCCTGCAAAAGTCGCGCACTTCAGCGTGACTATCTAGTTAAAAATCATGCACATCATCATGAATGGTCTATTAATAGTCCCATGACTGAAACCCAAAATGTCTTGCACATATGCATGGAATTTCATATAAGAGATGCACATATATGCGCAGATTTCCTTCAAACATCCATGCACATATATGCAACTGTTATCACAAATAACCACGCCCAACCACACCCAGGACTGCATGGATGAAATCTAGATCCTCGAGCATATGTGCATGCAAGTGATTAATACAGTTGTGCACTAGGTGTGGCTATATTAATTAAATCCACACGTATATGCATAGAAATCTAAAAATCCCCCATACAATCCTACTTCCTTAACCCTAAAAATGACCATATACCCCCCTCCAAAAAAAACACACCTAACCTATGTAGGAGGTTTTTTTGGTTTACCTGGATCTCTCACTACTTGATTCTGAGCTCGTCTTCTCTTTCACAGATCACCAACATCCATTCTCACAACTCATAGATCTACACAACAATAAGCACAAATGAGGTGGAAATGTGGGCCCCATGCCCATATATATTCTTTTTTTCAAAACTTCCTCACTAATGTTTCAGAGCATTCAAACTATGTTTCTCACACACTTAGGACCTATAGGATCAAGAATTTTTCGTATTCACAATAGGACTATTGGTTACTCATTTTAGTCTAGAGCCCTAGGGGACTGTTTTGGTTCCTTAAACGTAGGTATGCATCACCTGGCCACATTTTATTATCCAACAACTGTTATATATGTTTCACGTCAGGTATTTGGTTTGTATGTATAACTCATCATCAACGGTTTCCTTCACACTGTCAGTTGTGGGATTCCTTTGGCCCCTTCAATTATATATTCTAGCATGTCATGAAATATCTCCCTCTACTCATAGTTGCAGTATCCAATCACATCCTCTAACATTTATCTCTAGGGTCCCTATGGGCGGCTCTGCAGCAGCCTCACCTCCATCCATTCTGGTGTTGTCACCCACTAGCCTTCTTCCTCACATGAGTTGTTCCACATACATTTTCCCTTAAAAAAAAATGAAAGTCATACCGATTAATCCCCCTTCGGATTGGGATTCCTCATAGTTTTTCATCTCTAAGAATAAACCTCATACTTCTTCTCATCATTTTGCTATCCTACCCATTATGGACTCTCCCATCATATGTTTTTTTTTTGTTTTATCAGATGCACCTTCGCATCATCATTTACCCTCCATTTCATCCAGCATTACTTTCCCATGTGAAAGTTTATCCTCCACTCATCTAATTGGTACAAAAACTATCCAATGGCCCCCCCACCCTCCACTAGTCTTTACTTGTGCCCTCATTGGCCAAGACATACTTCACTGGGGCACTCGTTTCTGTACATGTAATTTCAACCCCATTATTTATTAATTTGGTAATTGTATAAAGCATCTTTCAATTCCAACAAGAATAACATATTTTGGTCATCGCATCTGACGACATATTTTCCTTGGCATATAGAAATCCATGTCTCCCTTGGTTGGGGAATTTTCACTCCTTCATTACCCCTGCAATATTTTGTACCCTGGACAAAATTTTGACCATTACACACACCCATGTCCAACATCGTTGTATTTTGACTTATTTTACATATCCTTTCAGTCTCACCCATTCATCACAGTTTTACCCCATATCTAGTCTTCCCCCTGACACCAAATCATGTTTTACGGTTGCTTCTAGCCATCATCACCAACCAACCAAGGGAATTTCTTCAATCCCCTGCATTCTAGACATCATTCATGATTATTATCCCATTCACCTTCACCAATACATTTATGACACCATGTTGATCAATCGATGTCAAGAAGCTCTTTGCTTCTTACATTCATGCCTCCTTCCCTGTCAACATTAACAAAAGTTTCCATGAAGGTGACAATATCTTGGCTCTCATGCCACCATTAAATATTTTCCTCAGACGACACAAAAAGAGTAATCATTTCTCTTTGATTTCATTGATCCCCATAACATTTGATTCCAACATAGTTTCATGCCACGGTGGATATTACTATGCAACTGTTGCAATTTTCAGTAGCTACAGAAGACCTTCGAAATTGATAGCCCATCAATGCCTCTGATTCATTCACCACTTGGTTCATAGTGAGTTCCGTCATTATAATCGTAGTCCATTGTTTTTTACTCCCTCGAGGGCACTGCAGATATCTATGTCAATAAAAAATTTAGTTATTATTAACCCTTTATGGTTGCATGAAACGATTATGGTGCATGACCGCCTCATTTGTACAAATTTTTATTTTATTCTATAGAGAATAACTGATATAGACATTTTTGTCCCCTCCCCCTCCAATAGATTACTCTCACCATCCCTCACTACAAATTTCTCTCGCGCTTTTATAGAATGACATCATCACCAAACAAAAATATAATGTATTTAGGCTATACATATGCTCCTAACCTCACACATCAAGGGGCATCTATTATCATCGAAACATTTTGATGAAGACCCCAACCCTCAGGCCAAGATCCACACAGGATTGTTATAAATTCTCCTCGAGCTGAAGTGGCTCCCTCGGATCCCTATTGGAACCTTCAACGAATTTTATCCACAGGTCCTTCGTGAAAACCTGCCCTGCGCAACTTGATCCTCCAGGCACGAACCTTACATCTTCATGCAACCACAACCTAGCCTTAGCGCAAGCGCCTTTCACAACTCATGAGTTCATGAGTTGAAGACCCTCGACTCCTTTTTCTCCAAACGTTGATACTCGAGATGCGATATGGGTATGGCTCCTCCTTGTTAGCACCTTCCACACATAACCACCAGCTAGGGATAAGTGCTATCACTACTCGCAACTCGCAACTTAGCGAGTTGGAGTGTTGAACCCTCGTGATCCTCCTTTGTGAAACCCCAAAGAACGATAAGTTAGCGATGGGTTGACCCCGTCCAAGGTGATGTGTGTACGCCACCTGTCACCTACTTCCACCTTTTCTGTGTGCTCTATTTTTGCACCACCTGTCAACCACGCGGTCCCCACCTAATGGATGTGACATGTGTTCACACGAGCCCTTGACACTTGACACTTCATGACTTTATAAATCAAGGTGCAACTCCTTCACCCTCTAAAACCCCAATACATGATGTAGAGAGGCACCACATCTCACAACTATCATTCCTCCTCAATCAACGGTTCAGGTCAAATCACGATCTCGCGACTCGTGGGTTTGAAGTGCAAAGAACTCTGCCTCCCAGCTCATGATACCCGAATTCACGAAATGATCTAGATCTTTTCCACCTGTCCCCCAAAATGGACAGTCTTGATGCTTTTGGGACTTGACAAGTCCTCTTCCTTCTGTTGTTATGAGGTTTAAACCTCGCACACCTTTTCTAGATCCAATGGCTCACAATAACTCGACACTTCTCCCTCGAAGTTTCTTCCATCCATCTACCCTTATGTGTGGCTTCCCAGGGATTAAACCCCTCGCACCTTCTCCCAGATCCAACGGCTATTGGTCCTTGGTGCTAGATATGATGGCCCAGATCCTTTTTCCTGTGCACCTCCCAGGGACTAAACCCCGTGCACGTATCCTTGATCCAACAACTCTCAGGCTACTACGCTCCATATCCGACGGCTGGTGCGATTTCGTGATCTCGACAATTGCAAGTATGGGGTGCAGCCTCCTCTGCTTCTCCAACATCTGATTCCTAAATGTGTGTATATCCAAGTTTTTAAACCCCGTGTGCCTTCGCCTGATCCAATGAAAGTTGTGCTCTTCCTCCTGAGCTTTCTTGGCTTTTTGAATTAGAAGATTTTCTAAGTCTCGAAGGTCTCGACCTTTGACTCTTCCTATTTCAAGTCTGGTTCCATTGGATCTCGTCTACGTTACAGAAACACTGTCCCTTCTGAGCTTCATCCTCTCAGAGATTTACTCCTATGCACACTTTGCATTCAAGGATCTCGAATAACTCAGATTCAAGAAGTTTTCTGGAAAAGAAAAATCCTTATGCCCACCTAGCGTTCTCCTGCTCGATGCACACCTTGCAGAGCCTACAGAGTATTAAGCAACCCTGTGAGTGTATTCCCTTTGACACTTCTCCTCTATCTAAACTCAAACAAGAGTCCCTTCTATGCACACTTGCACCAACTCGATGCCCACCTGACAGAGTTCTCTTGAATCCTTAGTGACTCGATGTTCTCACTGAACTCAAAATAAAGTTCTCCTCAATGCATTCTGTGCATTTTCTCAATGCCCTACTAGCAGAGCCTTTACAGAATTCTCAACAATTCTACTTCTCCTCTCTCTGTACTTTCCTTAGCATAGTTCTTCCTTCAGGGTGTTCAAAAAACCTGAGGAATCTTCCCTTCTAGTCAATGAATTCCTCTGGTGTGCCCTCTTGGCACGTCTTTGTCTAGAATTCCATAGAATTCAGAAGTGCACTCCTTGCACTGGCTTACAAAACTTGCGGTATTATACCATGCAACCTCTTGCATGAAGCCACAAAGAACCAGACCTAGAATCAAAGAACCCAACAGACAACAATTTCTATCTGTAACCTGAAAATGTGTACAAACATACATCTACAAAATATCATAAACACATAAAGACATTCATCAACATACACAGAATAAAATGCAGGAAAAATTGCTCTGATTGTATTAATATGAAATGCCTCTTTACAATGTGAGATCAGACTATAACAGAGTCATGGCTTCCTCTCTTCTCCCTATTCTTTCTATTCTTCTCTACCTTAACTAAATCTAGTTTCAAAGAATATATTTTTACAAAAGGGGGCTCCTCGAGCTCTTCCCTCCATCTCACCAACTCTCATTAAATTAAATTCAATTACATTGAATGATTGTCTAGTCCGAATCGGATATAGATCTCATCCTTACAACCATTTAAGGAAAAATTTATCTAAAGCCTGTGCACATGCATGGCTTTGTGGCTCTACCAGCCTTATGACATTTGATACAATTTTTCAAAATTTGAAAAATGAGAGGGTTGCGCCTTTATCCTTCCATTGAATGCACTCTTGATGTGTTGGCTAGCTAGCACATAGCTGGGTTGGAGTGATGCTCCTGCATCATACTCCTCTGCTATGAAAAATTCATGAGCTCCTTCTCATGAGCTTCCCAACATTATTGTTGAAATCCGCCTGGATCCCAAACAAATCTTTGGATTTGTTCATCCGCTCCATCGCTTCATTGTTGTTATCGTTGCATCCTTCCTGCTACTCTTGTAGGTTCCCTTTTGCCCAACTTCTCTTCGTTGGCAGATTCTGCTGTTGACCTCAACATCAACCTTGTGACTCCCTCAATTACCTCATCCAACTGATCTACTGGCTCGCTCTCTTTATGTAGTCTCCTCGGATGCACTTCTTCATCCTTATCAGTGGGCAGATCAACTAGATCCCCCATGCTATTTTCTTCCTCTGTGGCCTCAGCTTGCCACTCTGCTGCAAAATTCAGTTCTATAGTCTCATCACTGAGTCTCTTATCAGCTTCCTCTTCTGACAACTTGACTGTCCGCTCTCCTGTTAGCACATCTCCAGCTTCCTCTAGCTTCTTCCCAGACTGGAATTTTGTTTCATCTCCTATTGCATGCCTTGACACTGTAGTCATCATCTATTCATCTCCCTGGCTGAAATTTCTGAGTGATTCCTCGAAATGCTCCTCTGCTAACATCTGCATGACTGTCTGCTCATGGAAATCATCTACCAGTTTTGGGTTGTTCAACAAATCCTCCAACATTTCTAGGTCCATATCCCATGGAGTGAACATATTATCTACATTCTCTTCTTCTGCTACAACTTCCAGTGCTGTAGTTATCCCATGTTCAGCCTCTTGACTGGAAATTTTGAGCATTTCTACTAAATGCTCTTCTTCCTCAGTTGGGTTAGGTTCTGATGTCTATCCCATTTCTTCTTCTTCTTGGGTAGCTTCTGACATCTAATCCTTCGTCATGAAAGTCACCATTGGTTGTCTTTCTTCTATTGCTACATTGGCAACACACACACTGACCTCAACTAGGCTATATGGTAGGAATACCTTTATCCCTCCAATCATCAGAATGCTCTTCTAATCTTCCTTCTCTATCAACTATCCTTGCTGATATGAAATCACCTCTGAGATCATCTTCTCTATCAGCTCCTCTCATTGATCCAAACTCATCCCTTAGTTCATGATACTTTCAAACAATCTCATCTGCTCTCCCTTGCCCACCTAGCAATATGGGATTTCCTCTCTACCCTCCTGGTAGTCTATGAGATCAATTGATCCCATCTCCATCAGCACTCCTTGCTGACATGAACTCACTTTTGAGCTCCCAAGACTTTAAAACATTCTCATCTCCTTCTCCTTGGCCACTTGGCAGATTGGGAATTTTTTGTTCCCCACTTGGCAGTCTATGAGATCCTCCAATGATCTCATCTCATTCTCAACGTCACTAAGATTTCTCCCAGTCTCTAGTTCACAAGAGTGAACCACTCCTTCTCTATCACTGAGGCTTCTAATATGAATCATTTATTCCTTCAGTAGTCTCTTCTACCTTCGGTCTAATAAATACTGAACTGGCCACTTTACTTTCCTCCTCAGAGGCCATTCATACACCCAATGCGTCTTTGCATTCTGTTGCACCCATAGTGCAATATCTTCCATTGTCTCCCTCACCTCAGTGAGTTCTTTATCCATTTCATATTTTCTCTACTTCTGATGGTTCTTCTTTCCACTGCATACATGGCCTTTAGTAGCCATCTTCCTGTTCCTGTCTACCCTCCTGGAAAACTTGTTGTTTTCACTCTGCAACCGTGAGTGATTCCAGCCTTTCCTATAGTCCTCTTGACTGTTTATTGACTATTGCGTACCTTGTAACAATAATCACAGAGCTTCAACACTCTATCTTATTTTTCCTCTAGCTCCCTCTTCCTGCAATATACAGACAAAATCAAGCTCTGATACCAATATGATGGTATCAGACTATATCCCTTCACAGTCCTCCTCTTGTCTGTGATATGCAAACAAAAAATCAGCTGGGTCTGATACCACTTGATGGTGTGTATTAAAGTATTTTCTTTATCTACTCTACCTCCCTCTACCTGCAATCTACAGACAGAAACGGGCTCTGATACCAATATGATGTAGAACCCCGACCCTCAGGCTGAGATCCACACAGGATAGTTCTAAATTCTCCTCGAGCCAAAGAAGCTCCCTTGAATCCCTATTGGAGCCTTCAACAAATTTGATCCACGGGTCCTTTGTGAAAAACTGCCCTGCACAACTTGATCCTCTAGGTGTGAGCCTTACATCTCCATGCGACCACAACCTGGCCTTAGCGCAAGCACCTTTCACAACTCGTGAATTCATGATTTGAAGACCCTTGACTCCTTTTTCTCCGAACGTCGATACCCAAGATGCGATATGGGTATGGATCCTCCTTGTTAGCACCTTCCACACATAACCACTGGCTAGGGATAAGTGCTAGCACTACTCGTGAATTCATGAGTTGGAGTGTTGAACCTTCATGCTCCCCCTTTGTGAAACCCCGAAGCACGATAAGTCAGTGATGGGTTGACCCCTTCCAAGGTGACATGTGTATGCCACTTGTCGCCTACTTCCTCCTTTTCTGTGCGCTCTATGTTTGCACCACTTGTCAACCACGCGGTCCCCACCTAATGGATGTGACATGTGTTTGCACAAGCCCTCGGCGGTTGGCACTTTGCAACTTTAGCGATGAAGGTGAAACTCCTTCACACTCCAAAACCCTGATACATGATGTAGCGAGGTGCCAAATCTCATGGCTCTCCTTCCTCCTTGATCGATAGTTCAGGTCGAATCACAATCTCACAACTTGGGGGTTTGAAGCGCAAAGAACTCCGCCTCCCCGCTCGTGATACCTGAATTCGTGAAACGATCCAAATCTCTACCACCTGTCCTCCAAAATGGATGATCTTGATGCTTTCGGGACTTGACGAGTCCTCTTCCTTTTGTGGTCATGAGGTTTAAACCTCCTGCACCTTTTCTGGATCTGATGGCTCACGACAACTCGACACTTTTCCCTCAAAGTTTTTGTCGTCCGTATACCCTTCTGTGTGGCTTCCCAGGGATTAAACCCCTCGCACCTTCTTTCGAATCCGACGGATATCATTCCTTGGTGCTAGATCTGACGGCCCAGATCCTTTTTCCTGTGCACCTCCTAGGGACTAAACCCCATGCATGTATCCTTGATCCAGGGACTCTCAAACTACTGCACTCCAGATCCGACAGTTGGTGTGATTTCATGATCTTGGTGATTGCAAGTATGGGGTGAAGCCTCCACTACTCCTCAAACTTCTGATTCCAGAATGTGTGGATATCCAAGTGTTTAAACCTCGTGTACTTTCGCCTGATCCAACGCCAACTATGCTCTTCCTCTTGAGATTTCTTGGCTTTTTGAGTTAGAATATTTTCTAGGTCTTGAAGGTCTCGACCTTCGATTCTTCCTCTTGCGAGCTCGGTTCCTTTGTGTCTTGTCTACATTACAGAAACATTGTCCCTTCTGAGCTTCATCCTCTTAGATATTTACTCCTGTGCACACTTTATGTTCAAGGATCTCGAATAACTCAGATTCGAGAAGTTTTCTGGAAAATAAAACTTCTTACGCCCACCTGGTGTTCTCCTACTCAATGCACACCTTGCAAAGCCTATAGAGTATTAAGAAACCCTATAAGTGTCTTCTCTTCGACACTTCTCCTCTCTCTGAACTCAAAAAAGAGTCCCTTCTATGCACACTTGCACCAACCCAATGCCCACGTGGCAGACTTCTCCAAAATCCTCAATGACTCTATGTTCTCACTGAACTCAAAATAGAGTTCTCCTCAATGCATTCTATGCATTTTATCAATGCCCTCCTGGCAGAGCCTTTACAGAATTCTCAACAATTATACTTCTCCTCTCTCCATTCTTTCCTCATCATAGTTCTTCCTTCAGTGTGTTCAGGAACCCTGAGGATTCTTCCCTTCAATTCAATGAATTCCTCTGGTGTGCCCTCTTGGCACGTCTTTGTCTAGAATTCCGCAGAATTCAAAAGTGCACTCCTTGCACTAGCTTACAGAACCCATGGTATTCTATCATGCAACCTCTTGCATGAAGCCACAAAGAACCAAACCTAGAATAAAAGAACCCAACATAGAACAATTTATGTTTGTAACCTGCAAATGCATATAAACATACATCTACAGAATATCATAAACACATAAAGACATTCATCAACATACACATAATAACATGAAGGAAAAACTGCTCTGATTATATTAATATGAAATGTTTGTTTACAATGTGAGCTCGGACTGTAACAAAGTCACAGTTTCCTCTCTTATCCCTATTCTTTATGTTCTTCTCTACCTTAACTAAATCTAGATTCAAAGAAGATCTTTTTACAAAAGGGGGCTCCTTGAGCTCTTCCCTCCATCTCACCAACTCTCATTAAATTACATTCAATTACATTGAATGGTTTTCTAGTCCGAATCGGATCTAGATCTCAACCTTACAACCATTTAAGGTAAACTTTATCTAAAGACTATGCACATGCATGGCTTTTTGGCTCTACCAGCCTTACAACATTTAATGCATTTTTCAAAATTTAAAAAACGAGAGGGTTGTGCCTTTCTGCTTCCATTGAATGCACGGTTGATGCGTTGGCTAGATAGAACTTAGCTGGGTTGGAGTGATGCTCCTGCATCACATTTATCACCACACAAATAGACAATGGATGAAGAAACAATTAGCACAAGAACAACATACTCCCAATAAATATGGAAGGATTACACTTAGTTTGGAAAAATAAGCACAAAACTATACAAAAGTGGTTTTGAAGTTCTGTGCATATTAAGCATAATTATTGCATGCACATTCATGTGGGATAACATGGCGTACAATGTGCACAATGCGTGATCTATGCAACTAACAATTGGAAATCCCACACGGATGTGGAAACGACACATTGATGATTTTGGTTGGACCTCAACCACTTATGGGATGGAGTGGATCTCCCCCATACCCAAAATCGCCCCCAAATTATGCCTTGGGATCATTGACAGGGATGGGAGATACCTCTAAAGGCCTCCCATTCACATTTGAAACTAGTTTGGAAACATATTCCCATCCTCTTATAAATAGAGGGCCATTGTATGAAAAGAAAGAAGAAGCAATTTGAGTATTGTTATGTTGTTCAAATTGTCTTTGAGAATCCATATTTCTCCTAGAACTCTTTGATCATTCATAGAAAGTGTTTCACCTCTCTCCTATTGAGAAGTTCAACTATCAATTCTTCACCATTGTATTTTCATTTTCATCCATTGTTAGAAAAGAGAAATATTTGTATTTGTGGACTCAAGAGCCTTCAAAAGGAGGAAGAGGGGACTCATAAGTTACCATATTTCTCCAAGGTGTTATCAATTCGAAGATCAGTCTCATTTGGTAGTTATTCCTTGTGTCTCTTTCTTGCATCTATTTGAGTTGTTACATGTTGAGTTTAATTTAGTTTTATTTGTTCTTTACTTCTTGTTTTCTACTTAGTTGAGCTACTAATCAACTAAAAAACTATTGTGTTGTCTTTCTATCCTAACTACATAGTTAAGGGACCTCTTTTTTCTCACCCAAGTGGAAAAAATAACCGAACACTTGTGCCTTTATACATATTTAAGCTCTTGGCTACAAGAATATATTCATTGAACTTGTAGGGGTCAAATTATTAGTCAAACACAAGATATGGGTTTATGTCACCTTATGAAAACTCTTTTAACTAAATATATAATATAAAAACCTTGTAAAATTCTCAATAAGTTATCTTAGATTACTTCTATCCGAGTCTCATCAAATGGTATGAAAGTGGTGAATGTTTGCAGAAAAGAGTAGTTGAATGCAGGAAAAAAGGATGGTTACGTATATAGATATGAGTAAAAAAGGATGCTAAATAAAAACCTCATCATCACCATCTACCAAAATTGTTTCATGTCCCTATGCAATTTATTAGGTAGACTCTGAAATTCCTAAGTGAAGATTACTCTTTTTGAAGGATGTTAGATTTTTGTAATTTTCAAAGAAATAGGTTTACCAGTGTTCTTAGATATTATTTAAAATTAAGAATTATGTCATGTACTAAAAATATGAGCTTCATAAACAAGCACAAGAGACACAATATTTATCCTGGGAAAACCCCAAATGGGGGAAAATCCCATCCAACCTTTCTTATATAGATTCCATCCAAAATAATCAAATCATGAACCAACTTATAAGAGAAAATAGATAATGAAGAACCCTAGAACAAGGCAAGCACACAAGATAAACCACAGTAGCACCATAAATCTACAACAAAAACACCATATAGATATAGCGAACCTTATCCAAGAGGAGTGCAAAAGAGAAAAACCACCACCAAGAATAACCAACCAAGAATATCCAAAAGTGCAGTGTTGTGTCTTCCTTTCTTGCCTCAATCTAGCACCTTCTCCTTGAGTGATAAATGAGTGAGTGAGTGAGGCCAAATGAGAAATACATCTCATTATTTATATCCTTCTTTCCACCTTAGTTGGGTCAACTTATTCTTTGGGAAATTATATTTCCCCTTTATCTTTTCCTTGCGAGTCAACTTCTCTTCCTAGAGGTTCCAACTTCACTTTATTCTTTTCAAGTGGGTCAAATTTGTCTTTTGGGTGTTTTCCCACTGTTCAATGGTCTTTGTTTGACTTCTGGAATATTCTCTTCATATACGAAAGGTTTTCTAGGAGGAAAATGCTTCCTGCAACTACCAAAATATCAACACTCCCTCTTAGTTGGGGAGGTATCTTTCCATGATGTCTTCTTCTAGTATTCCACTGACTACTTTGCAATCAACTGGTAGCCTCGGGCTACCACCATTCCATTGATATCTCAAGTCATTTGCCACAATCTCCAAAAATATGTTGCAATCAACTAGTAGCACACACTACTTCCAAGTAGTCTAGTAGTATCTGAGACTACATAACTATCAACTAGCAACACACAACTACTACCATGGTATCAAATAGTACACAACTACTACCATATTGTCTAGTAGTACAAAACTACTACCATATTCCTTTGAATATTATTTTGTTTTCTTCTTCATTTCCCACAGATTTATTTGCACCCATCCACCTTGCATGGTATGAGTAAGGATGCCTCCATATCCCCATTCACACCTAGCCACCTCTCATGGCTAAGGCAAGGCTATTCCATGGTCCAAGAACTATTGGATTACTAAGAGGGGGGGTGAATCAATAATAGATCAATTCAATCCTTTTCAGCCACAAAATGCAAGTGTTATATCAATGTATCATTATCATCCAATAGTTGCAAAGTAAATAAATAATGAACAAATGAGCAATCATACACATACACAATACACTAGTGTTTTACGTGGAAACCCAAAGAGGGAAAAAACCATGGAATGCTTTCTATTATATGTCTTTAAGAGTTACATTCATTGGAAGAACTAACTTCCTTTCTTTTCTAGCTGCAACTAGAAGGAAGCTCCAACCCCCTAGTTTCTCAAGCTACAACCTGAAGGATGCTCCAACTCCATATTCTCTGGCTACAACCAGAAGGAGGCTACAACCCCCTAGTTTCTCAGGCTACAACCTGAGGGAAGCTCCAACTCCCCAATTCTCTGGATACAACAAGAAGGAGGCTACAACCCCCTATGTTCTTTGGCTACCACCGGAAGGTGGCTACAACCACCTGTCCTTGCCTCATCCAACCTCCCTTATGTATAAGTATAATTATGGAACCATTGTCACACTATCACTGTGAGATATACTGTTGTAAACTTGTACCAATCAACCTATAATCACCCTATAACAACCTATACCAATAACCTGTGCCAACATTTACCATACATCAACCTGTACCTCAACTTGTACCATAAACAAGTTCATCAAACATGAACCAACCTGTACCTAAACCTATACCGTCAATGAGTGCATAAACCATAAAACAAATATGTACCAATCATGCATCAAATACACATAAGCTATGACTCATCAATATGTACCAACATCATCAACTATACACCTCATGTATGCTCCAACTCATCAACTACTTGTCTCAACCATGTACCCAACATGTACCTCAATCAAAATCCCTCATCAATTCCATCATCCAAATTTGATTTCTAACTCTGTAATAGACCTGGTGTATATGATCACATACCTAAAAACTTCCTTAACAAGAGACTAGAATTTTCATCAAATTTTATTTTAGTCTCACATGAATAGTTTTGGATTAGTCAACAACCCTAACTTGCAATAATCATAACTATGTACCTGTAATGAATAAAGATCTGAAAATGGTACACAATTATAGCAAAAATGACATACCTTGTTGAATTTTGTCTTATTCTAGAGAGTGAACTTGTAGAGAATTCCCCGCATGGAATATTTGGAACTGACAATTATACAAAAAATACTATAGAATGTACTCTAACCAATACATTTTTTCATACTGAATTTGGATCTGTTATGAAGAAGTTATGACGTTTTTCCCCAAAACACCTGTTTTAGACTAGTTTCAGGACCAACCACAAACCCTATTTTCCATGGCGTGTAACTCCAAAAATACAACGACCCATAAGATGAAATTTGTATAACAGATACTTGGATATGTTTTCTCAATGGCCTCCCAATTTCACAGTCTGAATCATTCTTTAAAAACAATTATTGCGAAAATGGTGAGATGACCTGTAAATAACATACCATAGAAAGCTTCATCAAAAGAATTTATCCTCCCTTAAATTTTTGCCTTCTTTACTTCACCTTCCCTCTGAAATTTGGCTTAGATATCCTTTGGTTACCTCATTCACCTATATATATATTCAATATTCTCAAGTGTGATTGAAATGAGAGAGCCTTGCCTCTTATTTATACTTTCATGTAGCTTCCTCAAGGGGTTATTAACCATCTTAACCCACTTTCCTTATTTTAGGGTTAACCCACTTCTAATTTCTCCATTAACTTTATTATTTAAATAATTTATTTTGTATTCACTTTAAATTATAGTACACTGATCACTTCATTTCCTTATTTACCTTTTAAAATCTCTTAAACCACTTTGACTACTTTGACCTTTTGGGGCTTATAGATGACTCGTGAGGGTTCTCCAACTTCACATGGACATAACTCTCTAACCGTGAGGAGTTATGTGACGTTCCACATAACAACGGAAATGTAATGACATGTAGTATCCATATATAATAATATTACCTTAAAATAGATTAAAGCTCATACCATTATACATGAAACAACCTTGGGTCCATTACCCAAACCTTTATGCTATTGGACTTTCTTCAAGGGTTGACATCAATGACAACCAACCCAATTAATAAACAAGACCATTATCAAAGTCTTATTCACACCTAGCCACCTCATATGGGATAGGTGAGACTTGTACTAGGCTGTGATGTTTCTTTTCTCCCAATAGTCTTATTCGCACCTAGCCACCTGTTGAGCTCCAAATATGCCATATTTTTTACCATGTAAAAATGTCATTCGTAAACCATATTCCCACACTTTTGATACATTTAAGAAAAGTTATCATGTTATATGCCAATAAATCTTTCACTTCACATATGTTTTTAATTATTATGTTTTACTTATGATTTTAGTGATTAAAGATGTTTTTAACATGATTTTATCGATGATGGCTTAATCATATGTTTCTATGTCCAAGCAATGCATTCCTACACATTTCCATACCACATCATATACCAACACAATCATCTGCTACCAACACATTCTACATTCATCCGGTACCCAAACATTCTACATTCATCCAATATTAGAACATTCTACAGTCATCCAGTACCAGCACAGTCATTTGGTACCAACACACTCTACAAGAATATGGTACCAAATTATAATTTGACATATTGACACACTTCTAGAGGAAAATCAAGAACATGGGTTTTCTCCAAAGTGACGTTCGTATGTAGAAATATATGCCAGAATTCACCCATCTCGTACTTGTCGACCTACAACTCAGGGGGAAAAAATTAACATAATTTTCAAACTGTCAACTTATTCCTCGATTTCCATGCAGATGGTATCGAATCTTAAACTTCTAAGATATGGATTTTATACAGAAAGTGGAAAATTGAGTAAAACATAGGTTCTTTTTAGAAATTATAATTGGTTTAGAAGATATGGGTGGATCTCTAATGCGAATCTACCCAAATTGATGAAAAACCTAGATTTTTGTGATTTTGTTCTAAAATTTGTAAAATTGGTTTTAACCAAAATATGAGTTCGGGGGATTCGGTTCTATCCTTTCCCCTTGTATTTCATGTATAAATAAGAGTCTTAGAGGGTTGAGAAGGGGATCCGTTATTACTCATCATTAAAATAGAGAGAACTATGTGTGATCTTCTTAGTGTACTTTTTTAATTTGATGAAATAAGAGAGTTGGAGTCTTTGTACAGATGAGCAGTCAAGGGGACTGATTTTCTTATGGAATAAATTACCAACTAGGAAGGGCCCCTTGGTAAGCATGTGGTTGTTTGTACTTTGGTTAGTTAGCATTTTTATTTTTATTTTTTATATTATTTCAATTTGTTTAATAGATTAGAATTCAATTAACCGCATTTCCATATTTCCAATTTAGTCTTATGAATTTGAATTTAGTAAAAGAAATCAACTTGATTAGACACTTGAGACAAATTCTCATTTGTGAGCATTTACATTTTGTTTTTTCAATTTTATTTATTGTTTCATTGTTTCTTTGTTACTTTGTTTTACATGCACTCTATTATACAATAGAATTTACGTATTAGTTCATATGTGTGTATAAAAACAATTAAAAGAAAAAAAAAAAAACATTCATCCATATATTTTCAACCTCATACCTTTTGGGAGAATTGACTAAGATCATACTCTTCTACCACATTTATATGATATGGTCCATATTCATCAACATTCTTTCCATTAATAAATTTATATCCTCTGTCAATTAAATACACTCATATCATATTTGAAATTATATATATAGCTATTGATTAAAGAAGATATTTCACCTCATCTCATCATTGATTCTTTAAGAAATATCTTTGCCTTTAATTCAGTCATCCAAACCATGGAGAATCAAAGTCACTTTCAATCCATTGTTTCATCTCTTTTCATGCTTCTTTTTGTTTTACAAAAATGTTTTCTTTACAAAGAATCATCTTGCGCATGCATTCTTTAAATGTAGAAATAAATACCACCTCTCTCCTCATTCATTTTCTTGAGTATTCCTTGTATGCTTGTTTAAGTTCGTCATTCTTAAATTTAGAGTTCAAAGTATATTTGTAGCATATTTTCCTTCATCATTGTTTTGTGTGGATGGTGTGTTGACTTGAAAATTTCTTGAGTTAAAAACTTGATTGCATTTTTTTGAGTTATTGTGAATTTCATTTGTAGATTGCTTTGTTACTTTAATTTCCCTTTTGATTTAATTTATTTTTTTGTTATTTTGATTTAATTTTCTCGTAGCTTAATGACCTTTTATTTCTCATTCCTTGTGTTCCTGCACCCAGATTTCAACTCTGTTTCGTTCCTGCACTTGTTTACATTTTTAGTATTCCATGTTTCCTACACTTGGTTTTATTTCCTGTACCTTGGATTCCTGCACTTTAATTTTATTTGATTTAGTTAATCACTAAAGGGAAGATTAAAATACTAACTCGTGATATATGGCCTTCCCGTAATAGGTTTCAACCTAAGGTGTTAGTTTATTTCTTGTCAATTGAATTAATTGTTTGTTTCATTTATTGCATTAAAGTGTGGTTTGTCGGCATTAAGTTAGACTAGGCTCCAATCCTGCATTTCCTGTGCTTTCACCTCTAAGTCTATGATTCCCTAGTTGACAATTAATGTTGGTAATTAATAGTGCATATATTTAGACCCACATTTTTGGCGTCATTGCTAGGGAGGTGCTAAAGGGATTAGAAGTCTAGGTAGGTAGTTTTCATTTTAAATTACACAAAATAAGGGTAGGAGAAAGTATGGTAAGACATGAGGGAAGAGCCTACACTTCCACTTTGGTGGGGTTTCTTCGAAGCCTCATTGTTCCCTTTCATGCATGTGTGTTTTTCTTTTAACACAAGTGTGTTTTTCCTTATTTTATGAAAGATTGTGTTTTTATTTATGAAAACTTAGTTTTATTTATGATGAGATAACTTGTGCAAATAGATAACCTAATGACAAGAGGGTCCTAGTAACACGAGGATTTCAAAATTTGGTGTGTTTTAATTTTGCAAATAGTTTTAATTTCTTATTTTTAAAATTCATATCTTTAATGATAAATAATTTTTGGGGTGTTGAAAGAATCCCCGAGTATTGATGTATGTTGCAAGATAGGGATCATAAACCAACTAGAATAATTCACAGATGATCAATATCTTGAAGAATGTTCCACCGGGAAATTTCTCACATTCTATCCGTAGTTGGGATATCTGCCTCTCAGGAAGAGAATATCTTGGCAGCAGTCAAGAATTTATTTGTCTCTCCACAAGAAGATTTAGAAGTCTCTTCTGATTATTCTTGCAAATATTTTTAGGAGAATCAAGAATCATGGATAGAATTTGATGGATGGAAACCATTGGAACCTGAGATTGAGTAGTTCTTATCATGCCTCTCAGCAAATCCTATATGTACTCCAAATACCAATCATATTGAAAAAGATAATCTACATATCTTGGAAAAGGAGGACAAGCAGTGTGACCTAAACAAAGAAGGGAACCAATAATATCATTATTATGTTGAAAGATGGTTCCAATCAGTTATCAGGTCACACCGCTCTTTTATTTTTCATTACTTCTTGATCTCATCATCAAAGCAGTTGGTCCTTCATACCCTGGTATGCATTAAAATTTATCTTTCAAACCCAAGAATGAATGTATTTTTCCACCTGTTATGCACATGGTTACATTGGAAGTATTCTTAGACATGAAATATGGCTTCCTTTTCTTAGATATAATGGGGTGATAAATAAAAGTTGCATGTTAGTTAACCTAGTTCTAGATAAATGCAACATCTTTTCATTGTTTTTTCAAATAAATGAACTAAGATGAAGATAATATCGATGATCTAATATCATAAACCAAAAAAACTTAGGATCTTTCTTCTTATTGTTGCATACATATTTCTGACCATTAATAATAATAGTTTCTCAGAAGCTTAATGTTTAAAAAATTATGAGGATTTACTAAAACTTTAAGGTCTACATAGTGATACCCACAGGTAAATTGTACATCCTAGTTTCATATCATATCTTGTTATTAAAGAATCCTTATAAGATATTAGCAGAAGAGTGAATGAAACTTCTACTTGTGAGGGAAAACAACCATAAAATTATATGGAGAAGATGAACTTGTGGACTAGAGGCACATTTAGGTCATTCTCTCATTGCCTCATCCACCACACATTAAGTATGTTTGACCATGATATGTCTTTGGATTAATCTCAATACATAAGTCTATTTTTCATGCGAACAATATTTTATGGGAAATCTATAAAATATCTTCCAACCCAATACCATCCCATCCTGTAATAAAGTCCATAGAGATATCCTTCCAAATAGCAGGGGGAATCGGAAGCAGTTGGAGGGTGCCTGGAGGTTTGACTATTTCTCCCTTGTTGTGTTGACACACCTCACATTCAGTGACAAACTTACGGATGTCCTGTTTCATACCATCCTAGAAAAAAGAATGTTTGACTCAATCATATGTTTTGGTGAAACCTGAGTGCCCTACTGTGGGTGTAGCATGAAGCTCAGAAAGCACCATGGATCTGAGCTTGGATTGTTTACTTAAATACAAGCGGCCTTTGTATCGAAGCTCATCCTGGAGCCAGGAGTACCCTAGGGGGAGTCGGAGCCTTGTTCTGTTGTTGCTGGATCAGATGCAAACTTTTGGGATCTTGAAGCCATTCCTAGCGCATAGCTTGGAGCCAATCAGGTACAATGAAGGAAAGAGAAAAAAGGGGTCCTTCATCTTCATATTTCTGGGACAGTGCATCTGCCACGACATTGTCTTTTCCCTTCTTGTAAATGATCTCATAATCATATCCAAAGAGCTTAGTCACCCATTTTTGTTGTTCCTGGGAGGAAATGCGTTGTTCCAAAAAGTACTTGAGGCTTTGATGGTCGGTATTAATTTGGAAGCGTTTCCCCAAGAGATAAGGACGCCACAACTCAACGACATGTAGAATCCCCAACATTTCATTTTCATAAATGGGTTTGCCCATATTCCTTTCAGACAGTTGCTTACTAGTGAAGGCCAAAGGTCGACCCTCTTGCATAAGGACAACGTCGATTCCTTTCCCTGAGGCATCACATTCCAACACAAAGGTCTTTGTGAAGTCGGGAAGGGCTAGAACCAGAGTGGTGCACATGGTTGTCTTCAAGGTTTGAAAAGCATGAGTAGTTGCTAGAGTCCAAGTGAAAGATTTCCTTTTTAGGAGAGCCATGAGAGGTGCTGCAATCTTTCCGTAGTTCTTAACGAACTTGCAATAATACCCTGTGAGGCCCAAAAATCCATGCAAGATTTTGAGAGTCTTTGGGTGTGGCCAGTCTTTCATAGCTTCAATCTTTTTCAGGTCCACCCTGATGCCATCCTTTCCCACCAAATGACCCAAGTATTCTACTTCTGAGGCACCAAAAGCACATTTGGACTGTTTCAGGAAAAGTTGGTGCTAAGAGAGTAGGCAAAAAACTTGATCCACATGAGTAAGATGGTATGCCCAGGTTTTTCTATAGATGAGGATATCATCAAAGAAAACTAAGACAAAATGATGGAGGAAAGGGCGGAAGACATGGTTCATGAGGCTCTGGAAGGTGGAAGGGGCATTACACAAACAAAAGGGAATGACCCAAAACTCATAGTGACCCTCATGAGTGCAAAAGGAAGTTTTGGGAATGTCGGCCTCTTTCATACGTATCTGGTGATAGCCTGAGTGAAGATCAAGTTTGGTAAAGAATTGGGCGCCACTCAATTCATCCAGGAGGTCATCAATGATAGGAATGGGAAATTTGTATTTGATGGTCAGTTTGTTGAGAGCACAGAAGTCAGGACAGATTCTCCAAGAACCTTCTTTCTTTAGTACCATGATGACCGGAGAGGAGTAAGGGCTCATACTAGGATGGATGACGCCGACAATAAGGAGTTCCTGGACCATTTTTTCAATTTCATTTTTTTGTGCAAAGGGGTGGCGATATGGACGTATATTGGGGGGAAGGCTTCCTGGGACAAGGGGAATGGAATGATCATGAACACCGTGGGAAGGAGGGATTCCTTTGGGAGTGGAAAATACTATTTGATGTTTAGAAAGGAGGGCTTGGAGGTCTTGGGGCACTGGGGGTGTGTTAAGCCCTAATATTGGCTCATTACCCCTTAATTGGGGCATATTAGATTAGTAATGCTATTTTATTTATGTCGGATTTAGGCCATTAGTTATAATTTAGATTAGTAATTTTATTTTAATTATGTCGGCTTTAGGCCATTATTCGTAATTATACCTCCTAGTCTCCTATATATACCAAGGAGACATTTTCATTTTGAATCATCTTGTACTTGAACATTTAAGTGGGGTAAAAGGAGGTTTCCCCCTCGAAGAGGCTTATTATCTGAGATTATCTCTTTTTGAAGGCATTGAGTAATTTTCCTGAGGTTTTTATATGCTATATTGATATTTGGTTCTTAACATATGGTATCAGAGCTCAAGGTCTTGAGGTTTCGCTGCTACATATGAGACACCATGGAATTTGTGCTATAAATTTTTTTCTACAACATTTCAGAAGGAACCGCTTGGAGGGTATTTAGAAGACAGATCAAGGTACGTTGGGTTCAAAATTCAGCTCCTGAGGCCTTATACTTGCAGAGATACAGCCTGTACAAGATAGGGTTCTGGAATCATCTTGAAATGAGTCATTGTGGAATGTTTGCTATAAAACATTTTCTGTAATGTTTCAGACCCTATCATCCGGAGGCCATTTACAGAAATTAGTAAGGTACCTGTGGTAAAAAGTTCAAATTTTGGGTAATCTTAAATTTTTAGATACACCTTGTGTAAGATAGGGTATCTGACTAGTCCTATTGACTAGCCTCAAGAAGGTGTTCCAGGTAAAACAAGCATAACTTCTTGATAGAGTACCCAAATTGAGTGGGACTAGTTGCATGGGATCATGGACAGTCTGTAGTATCTTGAGTGCGAGTTTCAGAATTTTATATCAATTATTGTGTGCGGGGCATTCTATACAAGTGAGATCACCTGGAAAGGCCAAAAATCAGCAAGTTGTGGGGAAGTTACCATAATTTCCACTTGGCACATCCAATTTTGATAAGACCTGTGGCATTGCAGAGAAGAAATATCAGAGAACTACATAAAAGAAATTTTCATACACATAAGGGCCAAAACGTTGGAGATACAACAGAATACATATTGTCTAGCAGAACCACCTCAAAATCAAGGTTCGAAAGTGATATTTGGTCAACATGCCACCCAAAAAGGGAATTTCTACACCAAATAAGCCTCCAGAAAATCCTACTTGGACTCTTGACGAAGGTGAAGAAATGCGTAGGGACATAAATGATTTACAAAAGAATATAGTAACAAAATATGAACTACAAGAGATGGTGGATGGTTTAAAAGGGGAGATGATGGAGGGTTTAAAAGGGGAGATCATGGAAATATTGAAAAATTTCGTAACAGAGAAGACACCTGAAAGTGAAAATGCATCCCATGAAATTCATGATGAGGACACAAGGAAGGTGAATCAAGAATG
>ML808043.1:70880-101771 GCA_009831015.1 Picea engelmannii
GTGGCCTCCTTGGTCAAATTTCATGGTTAAGTTCTGAAAATCCATGAGAATGGGACCCAAATTCCTTTGCTAGTCTACTCCCAACACAATGTCACAACCACCCATTTCAATAGAAAACATATGGGATTTTAGGTGGTAGTCACTGATTTGGAGACACACATTTTCATAGTGCCCGCCACATTTCATAGAAACACCATTGGCAATCATGATTTGGAAATTGTTGATAGCATGGATGCAGCAATGGGTTTCTTGGGCAATGCAACGATGAATAAAATTGTGGGTGTTGCCACTATCAACCAGAATGATGACCTTTTGGTGCTTGATGTAACCGATTAACTTGAGGTTTTGGGGGGCAGAGAAGTTGGTGAGAGCATTGAGGGAAATGATCGGTTCCACTTCGGGAGGGTCGGAGGGAGGGTTTATGTCAGTGATTTCTAATGACTCGGGCATAAGGGGAGTGTCAACATCCTCTTCAAGAATATCCTCAAAGATGGCCATAAAAAGATTTTGTTCCTTACATTTGTGGCCTGGGAAATATTTGTCATCACAATTATAACAGAGGCCTTTGAGTTGGCATTTAGCCATTTCAATCCTGGTCAATTTTTGGATCTTTAATGGGGTGGAGGGGGTAGTGGGGTTTTCTGGTTTAGGGTGAGGGATAAAGGAAGGCTTACAGTTTTGAGAGGAAACAATTTGTTGTGCTTCTTTAGCTTTTTTAGTAGCCTCCACCCAATTCGTAGGTCGAGCCATGAGGACATGGGCCCGAATATCCTCCTTGAGGGCACTGATAAAACACTCTCAAAAGAAAGAATCAGTCATGCCCTCTGTTCGAAAAGCTAGGCGCTCAAATGCAGCTATGAAGTCTTCTACTATGCCTGATTGATTCAATTTTGTCAAACGACCCAAATGGTTGGTGTCAGTGTCAAAGCGTTCATAAATCTTAGTCACAAATTGGGTCCAAGCAATATACCCTTGACGGGAAGTTTTTCTCCATTGCCACCATTGCCATCATTCTTGATCTAAATGGATAACACCATACCGGAGTTTGGCCAAGTCATCTGTAATTTTGTAGAGAGAGAAATAATGTTCCATTTGGGTGACCCAACCAGTGGGGTCCAAGCCATCAAATTTGGTTACATCCACCCACGAAAGGCGTATGTCCCATTGAAAATGATGGGGTTGAAAGGAATGGGAAGAAGTTTCACCTTCAGTCTTTGTATGTGCATCAGGAAAAGAGTCATAGGTAGGGATCTTGAGTTTGGTGCAGAGTGATGCAAAGACAGATTCAAGATGGGTGGTCAGTTCATGTTTGACTTCTGCCATTGCGAACTGCACGGCTGCATTTACGGATTCATTTATGGTGGTATTAATGGATGCATCATGGGAGGCAATAGTAGCACTGAGTTGTTTCACTTCTTGTTGGGTCTCGAGGAAACCAGATTGCAAGGTGTTGAAGTGAGACTCTAGTTCTTGGCTATGAGTATGGGCCATGAGGATGGGTGAACTGAAAAGGGAGCAGGCGGGGACATAAATGTTTGCAGAAAAATGATATGGATGGATGTGATAAGGGAGAAGAGATGAATCTAATGGAATAGGTCTCAAATAATGGTGAAAACATTTCCAGATTTTTTTTTTTTTTTTTTTTTTTACAGCTGCGGGGTTATACTTTGGTCTGAAGAATGTTGCAGTGATGAAATCCCCAAATTATTAACCAGAAAGAAATGTGTATTTACTTGGAAACTCGAACACAGATGCGCAACAATAGATCTCACCGGTTTAATTTGTTTATGTTTATGTTTATGTTCCCCAAGGGTTAGGTATTCAAGGGTTCTATAGACAAGGGTTTTCCCTATGCTATAGCTCTCTGATATACGTTTGAGGTCCAACAGTAGTACTTGTCCCAATATCTCAGGGCACTAACTAAGGAGGATAGACCGTACCCTTAGCCATACTACCCGACTACCCAGGTACTAGAGAGTATCTTCCCAAGTGTTGTTCTCGGTGACACTATAGCAGTCTGGTGGTCGATAGGTTTATCTAAAGAGGGATTCAGGAAATCTAGGCCAATCCATACACAAGTTCTATCTGATACGCTACCACTCAAAGGGGTACCAACAAGGGTTACAAGGGTGGCCAACAGATATGTGCTTAAGAACCACTTGTATTTCCTGCGTGTATGAATCCCTCAATTGTGGGTTTATGCACGTAACGATAGATCTTTGTGGCTTAAAGACACCAGAATACATCTCTACCCTGAAAAAAAATACCCACAATTTCTGCCAAGGAAAGTGCTCTGATACCACTTGAAAGATACTAGATATATAAAATATGCAGAACATAAATAAAATGCTAGAAATGATAGAATAACAGTAAAATATCCAGCATAATCTTCACAATAACACATAAATGATATAAGAATAGCAATAGAAATAGCACTTTGATTCAGAAAGCAATGTTCACAGGCCTCTTCGAGGGGGCAACCTCCAATCGAGCATCTCTCTGTTACAATAATCTCCAAGATAGGGTTTTCATACCCTTGACCCTTATTTATACTAAATATGTCTATTAAGAGAAGAATCTAGAGGAAGATCCTTCTAGAAGCAGAAGCTTCTATTAGGTCTTCTTACATCTGCCTTATTCTATTTTATTGAAAGGCCTTATTAATATTGACCTTTATTACATCCGAATACATTGATCTACCTATGTGCGGGTTAGGACCTTAACATTATATCAGGTTCATCCTCCACTTCATCAGCCTATAGTGCACATCAAAGTGAAGGTAAACTTGAGGTAAAATTGGTTTAAGACTCTTTCATTCATTAAAAAGTTTAAGGGAACTTGATGATTAACAACCTCAGACATTTTATCTTTCACTCTTAATCTACAATTCATAATAAAATGTATAATACTCTGATAAGGCCATAAGAATGAAAAGAAAATCATTGTGGTACATAAATACAATGTATCATCTATAGTGTCTTCTCCTTATATATACCATAAAACATTCACATTAAAAGGATGAAGCCATTGTTTCTTAAAAACCACAAAGAAACATTGGTCTTAAAGAAATCATCAGAGTATACAGACACCTAGGTCCATATTCATATTGTCATTACTACTTCATACCATCCAAAATCCCTTCATATCCCATGCATGGTTTGTCCTCAACTTTCATTACTCTAATGTAAAAGAAATTAAGTTAAAAATATGTGACAATATCAAATGAAAAAGGGTCATTACTACATAAGAACCAACACCTACACAAAGAAATAAAATCACCAAAATCAATGATTAAATATAGTATATATTAATTTTTTGTGCATGAGGACATGCATTCCAACAGGCACGGGGGAGTGTTGAGCTCCAAATATGCCATATTTTCTACCATGTAAAATTATCATTCGTAAACCATATTCCCGCACTTTTGATACATTTCATAACCGTTATCATGCTATATGCCAATAAATCGTTCACTTCACCTATGTGGTTAATTAGTATGTTTTACTTATAATTGTAGTTATTAAATATGTTTTTAACATGATTCTATCGATGATGGTTTAATAATATGTTTCTATGTCCAAGCCACATGTTCCTACACATTCCCATACCACATCAAATACCAACACAGTCATCTAGTATGAACACATTCTATAGTCATCTAGTACCAGAACATTCTATAGTCATCTAGTACCAGAATATTCTACACTCATCCAATACAAACACATTAATCCAGTATCAACACACTCTATAGGCATCCGGTACCAAATTATAATTTGACATATTGGCACACTTCTAGAGGAAAATAAGGAACATGGGTTTTCTCTAGAGTGACGTCGACATGTGAACACATTTGTCATAATTCACCCATATCGCATGTGTGGACCTATAGCTCAGGGGGAACAATTCATCCCAAAAGTGGCATAATTTTCAAACTGTCAATTTGTTCCTTGATTATCCGTGCAGATGGTATTGAATCTGAAAATGATAAGATATGGGTTTTGTCCAGAAGGTGGAAACTTGAATACGACTTGAGGAAATTTTTCAAAATTCGAATTGGTTTGGAAGATATGGGTGGATTTCTAACTCGAACCTGCTCAAATTGATGAAAAACCCAGATTTCTATGATTTTGTTCTAAAATTTGTAAAACTGGTTTTAACCAAAATCTAAGTTTGGGATATTCAGTTTTATACTTTCCCCGTATATTTCATGTATAAATAAGAGTTTTATAGGGATGATAATGGGATCCATTATCATTCATCATTAAAATAGAGAGAACTTTGTGTGATCTTCTTAGTGTAATTTCTAAATTTGATGAAATAAGAGAGATGAAGTCTTTGTGCGCATGAGCATTCAAGGGCACTGATTTTCTTGTGGCAACAGTTACTAGTTGGGAAGGGCCCCTCAACTTGGTAAGCATGTTGTTGTTTGTACTTTGGTTAGTTGGCATTTTTATTTTTATTTTCTATATTATTTCAATTTGCTTAATAGATTAGAATTCAATTAATTGCATTTCCATATTTCCAATTTAGTCTTATGAATTTGAATTTAGTAAAAGAAATCAAGTTGATAAGACATTCAAGATAAAGTCTCCTTTATTGAGAAATTCCATTTAATTTATGCAATTTTGTTTATTGTTTCATTGTTTCATTGTTACTTTGTTTTACAAGCACTCTCTTATACAATATCATTTACGTATTAGTTCGTATGTGTGTTAAAAAACAATTAAAAGCAAAACAAAACATTCATCCATATATTTGCAACCTCATCCCTTTTGCCCAAATTGATTAATACCATACTCTTCTACTACATTTATATGAGCTATTCCATATTCATCAACATTCTTTCCATTAATAAAATATATATCCTCTGTCAATTAAATAGGTTCATATCTGATTTGAAATTATATATATAGGTATTGATTGAAGAAGATATTTCACCTCATCCCATCATTGATTCTTTAGGAAAGATCTTTTCCTTTAAGTTAGTCATCCAAACCATGGAGAGTCAAAGTCACTTTCAGTCCATTCTTTCATCTCTTTTTATGCTTCTCTCTATTTTACGAAATTGTTTTGTTTAGAAAGAATCATCCTATGCATACAGTCTTTAAATGCATAAATAAACACCACCTCTCTCCTCATTCATCTTCTTGAGTATTCATTGTATGCTTGTTTAAGTTCACTATTCTTAAATTTAGATTTTATAGTATATTTGCAACATATTTTCCTTCATCATTATTTCATGTGGATGGTGTGTTGACTTCAAGAATGATTCCCGAGTTAAAAACTTGATTGCATTTTTTTGAGTTATTGTGAGTTTAATTTGTAGAATGCATTGTTACTTTAATTTCCCTTTTGATTTAATTTATTTTTGTGTTATTTGTTTTTCTCGTTTCTTAATGACCTTTTATTTCTCGTTCCTTGTGTTCCTGCACCCAGATTTCAACTATGTCTCGTTCCTACACTTGTTTACATTTTCAATTTTCCATGTGTCTTACACTTGGTTTTATTTATTGTACCTTGGCTTCCTACACTTTGATTTTATTTGATTTAGCTAATCACCAAAGGGAAGATCAAAGGCCTAACTCATGAGATATGTCCTTCCCATATTGGATTTAAACCTAAGGTGTTAGTTTGTTTCATGTCAATTGAATTCATTGCTTGTTTTCTTTATTGCATTAAAGTGTGGTTTTTCGACATTAGGTTATACTAGGCTCCAATCCTTCATTTCCTGTACTTGGACCTATAAGTCTATGACTCCCTGGTTGAAAATTTACTGTTGGGAATTAATAATGCATATATTTATCCCCACACCATCTCACATGGCGTAGGAAAGGCTATGATCATAATATTATTCACACCTATCCACCTCGCATGGTGTAGGAAAGGCTATGCTACTAGTCATATTCACACCTAGACACCTCACATGGCGTAGGAAAGACTTTCCACAAGTATTATTCACAAGTAGCTACCTCACATGGCATAGGAAATACTTATACCCAGTGGAAATTACTCCCTCATTCACTTCATATGACTGATCTGGGAAACCCTTGGCCAAAGGGGAAGCCTACTGGAGAAAAAACATCACACCTCCCTTTCAACAAGGGTGGACATTTTACATCATACCAAGATTGTCTCTGAAGTATTTGTACTTCACTCTAGACAGAGTGTTGGATGCTTGGGATGACCTAGGTTCTGATCTCACTAGGTTTCCAACAAAACTAATCCGGATTATTTTCGGCACAAAATGATATCGGAGATATAATAAAGAAATGCATAGAGATATCACATATATTCAATAATGTAGCAGAAATGTATCAGAGATTCAACCATAAATACATATATACAGTAATACATTATTTCTATTAATTAAAGAAATGTACAGAGACTATAAAAATACAAAGTGAAAGACTCGTTAGAATGGTGGCAGCTTATCTCTGAGAAGAGATGTGACAGCTACTCGCATTCGCAAGAACATGATTACAATGAGGCTCTGACAGCCTTTTTACAATAAACAGGAATTCCAAAAACCCTAGACATCCAAAAACCTAACCCTAGGAGATGAAGTGCCAAAAGTCATGTGGGCCCCGTTTGGGTAAGTTAGTACATCAACTTCCCGGGGTCGTAACGTTTGCTCACGATCTCCATTTTAGGTGTATGATAGCTCGTTGGAAAGGTATTGTCGAGGAGATTCATTTGGGGGGATAAATCATGATATCAACTATCATTGATAACCTTTATCTTGAAAAACCTTCATTTAGGCCCTCAAAATGGCCCCAGAAGTTAAAACCTGCTAAAAATAGTAAATTGCCAAAATTGCTAGAAAACTGTTTTGAGCCAATCGGAAATGTTGGGTGGCCATTTATTTCCACCTATATCAATCCTACCTCCTTAGGAAGAAATGGTATCCATTGTGTTTAGTTCTCGAGGGAGAGGGAAAAGCGTTTGCTAGATCTTCATCTTGGTGAGCTCCTTGTATTGCTAGAGACATCACGTTGCTCAGTTTGTGAAAGTATGTCAAGAACTTGTTGAGGTTGAGGTTGTTCAACAAGTAGAGATACATGAGAGGAAAATGTACATAAGGAATATTTTCACTTTTCTGCAACCTTTTTGACCTACTTCTATTGGATAGAAGGTGCTTGGGGCGAGGTCGTAGTGGTTGCAGTGTCCTTCTGTTATCCTTTTGAACAGATTGTGAAGAAGCTAAATTTTGTAGTATGAGATACTACCTTGCGACACTTTTTAGGTGGAACAATAGTCGGAACTACCTATGGTATTCTGTATAGATGACCCCCCAAAGTAACAATGACACTACGGGGTCGAGACTCATAAAAAACATGGCGCTTCCACATATATGGTTGGCCCAAGAGAACATCACAGACATCCAGTGGAGCAACATCACATAATACCTCGTCCTTGAAGGGTTGGATGCTGTATGACAATCAACATTACTGGTTGACATGGAGATCTCATCCTTGGCGAAGCCACCTGATGTTTTATGGTTGTGGGTGTGGTGTTTTCAACAATCCCAACTGTTTGACGACCTCTGCTAAGATGAGGTTCTTTTGGTTTCCGCTATCAACAATAAAATGCAGCGGGGTCCCCTTCACCCACATATGTGACTGAAAAGGTGCTCCCCCTCTTTGGGATCTATTGGTTCTTCTAGTTGAATTGCTGCAGTTGCAACAATAGCAGTGGGGTCTGTGTCAATGATCTGTCCTTTACCATTATTTTTAGAAACAGATTCTGAATTAGGATTCGGCTCCTTGTCTTTGATCTCGGCCACCAATGACTATTTTGAGCGACATTCATCAGTGTTGTGCCAGGGGATTTTGTGGAAATCACACCATTTTCTGGTTCCCTTCTTTGTCTTCCCGTGACCCTTCTTTACCTGTGTCTTGGACTAGTTTTTGGGAGACTGTTTGTTAGGGATGTCTTTGTCATACTTTGGTTGTTACGGATTTGCAGACCCAAATTCCTGTTTGTTCTGGTGCTTAAATTTCTGCTCAATTTTAACAACATATCGATAAGTAGCACAGAGTGATGAGATGTCCAAAAAATTCATTTCAGTCTGGATGTATCTGTGTAGAGCCCCACGGTATTTCAGAACCAAATGTCGCTCGGAGTCTTTGATACCCAGCTTGGTATGCAAGGTATGGAAGGTATTGGTGAACTCTAGAACTTCTTGGCCCGTCTCTTTCCGCAGTGTGGTCCATCTCATGTACTGGTCCTCATAGTTGTCAACAGGGTAATATTGTTCCTTTACCACATCCACAAAAAAATCCCAAGTGGGATCGGCCCTATATATTCCAGAATCCTCTGTGGAACTTTTCTCCTAGTAAGTTTCACACCAATGTTTGACATGAGGTAGAGATTTAAGGAATATCAAAATTAACGTGTACCTTGAAAGGAGAGGTGCCTCCAAAATGGTCTCTTGATGAAGATGCACCTACTGTTATTGGCAGGCGTTGAAGGATGTGGGGAAAATTCTCCATCATTTCGTCCCTCTGTCGCGTGAGAGCTTGCTCAAGCAACAGATTGATAGGATCATCTGCTCCTTTGTTTTTATTTTCTTCCGCCATTGAGGGTTTCTTGGGTGTGCGAGAGATATTTTCTTCAAGAGAGACAAGATAGAGACCCAACTTGCTATACTCGGACCTCGTCGGGGACATGCACTGAAAAAATGATCAAGAGTAGCCTTCTCTGATACCACTGATCCAGATTATTTTCGGCATGAAATGAGATCAGAGATACAATAAAGAAATGCACAAAGATATCACATATATTCAATAATGTATCATAGATGCAACCATAAATACACATATACAATAATACATGATTTCTATTAATGAAAGAAATGTACAGAGACTATAAAAATACAGAGTGAAAGACTCGCTAGAATGGTGGTAGCTTATCTCTGAGAAGAGATATGACGACTACTCGCATTTGCAAGAAGATGATTACAATGAGGCTCTGACAAAATTTTTACAATAAATAGGAATTCCAAAAACCTAACCCTAGGATATGAAGCACCAAAAGTCATGTGGGCCTCGTTTGGGTAAGTTAGTACATCAACTTCCCGAGGTCATAACGTTTGCTCACGATCTTCGTTTTAGGCATATGATAGCTCATTGGAAAGGTATCATCGATGAGATTAATTTTGGGGGATCAACCATGCCTTTGACTATCATTGAGAAACTCAATCTCGAAAAACCTTCATTTAGACCCTCAATATGGCCCCGAAAGTTAAAACCTGCTAAAAATAGTAAATTTCCAAAATTGCCAGAAAATTGTTTTGAGCCAGTCGGAAAAAGTGGGTGGCCACCGATATCCACCTGGATAAAAAACCCTCAAAACTATCTACCCTTCTGGTAAACCAAAAGGCAACGCTCTACATAGAGTGCAAAACACAGTCTCACCCGAGATAGATTTATGGGGGACTGTTATACTTAGGCTTTTGCAGTCTAGGAAGGGATTGGGACTGTTTGTTGATTATTTTCCTTATGCATAAAGATTATTATTCATTCATATAAGCTATTGTTGATTCATTCATATAACTATGCATGCATGTTATGATTATCTATATCACCATTCATTATGTAACTGATTCAGAACATAACATCAAAGAAACCATTCAAACACATTAAAACACTAGATTTACCGTGATTCACCCCCTGGGGATACATCCACTATTGGACATATTGTCATTCATATGTTTTCATTGAAGTCAATAGTCATGATAAGTTGTTATGATGGCACATGAACCAATCATGATCAATTATACATTTGGAATTAGTGTCAAGATGGCCAATAATGTCTTTCCATGTGTAATGAAGGTTCAATGATAGAAAGAAAATATCAAACAATAAGAAGAGAAGAAAGGTTAATATTAGGAGGAAAAGTATACTAAAGATCGAAAAAATAACATCACCTTAAGGATGAAAGCAATTCGTGATTATTGTTGATCATGATAGGATCAACAATGTTTCTATGATCAAATCTCAAAAGAATTAGCGACTAACTATCAGTGCATAAAATAATGCACAAACAATTATTAAATCTCATGAGAGTTAGTGAATGAAGAGCACATTCTAGAAATGTTGTCTGATCGATGGAAATACAAAGAATTTGACCAATGCACAAGAAAAGGTGAGAAGCCTCAGCAATCGTCTAATCAAGAAATTGACGGTGTTGATCATCTCATATAATGGACATCGGTCATATGAGTGGTCATGGGCTTGAGGACCGTTGGAGGATCGTGACCATCAGATCTTCAAGACAGATCAATGGCAAGGATATATTGTGGAGATTAGAAGGAGAATTAAATTACTCACTAGTTCCAATCCCGCAATTGGTCTAGATCATCATATCTCATAGACTCGAATATTGACGACTATGGTTGATTGAAAAAATGATCAAAATAAGTCAGATTGAGTTTTGACCGTCGGATGCTCAATCACCAGATCAATGGTAGGGATAGATTGTGTGGATCAAAAGGAGAATTAAACATCATGCTATTTCCAATCGTGCAATTATTTAGGACCATCAGATATTATAGCTTCAAAGATCGACGACTGTGGGTGATTCACCAACAATGCACAACTTCAATTGCAGAGTTTGGGTGTCGAGATAAATCACTCGTAAGTTGTGGTTCTGCAATCATCATCGACTGTTAATCTTCTTCAAAGAGTCCACATCAACCATTGGATCACTTTTGAGTGGAAGGACAGGATAAGCAGAAATATCTAAGCTCTCATTTATCCCGTTTGTCTCGCAACTATTTTCTATTGTTCTTCCTTCCGGCCTCTGATGGAGGTTGTGCGACCAACACTTGCGCAATTCTTTTCTCAAAAATGAAGGGCCCAACATAAGTATAAGTAATATATTGTACTCAAGAGGTGCATCGATGGCTTCTATGACAACATAAACAGTCTTTCCACCTAAGACGATGGGAAAGGTGGTTCTTATTTCATGTGTTTGGAACATATATCCATCAAATTATTTTAAGATTGTTGCAGACATGTCAGTCTTAGGAGAGTCGAGGGACTTCCAACAAGAAATAGACATTATGCAAGTCAAGGTTCAGTCATCCACCATCATTTGGTAGATTTGTTTCCCCATCGATCACACTATGATATGGAATGTGACATGGTGGGAGAGCCTATGAGTAACCTAGGTCTTGAGAAGAATTGAAGGTCATAAAACTCGACTCCAAGAGATCAACCCCTCCTATGGAATACATCAAGGATTTTCACTACACTGGGAAGATTTGGAGGACTTCAAGTATAGACATGGCACATGGCACCTAGGCCAATTCTTCCATAATATTGTAGTTGTCGGTAGCCTGTGTGTTGGGATTGTATGTCGTTCATCAAACAACTCCCTTTGGGAAATGAAGTTGTGTGTCAAAATATGGCTTCTCAATATTAATAGGTCCACTAGGCTTGGAAGAAGATGATTCTTCTAGATCAACATGGGAAGGCTCGAAAATATCATAGTTTTTGGCCCAAGTATGTATATTACCCATTTGTTCACACATTAAATTGGCATCATTTGAGGAAGACCCCTCATGATGAGGGGTACCTTCCATGCCCCCTTGTTGAAGGGTAGGATTTATTTCAACCATATGTTGAGGCTGAAGAGGAAAAGGATGAGTTAAGACATCAAGATATTGGGGGCCTTTTGTTTTGATAAATAATGATGACTCTCATCATTCCAGGGACACTGATGAGTAGGGTGGTATTCCCCACAAATTGTGCAGGGAAACCAACTCTTCTTCTTTTATTTAGTTCTCCCCCCCCTAGGTGTTCTAGGTGGGAGTAGTCCCTTTCTCAGAATTGGAATTATTTTTCTTGTTCCTTTTCCTCTTTCCTCTAATTTTTTGAGGATTCTTAGTTTGTGTGGATTGCACTGAATTCACCTTGGAGTTATAAGAAGGGACCACAACATTTTTATCACTAGTACTAGAAGATAAATTAAGAGACATTTTACCCATTTGATCAATGAACTAGTTTATAGAGGCATGGGATACAGAACCAACCACACCCTTGGCATGGGTCCTAGGGTTGGCTTTGTTGGATCTAGCGATGACCTAAGATAATTTGGGATGATGTCATAAAGTGTACTCAATTGCAAATAAATCAAATCTATGTGTTAGGCACATAGAATGGCCTGCTCCTCCAAGCTCGCCCCGACCATAGATACGTCTCGGGAAATGGGTGGTAGGAGGTACTTTTTGAACCACTCCATTAGGAGTTTGTCCAGAATTTGGGTCTTAATCATCTTAATTTTTCGTTTCCTCTCATGTATATGATTGAAAGTGGAATTATCTTGAAGAAATAAAGTAAATATACTTATACCTATCTCGTACCATATGGGAAATTCATAATGCATTAATAATTCCATTATCAGGTCATTGAAGCTTTTGAAGGAACTTCCTTTTAATTCAATGTATCATTTTATAAAAACTCTAGTCAAGGATCTATGGAAAATATGCATCCTCACACTATAATCCATCAATGAATTGGATGAGCACCATAAGTGGTATGTCATGATGTGTGTCGAGGGGTATTTTCATGGATGTCTATCGAACTTTGGGATATCGGATGGCATCTTGGAAGGCATAGTCAGTCCTGAAGGGTTATGGGTTATAGGTTCATTTTTCAATCGTGACAAATCGGGCAAGTCTAATATTGCAAGGAAGGGAAATGACGTATGATAAAATGAATATTGGAAGGGAGGTGAACTCTTTACTATCCTAGATGGAACTTTCAGTCCCCCTATGATTCTACTATTGGAGGGTTGTTATAACCCTAATTTGCACCATACATGCTTACCTGGCATTAGGCCATCTCAAATCCCTTCTTTTCCAAAGAACTGTTGAACAACTCTTTAAAAAACCTCTTTTATAAGGGCTCACATGCCCTACTCCATTACTACACGCGTGTACAGGCTAGCTGACCTAAAACAACCCGCGTGGACCGACAAAAGCACGAAAAAAGGAAAGTTGCCGACATAACACACAGCTTTGGGTGAGTTAACTGAAACTCCCGACCATGCATGGCTGAGGGTTCATCCAAATACCTATCTTCTTCTAGCCTATAAAAGAAGGGTTAGGGGTCCCATTTGGAGGAGGAGAAATAGAGTAAAGAAACTCTGCCCAATTGCATATTCCCATTGTCCCAACCCTTTAGCCATCCTTGTGCAAGAAGAGATACAAAGCAAAGAAGTTGGAGGACATTTGAAGAGGATCCCAGGATCAGGATTCATGGAGTAGTGGTTGGTCTCGACATTGTAAGTTGATTCATTAAAGTTAATAATAAAGAAATGATTTTCCTATCCCACTATATGAGTTCTTCATAGTTCAGTAAATATATGTTTGAATCTCTAACCCATTAGTTAATAGGTAAAATGCATGTGTAGTTCATTTCTTGTTTTGTACGTAGGTCAATCTTGAGAGGATAACTACCAACAAGTGATCAAGCATGAAGGGGGATCGACATTGAACATCTAGAACATGGTATGTTGTTCTAACCATGTATTTTCTGAAAAGGAATGGGGTTTAAGTCTGGGGACGAAGGTAGACAGAATATTTCTTTTGGTCATATCTGCATGCATAAGATAACCCTATTTGCTAGTCCGTAAGGGGATTTCCCTCATAACAGAATTGGCGACCATACTGGGGAAGTCTCTAGGGTTCCTGGGAATTTTATTTGTTTTTGGGTAGTTTTAAAAGACTGGTTTCCTTGCCTATTTTTTGAAGTTTTTGCAAAGTTTGAGCTAGTAGAGAGTCTAGTTTTCCATACTAGTTGTCTCTGTTATTTGTTTGACTGTGTTTTTTCGAGACCCACAGAGGTACATGTGGCCTACATAAGGTCTGCATGCGTGTACCCGCACCCTACTCTCTTACATCACACATGTGAATGCTAGCTGAAGAAGTAGCAGTAGCATGTAGATTCCAGAAAATTTTGGAGGCAGTCATTGTCTTCCCTGTCAGAATCAGTGATTCTCGGGGGTTTTCTGGAATTCTTTCTAAGTCTTGGTTGTTTGCAGTCTTGTCTTAGATTGGTTTGTTTTACGATTTTTTTCCTTACATTTTTTTCCTTGTTTCTGTTAAATAGAGTGTCTAAGCCTTCAGGAGATCCTGGTTATCAATATCAGTGGTCTCTTCCTAGTTTGGATTGTTTGTTTTTATTTTTTCTCAGAGTTTTAGAGATACACGCGGTCTGTATAAGGCCAACATGCATGTACACACCCTCTAGCTTTACACAACTCACGTGCACATGCTTGATTTTGGATTGTCAGTAGTGTGCTTGTGCAGGATAGTTTTTGTTTGAGGGTGAGGCAGTGATATTTCCCTCGACAAGAGTTATACCTCTCGAGTTTTTTAATCTCTATCCTAGCATTCAGTAGCTTAGGGTTGATCTTAGCTATATCTTTCTTTTTCATTTAAAAAGTTGTCATTAAAATTGTTTTTAAGGTTTTTAGACAAGTATGAGAGTCATTTTTTAAGTTGCTAGTGTGGGATTTCTTGAAGTGATTCTTTGCGATCTGCGATGAGGCTAGAATTGTTTTTCTTGGTTTTTTACTTGTTGGTATTTTTCCTTTTTTCTTTATCAACATTTAAATAAATAAAAAATCTCTTTCATTTTTTTGTTGGTTGAAGAGTGTGATTTTGTATTATTAACTAGGGAAAAGTCTTTTATTTCATAATTTATTTGCAGTTTACTTAGATCATAAGTATATCGTAGTCAAGTGAAATTCCTTTTGAGTTTGTTGTCCAAAAATCTTAGAAATTAAAAAAAAAAAAAAAAAAAAATTTGAAAAGTTGTTGAAATTTTGCATTAAGTGAAAGTTTTTGTTTCCAGTTTTTTATTCATTTTTACTTTCATCATTTACACATTATCAGTTTCACTTTCATACCCCTTGACATAATACAAGCCATAAAATTAACGCTAAATCTAAAATTTATTAGACTTTTATGTTTGTAGGGTTAACCAACTAGTTCAGGATTAGGGCCTTGGATTAGGTTGGAGAGGAAACTCTTCAATGCCATTAAAATCAAACATTGGAGTCTGAATTAGGGAGTGTCCAAGTCCAGTATCATGAAATTTATCTGGGACCCCCCTCTAACACAGGGGATAAACACGAGGTCGCATGCGGAAAGGTAGCAGAGATAACCCCTCCAAAGCTGGACCAGTCGTAGTGGAGAACACATATAGAGGGCTTGTTTTGGGATTCCGTCGATTGCATTTGCCACGGGGCTTCATGGGTCTCGAATCCATTCGAGGTCCTCAGTTTGTTTTCGAACCACTTTCTTTTGATACCCTTGATAGGTTTCAGGCTCGATACCTTGCTCATTGTGGTCTACCCGACTTTCGACTGTACCAGCCTGGTGACTTTTCACACGCTTGCAACCTAGTTGCCTATCTTTTTTAGGGACATACACAGGTGACTGCAGGAGTATACCAAGGTACCTAGGAGAGACATTGGGCCATGCTTTGTAGAGTATACCCGAAGGGTGCTTCCATTTTCGAGTTTCACTTGCACCAGTAAGTTTCTCTAGTGTTGGTTATTGTAACTGTTCTTCCAATTAATTTAGTGTTTGCCTGTCTTATCTTCTAGGGACTTTTTTAGTGTGTGTTAATTTTGAACGTTTAGACTACCCTAGAGTGTCTTTTATCTTCTCACACAGTGGAGGATCATGACCTCAACCGGTCACAAAGGCTTCTTGGCCTACTACTAGTTACACTGGAGCCACCCCTGCCACCACTAAGGCGAAAGCTAGACCAACAAGAGTCTTTTGAAGCGATCGGGTCACAAGAAATTGTGCCTGACCAACATCCAGAGGAATCGACCATCTTAGACCTTGGAGCGCAAGCTTTTGGTATGGTTGAAACTTCTACCACTAATCTTTTGGCACCTACCATCATACCGATTTATCCTTACGAGTGCCAGACAGTGTTGCACGCAACAATGGAAACAAATGTTGTTACTCCTTCTGGGAATTCTTCAATTCGCACTACGATTGTCACCATAGGAGATTTTTCACCTCCTAAACTACCGTCACCAGTCTGAGCCACCATGGTCTCAACCACCTCTACATCGCATAGTGGTCCAATCCCGTGTTTGGCGGCGACAACAACCCCTTTCAGACCAAGTGCGACAGACCCTCCATTCCCATACAAGATGCCTAGTTTAGGTACAAGTCCTGTACTTTCCTACTCCAATTTACAGACTTCACGTCTAGGGGCAGGGAGCTCTAACACTCCTTTCCAAGGTCACATGGGGGGCACTCCTGCTCCTTTTAACGCTTTCCTTTATGGAGGAGGTCATATACCTCCTTCGTCCCCTTCACTCAGTGGCTCGCATTAGCAATCCATCGGGCAACCTACACACCATAGTTTATTTGGAGCAGGGAGTCAAGGACCACCTTCGCATAATATGCCGGTAGGTTTGACACCATTTTCTTTGATCGGAACATTTCGTAACAATGCCTTCTCATCAGTCACCTTCCTGACTGGGGGCAATCCCAGTTTTGGACAACCTATTCCTATGCAGGGTACTATTCCTGCACAGGGGCCAAACCTAGGAACTTCTTCCACATCAGGGCCTTGGAATTCTTGGCAGGGGTTCATTCCCTCGTCTAGAATGTCGATCTAGGGTAATTCTTTCCACAATCAATGGAACCCCAGACAAACTACTATGCTTATCCCTAAGGGACCGACATGGGGCAACCCTTCCCAAAGTCCTTCGAATATAATGCATGCCCAACCATCTATGTCCTATTTTTGAAATCGATGATGTATCCACATACGCAAAATCCATATGCTGGCTAGGGCCATGGTTTCTACCAGAATCCAGGACAACAGCCAAACTTTTCCTGGAAACCTGGTGCCAGTCAAACTCCAAGCCCCTTTTTCCCAGGTTATCACCAACAACCCAAACTACCCTTCCTGGCGAACTTGCACTTGCCATATTTGAAAAGGTTGTTGAATGAACCTATCTGTCACGTTCCATGTTGGCCTCTTATGTTGACGAAGTTGCCTTCGGACATCCCAAAATTTGAGTCCAAGCCTAACGAATATCCAGGAGATCATGTGACTACCTTCCATCTTTAGTTCTCATCTAACTCATTGAAAGATGACTCTGTACAGTTGCGATTGTTTCAACATACTCTCATTCGGAGTGCTGCAAAATGGTACATTGAGCTCGATCACTCAAGATACTCTTCCTTCGACAAACTGGTGATGGCTTTCCTAAACCATTTCTAGTTACCTGTGAGATATGATGATGGCACAAATTTTCTCACCAATTTCAAACAAACAACAATAGAACATATATTTTATCACATCTAAGAATGGAGATGCTGAAAGAGTTTAATTAAGGTGCCAGTCCCACCAGCATTCCTTCTTTAATGGTTCCTTAAGTCTTTGGTCCCATAGTTATCCAAAGACGTTGTGACGTTGGGAGTATTCTCCGAAGAATATTCCATCATGAGCGTTCAACAATTTGAGCTTGTATATTCTCAGTCTGGTTTATTATACAACATCTTTCCAGATGCGCCATGCTCAATACTTGATAAAACTAGACAGAGAGTTGGACCACATACCGATGGTATTGTTGGTTTAGCACAAACAAAGCCTGTTGAGCAATTGACGAAGTAGTTGCAACAGTTATCTATACAACACATAGCATCCAGCCAAACTACTACTTTGGTTGCTCCCCCTACCAAAATGTCGGAGGTACATAGTGCAATTGACTAACCCAAAGGCCACCCAACAGCCTGAAGGAAAGAAAAAACAAAGAAAGAAGGGTAAGGGGGATAAAAAACCTATTGATAATGTTGGTGAGGAAAACACTAAGAAATGGAAGGCAAGGTATCCATGCAATTTGTGCGTAGAAGACCACCCAACCCATCTATGTCCTCAGCTTGCAGAAGCCCAAAATTTTGTGACGCAGTAACAGCCTGTTGTGTTGACCAATCCATTTCAACATGGGCAAAATCTAACCCAAACCTCTGCAAGCACAGAAGGGGGAAGCCAAGAACCCTCTCCTCCTGTGAATAACCCTGCATCCAAAAATGTATATATGGTGAGGGGTGATTCTTTTATATCAACTAGAGAACATGACTATAGTAAACCAAGCACTTTTGAGAAGGGTAAAGAAGTTGAACTCCTATCTCTTTCTCTACAGATTGAGAAGACATTGGGTGAAACAATGACACACATTCCAAAAGGTGCATTCAAAAAAGATTCTCATAACCCAAATGCAAGGGCCGCCCAGAACTACTCTGTGGTGGAAGATTTATCACAAACCCCTTATGCGATGTCCACTTTGGAGGTCCTCCAAAGTTGCCCTTCCCAGAGGAAAGCCTTGTTAACCACTTTAGGATCTATTGAGACTTGTAATTCAGGTACAATCATGCTGGATACAACCGAATTAAAACCTCATCTGCCTTACCACATAGAGTTTCAGATAGTAGTGGCTTATCCCACAAAAACGTTTACTTGGAATATCTTCCACACGGTGGTTGATGAGGGTGCCTCGACATGCGTTATGTCGTTGGCATGTTGGAAGGCCATTGGCCAGCCTGTTTTTTCTCTGTCACCTACTCTCCTCACCACTTTCGATGGTTGTTCATTCTGACCACATGGTATCGTTCCTTCTTTCCTTATGCAGTTAGGAGGGAAGACCATGTGTGTCGAAGTAGAGGTAGTCGATGCTCCCCTCGACTATAAAATCTTGTTAGTAAGGAGTTGGACTTATGCCATGCACGTTGTGGTTGCTACATTTTTCTGGGTCTTGTTGTTTCCACACAAGGGCCGGATAGTGACCATCGATCAATTGTCTTTCTCCAGACTTGACCCTGCATTGGGGGAATCCAAGGTATCGATGATTGATAATCCTCAACCAGGTATCATCAACATAGGGGTTGGTTTGTGCCCATCTTTGATGGGTACCTTTGATTACCCGCCCCCTCAAGGAGATATAAAGTTTATATCCAATCAGCATAAGGTTGATATTTTTCAAGTTTCGTCATTCCACACAACTTATTTCGACGATCCGTGGATACTTCCTTCCCCATCGTCCACGATGGGTGGGATAGGGCACCCGGGCATGTCCATGCCCTTGTCCGCAGCTGAAGTAGCATACTCTTTAGTCCAACAAACTTCATCCCACACTGATCTATCTCTTGCACAAGAGTTCGATCTACTTCTAGAGCCTATTTGGGCTTAGGGTTCTCTCGCTCACACCGATTCATTAGACTTAGTCTTCCCCTCTGATGAAGAAATAATTGAAGCAATGACTAGTCTGGATAAACCCTGGGAGGATATTCATCACATATCATACTTCCTCCCAGAGTTAAGGTGAATTAAAGCAGGAGAATTCACTGTGACTATGACGGGAGATCGGTCTTGTCCTATTAATTCCTTAGCTACACATGAGGTTTATGTTGAGGGTAATATGGAAACTATCGTTGAAACCTTACCAATCAAAATCTCCAGAAACCTTGGAATCGTTGAGAATGTCTTTGTCAAATATGACTTCTCCCCCAAAGAGATTCAAATCTACATAGATAATTTTAAAGAATTCAGCAACATTTTTTCCTGGTCTTACAAGGAAATTCCAGGCATCGATCCAAAATTCGTTGAACATGAAATCACAATGTATCCAGATGCCAAGCCTATCTGGCAGAAACTTCATCAAGTTAACCCCAAGAAGGAAGTAGCCATTAAGGTTGAGGTTGAGAAATTGCTAAAATCCAGTTTTATCTATCCTATCCATTTGACCCAATGGGTGTCAAACCCCGTGCCGGTCAGTAAAAAACAAGGCACAATTCGTGTATGTACAGACTTCCGTGATTTGAACAAGGCCTATCCCAAAGATAATTTTCCCACACCTTTCATCGACTAGATAATTGATGAATGTGTGGATTGCAAAGCCTTTTCTTTCATGGACGATTTTTTGGGATATAATCAAATACAAATCAAACCCGAAGACCAACACAAAACGACATTCATCTGTCCATGGGATACATTCGCGTATCGTAAGATGTCTTTCAGTATAAAAAATGTTGGAGCCACCTTTCAACGGGCAATGTATTTTGCTTTCCATGACCTCAAGCATATAGTTGAGGCCTATTTAGATGATTTATCATCTCGATCTCACAAGAGAACAAATCACCCCACACACCTTCGACTTATCTTCGAACGTTGTCTCTACTTTCGGATTCGCTTGAATCCAAACAAGTGCAGTTTCTGCGTAACTTCACGATGATTGTTAGGTTTCATAGTGTCAACAACAGGGTTCATGGTCGATCCTCTCAAGGTTGAGGCAATAATTTAGTTTCCCCCCCCACGCACAATCCTTCAACTTCAGAGTCTACAAGGCAAGGCGAATTTTCTAAGACGCTTTATTTCTAACTGTGTCGAGATCACCAAGGGCTTCATGCGCTTACTTAAAAAATATGTTCCTTTTTATTGGGACGATGCCACTCAACGCTCTTTCACCACATTGAAACATGCACTCATAACTACCCCTCTGCTCCAGCCACCTAACTATAACAAGGATTTCCTATTATATCTGGTTGTAGTAGAGTCAACTATTGGCATGGTCTTAGTTCAGGAAGATGACTTGTTCTCAGAATATGTCATATATTACCTGAGCCAAGGACTCGTAGGACCGGAACTCAATTATTCTCATATCGAAAAACTTGCGTTGGCCACAGTCCATGTTGTTCAACGGTTCTGTCATTATGTTTTGTTTCGCAAGACCATCGTCATTTCTGTAGTGAATCCATTTCAGTACATGTTGACACGAAGGGTAATAGGTAGAAAAATCAGTATATGGATAGTCATCCTCCAGGATTTTGACTTGGATTTCCTTTCAGCGAAGTCCAAAAAGTCACTGGTCTTCGCAGAACTTATTTCGTAACTTCTGGTTAAGTCAGGTGATCTTGTGCTCAAAGAGTCTCCTATTACAGGAGATATGTTTTTGATCACCTCTTCGGATGCCTGGTATGGAGATATACTTATCTATCTCCAGACTTTGAAGTTCCCCACTACTGCTTCTCGTGATGAGCATCAATGCATATTCCATCAGGCTAAGAATTATCTCATACTTGATGATACATTGTATCAGAGAGGTGTAGACTGCATCCTACGTTGATGTATCACTCACGAAGAAGTGGTTATTGTGATTAACGATTGACATACTGGAGCTTGTGAAGGTCACTTGTCTGGGTTGGCAATAGCCCAAAATATTCTACGCATATGTTACTTCTGGCCGACACTTATCAAAGATTGTGTTGAATTGGTCAAGAAGTGCCACCCATGCCAAATCTTCTCTCGGAAGATGAGGGCACATCCCACTCCCATGTTTCCTATCATCACAATTGGTCCCTTCACTAAGTGGGGGATTGATTACACTACATGCAACCCTCCTTCAGCAAGGGGGCACTACTATATCATCATAGATGTAGACTACTTCACAAAGTGGGTCAAAGCTATGCCAACATTTAAATATGATGGAGAGACTACAACTCTCTTTTTATTCAATCAGATAATAGAAAGGTACGACATACCGAGGGAGATTTTCACTGACCATGGCAGTCACTTTCATAACCAGATGATGACTGATTTAACATCAAATATTAGGCTACAGCAAGAACATTCATCACCCTACTACCTCCAAGCAAATGGGCAGGTGGAAGTTGTAAACAAAACTCTTAAGACCATTCTACAACGAACTATCAACTCAGCCAAGTCAAATTGGCCTTTGATGTTATACTCAGCATTATGGGCTTATCTGTTAAGATTGCAACTAGTTTCTCACCTTTTCAACTCGTTTACGGGCTGGAGGCAGTATTTCCCATCGAATGTTAGATCCCATCTCTAAAATTGGCAGTACAATTACTGCCAGACACTTCTCCACTTGAAGAACGGTTAGTATGACTTGAGCAGCTCAATGAGCCGTTTCGTGATGCGGCCCTGGCCAATGAGGCTCACAAATATAAGGGCAAGTGTCAGTATGATAGGTCCATTCATCCTCGGATTTTATCTGAAGGCGAACTTGTCCTAGTTTATGACCAAGATAAGGACCCCCTGGGGGAAGGAAAATTCAAACCCATGTGATTCGAACCTTTCATCATAAAAGAGGTTTTAAAAATAAGGGGTGCTTATCGTCTAGTTGATTTTGAAGGGAATTCTTTGGTGGAGCCTAGAAACGGGCTCTACCTCAAGAAGTATTAGTCATGGGTAAGTCATTGTGGGTAACTTTTTCTAACATATGTATAGTCTTTGTACAATTACTTTTTAGTTTCTTTTAGTGTTATGGACATGTCGTGATGTTATCTTTCGACACTGTGGCAGATGTCAAGTGATTCTGAAGTGTTCGTTGGGTACGCATACAGTGTTATTCGACACACTCAGAGGCTTGCCTCTTCAACTTGGGTAATCTTTACACCTCAAGGCCAGTTATTATCTTTCGGAGGTATATGCTTAGGTGACACCACAAATAATGTCGACGAGTATAGTGCAGTTAATGAGTTTCTTCGTGATGCTTTGTGATTGGGTATCTCTCATCTCCGGGTCTATCTCGATGCTCAACTGGTTGTGTCTCATTTAAACAGAGTATACCAGGTTCATGATCCAACTTTACACTGACTATTCCTTAGGGTACGTCTCTTAGAATGAAACTTTGATTATATTACATATTTTCATGTTCCTAGGAGATTAAACCAAGTTACAGATACTCTGGCTAATCAAATTTTAGATTAGCATCTTGCACACATATGAAAGAACATTCACATAAACATGTAAATACATTTTTTTTCACACATGATCCATAAGACACAAAAGACCAAAAAAAACCATATATAATATCATAAAGTAACCAGCGTACACCGATGGACGCAAGTGCCTCAAAAATAGGACTAATAATGAGTCACAAGGATTATGCCCTCAAAACATATATACAAGTAGTGCTTGTGGCATGTCAAAATGTCTAGCTAAAGCCAGGGCCTATGGGCCCTATTATACTGATCCACAACATTGGCTAAATGCCAAAACAACCGGACCCACGTCCGTGGTGCCCCCACTACATGAGGTTGCATAGATGGTGGTAGGTCCTCAATCTCTACCATCGGGACCGTGCGAGTGAGCATAGTAAAGTTACACTCAACTCGTCTCAATACCCTCTCATCCTCCCCAGCCAGAATATCTCCTCCTATTGTTGGTCCCCCTATGGTAGTAGGTATGAACCCTAGCCGAGGACGATGCTTATTCCTCGCATAGTCAGTGGGTCGCACTGGTCCCACATCTGCACACAATGAACACATATCCGTCAAATACTCTGGCACAAAAAAAAAATGATATATATAACAAAACAACATAAAAATTACATATGTTTAAAACACAAAAAAACTACAAAGGTGGAGACTTACCCATCTCCCCTCTCTCCTCACCAGGAGGTACTGGTATCTCAGGGTCTCTCAAGAAATCTATCCCGGCATAGGGGTAATCCTCTATAAATGGGATCTCTCGTGAAAAACATGTGAAGAATTCATCATTGAAGGACTCATTGGTCCTTCCACCACCCTGTCGCGGCAATATTACTACCCATCTACACACAGTAGGAAGAGAGGCCTGATGTCCTCATACCACTACTCAAGGACTAAAACTTGGAACTCTCTTAAAAAAAAAATGAACACAGAATGGTCCCGAACCCGAAGTTCCTATGTGTCCGCAAATGGAAATCTGTCAATTGCCTTTTCATACACTCAAGCAATGTGGTACTTTAATCAAAAACTTATGCATTTAAGCACTGGACTACATAGTTCATCTGTGCATGGTATGCTTGATGTAGAGCCGCATAGCCATTAATTTTCCCAATAAGAAATACTATCACCTGTAGCGATAACTTAGTGATCTTTATTATGTGCACCTACATGCTCGAGCAGTCTGTATCATCTGCATAGTATAGACCTATCAATTCCTCTATGTTATGTGGCCCCAAATGAAAAGTCCAGAAGTTGACTGGTTCCCCTCTCCTAGAGAGGCTAGTCAAAAAGTAAATGTCCTCGACCGTGGGCACTAGTGACTGCCCCTCTAACATGAATGCCTCTACATCCGGATTCCAGTAGTAAACTAAGGCATTCAGTAGCCTAGGTTGTTCCCGCATAAAAGGACATAGGAAAAACTTGAGTAACCTGCATTGCATCAAAGTAGCCATAGCATTGGGGTCTTCCCCGACCAACTCACTAACCTCTTCATGCTCGTTTTCTCTCTAGTGGACATACATCCTGCAAAACAAAAAGGTTCAGGAGGGTTAACCCTTGCTTTTGGATCCTTTTTCATTCAATAAAGGGGTCCACACGTGTTGTAATGGCGACAGTCATGTGTACACGCAGGCAGAGTTTACTCTGCCCAAATGTACATGTGTTCTGTCGTGAGACAACCCACATGGACCTAGGACCGACCTTTTAAAGGTCAACGCCCCCCTAAAAAATGAAACCCAATGCAAAAATAAATTCATAAAATGCAAGATAACAAAGTTTGTACTTACTTGGTCCAGACAGAAGTTCATTTCGTACACTATAGCTCCCGTAATCACTTCTTTTGACAAAGGGGGTCTTTTGGCTCCAGAGTCCATTTCCAAATCAGCAATGGTGATAATGAGCTGCCAACTTCTATTTATAGACTTTTTGGCCTCTTTTTGTCACTTTTTTGGCCTCCCTTATCATTTTCTTTGTACCAAAAACCATTTAGAGTGATTCAGAAGTTGCATAGGAGGGATTTGATTGACTATTGAGACAACTTTTGGAGTTTTGAGTAATTTTCGATGGTCCGTGAAATTTTGTTTTCGACAATTGACTTGAGCATATAGGTTAGGTTTCTACCCTAACTTTTGTATCTCATTATCTTTTTCCTTTTACATAGGATCAATCCCATCAGGGTGTGACATGGAACCATCATATCTTCTTTAGAAGTGTCACAACTTGGTGGTATAGCTTACCGGAACATGGATTCCCTAGGTAGATCCTGGTTGCATTATGGTATCCATGCTCGAGAGTCCTTGTAGTTTTTCCTGAATATGAGTTTGAGCCTCATTTACATGATCCTTCTTCACTCTTGACCTCACCCTCAGGACTCCCAAAAAATAATGGGTCTTCTTTTAAGCCCTTTTTTCAAACCCTCTAAACATGAAAAGATTGTCGAGAAATCTTGTGACCTTTCATGCTCATTAAACTGAAATTTGAAGTCACGTCTGTCCGGCAGTAGTTTACCCCTTTTTTGGTCCGGACGGTCAACTGTACGAACAAAGGTATACTCTATGGAACTTCAGTTCTATAGAAGAGTACTCTCAGGTATAATTTTATCCCTTTTTCGGGCCTGAAGGACTAAACTTACGAAGAAGGAACCCCCACGGAGTCCATAGTTAATCTCTTTTTAGACTCCCTAAAATTGAAAAGATCATCGAGTGATCTTATTCTTTCACACTCGTTAAAATGGTCCAGAAGAACATTCCTGATAGAGTCCCTATTTAAGATTCTTTTAGACTCCTTAAAAATGAAGAAATGGCCGAGTGATCTTGTCCTTATCACACTCATTAAAATGGTTTTGAATAGACGTCTTGTCAGTGCTAGTTTACCCCTTTTTCGAACTGACTAGACTATCTTTGAAAAAGGTACCCCAATGGAGTCTCCTTTTATGTTTTTTCAAACTCTCTAAATATGAAAAACCACCGAGTTTACCTTCTTTGGGCTCGTTAAACTTACATCGAAGGATGTTACCATTGTGTGTTTTGTTAACCGCATTTGCATACCTTATCCGCCAACCTTGTAGCACTTTGCTTCTGCGTCTTAACACCCTTGGCCCTCGAAGGATTTTTCCCGAGTATCATTATTCTGAACATCAATCTTTTCCTTTCGCCTTGAACTTGTATGTTTGTAACACTCAGTCCTCCATTGTAATGTAACATTCCTTTATTCTTGAAAAAGACAAAAAAACCAAATATACCCCAAAAAGAGGAAGGGAAAAGTATTTTCTTTATTGGCAGCATAATGAGTCTCCCTTGGATAAAGAACATATATCCATTTGTTCATCAAACTATGGGATGTAATATGACCTTAGGAAGATTTTCTCGCTACATAGAGTTGTGTCCTCCACCGTTTGGTTATTCTTCCAAACATATGGAGAGTTTGTGTTGCCTCCTACTTTGTAAACTTATGATTAATGCCATGTTTCCTAAGTCTCATCATTTGTCGTGTTGTTGTCCAAGGGAAGTTTCTACCAAGACTAAGTTGGCCCCTCTACAATTTGTCTCTTGCCCTCATACCTGGTCATCTTGAATGTCCAATCAAGTCCTTGTTCAAAATCAATGAAGCCTTCAGTCTGATCATCAAGATTATCTAGTCCATGACCGACGAGCCTTTGAAGACCTCTCGGTAGTGAATTCATACACTCATATTACACTCCTACCTTGAGTTTTGAATATTTTGAAGTTTTTTCTCAAGCTCTGAAGATCTCATCTCCAGCCATCAGGACGTATCAACTTCTAGAAGATGGATACTCTATATGTATATATTTTGGATTTTGAGATGTAGCTTCACTGTGTATTGTTCGCGGCTACAATTTATATAGTTATTTGACATGGATCTACAGTGTATTTGATTGGTAACCATGATTCTATTTTATCCCGAGCATGGGTATGCCTGCCTCGGTGAGACATTTGTTATTTTGCAGATGGTGCCTCTCGGTTCCTGGTCCCTGGGCTCACTTGTTCGACACATCAGTAAACATTGGTAATGTATTTCAGCCATCAAATGCTCTTTTGACCTCACACATTAGGGGGCATCTATTATAACCCTAATTTTCACCATACATGCTTACCTAGCATCAGGCCATCTCAGATCCCTTCTTTGCCAAAGCATTGTTGAACAACTCTTTAAAAAACCACTTTTATAAAGGCCCACGTGCCCTACACCATTACTGCACGCATGTACACGCTAATTGACCTAAAACAACCCGTGTGGACCAACAAAAGCATGAAAAAAGGAAAGATGCCAATAGAACACATAGCTTTGGGTTAGTTAACTGAAACTCCTGGCCATGCATGGCCAAGGGTTCATCCAAATACCTAGCTTCTTCTAGCCTATAAAAGAAGGGTTAGGGGTCCCATTTGGAGGAGGTGAAATAGAGTAAGGAAACTCTACCCAATTGCATATTCCCATTGTCCCAACCCTTTAGCCATCCTTGTGCAAGAAGAGATACAAAGAAAAGAAGTTGGAGGACATTTAAAGAGGAGCCCAGGATCAGGATTCGTGGAGCAGTGGCCAGTCTCGACATTGTAAGTTGATTCATTAAAGTTAATAATAATGAAATTATTTTCCCATCCCACCATATGAGTTCTTCACAGTTCAATAAATATATGTTTGAATCTCTAACCCATTAGTCTATAGGTAAAATGCATGTGTAGTTTTTTGCTTGTTTTGTACGCAGGTCAATCTTTAGAGGATAGCTACCAACAAGCGATCAAGCATGAAGGGGGATCGACATCGAACATCTCAAACAAGGTATGTTGGTCTAACCATGTATTTGTTGAAAATGATTGGGGTTTAAGTCTGGGGATGAAGGTAGAAAGTAGATTTCTTTTGGTCATATCTGCATGCATAAGATAACCCTATTTGCTAGTCTGTAAGGGGATTTCCCTCACAACAAGGATTGAGGATATCCAAAAGAGTGAGTTCCCCCAGGAATGGTGGCACTTCCAGAAGCATCATTTCTCCCATAACCAAATATACCCTCATGGGTAAATGTGGACCCTAAAGGAAAAACATTCCCAAAATTAGTCGCAAGGAAGAAACCCCCAGGACTGGATGCATTCACAAAGGGAAATACTCACCACGATGAAAAATTTCCCCCAAGGGATGTGCCACCAGAGAAGGGCTTGCTAACACATGGAAATTTAAACCCTCCTGATGTACTAATGCCTTCATCCTTCCTAGGGACAACCCCAAAACCAATACAAATATTACACCCAAAAGGTACACTCACAGCTGATAATGTTTGGCATCTCCTAGGATTGGTGGAGGTGGAAGGATTTCCACCTCCCATGTTGAAACCAAGGCTCACCCCCCCACTGGAAAAGTATCTAGAAGTGGGAATCGAAATGGATAGGATGGGCATAGGAACACTAGGTATACTGACAAATGGGAAGGATTACATAGTCAAAGTCCCATTACAATCTTGAGATGTGTTTGAAAAATAAACTAAGAGAAGTCTCGAGGGGGTTGTTGTCCTTTCCTAAAGGTTTTAGTCTTTTTAAGGGAGATGAAATTGTCCGACAACCTTTTTTTGATTCTCAAGGTCACTTTGAAGAGCGAGAGAAGAGCATACTAAACTCAAGGTCACTTTGAAGTGCGAGAGAAGAGCATACTAAATGATTGTTATCCAACTTTTGGTCCCAATGCAAGTTTAATGTGATTACAAATGATTCCAACTTATAATTTTAGTCAAAGAAAGCCATCCATCTGGAAAAATCAAAGAAAAAGAGGAGATAATGATTTTAAACCCCCTAAGTGCCTATGTGTTTTGACTAATCCCTTTATATGGAGAGGGAACTAAGTGTGGTGCAGATTAAAACATGCATGAAATCATTTTTAAGAAGGCTAGGGGCCTTCCCCAAATCACAAACAAGCTTACAATGTGTATTTTTCTGCACAGGTGCACGGGCCTCAGAGTAGATAAAGGCGCACTAAGCACCAATGTGTGAACCGAAACACACTTTTGGTCATAGGTGTGCAAAGGGCACTAAACAACATAGTAATTTTGGTGCACGTGTGCACGATGCGCGACTGTGGGCCAATAAACCCGTGCACACTTGACACACGGCCGTGAAGAAAATTTCAGATGAAATTCTCTCAATTCATCTTTAAATTGGATGTTCTGTATGTCGGCTTGGGTTCGTTAAGGTACCTTCAGGTTAAATAAACCAAAAGAAGAGCTAGAAAAACCCAAATGGGGTAGGAAATTGATACCTTTCCCCGGTGGAGTTGTCAATCTGTTGCGCCTCTTTTTTCACCTAAACGAGCAAAACATAGGTGCTTACAAGCTTAGTTGGGTTAGCTAAGAAAGAAAACAGTAAAGGAAAGGGTTAGAAAAAGAAACATAAAAGACTAAGCTAAGAATTAAACTAGGAAATGAAAGAACAACTAAACTATTGAGCATAAGGACGTAAGAACAAAAAACCAATAAGACTCATGTCACCAATGGAAAGGATTATATTAGTGAAAAGAAAACACCAAGAAGAAAGAGGACTTTGGGTCCCTTCTTCCTCCAAGGGAGGGCTCTTGGACCCCCACAACTAAGCTCTTCTTACAACTTTGAAAGAAATGGTGAAAGAATCCCAAGCTAATCCACTCAAGAGGTGAGATGGATTGCCCAAGTGTAATGATGCTAGTATTCTCTTGATGAGAAAAGAGGATTCCCAAAGAGAATAGCAGCAACATAACCTTGCAAATGAATTCCTTGAAAATGTAGTACACCCATATATTTGTTTTATAGCACCACTTTGAGGTATTGTGTAACCAGCTTATAGTGTGAAAAGGGGTTGTTTAGGGCATTTTTAGGTCTTTGACCAGCAACCCAATCGGATCCAGCCGAGATTTGGATGTCAAATCAATTTGGAAGTTGAACCAGAAGTGGGTGGGAGGCCGACCAATCTCATAAATGCGTCATTCTTAGGTGTGCATGGCTTTTAGCGACCACAGTCGTGCATCATGCGCATGTGTGTTTTTCATGCATTTTTGGATGGCGCATCTGTGCGCACGCCCTATGTAGTCATAGCGCACCTTAATTTTATAACTGGTTGTATAGTTTTGGACCTTTTGGAAATGATTTTTTGGTAATTTTGGTCCATGGGTGAACTCATAACTGTTTCAAGATGTTGGATTCCTGTAACCATTTGTGGACGAAATTTCAGTGATAACACCAGTATTTTATAACCAAAGATAAGACCCTTCAAATTATTTTTCACTTGTCTCATGCCACTTGAGAGGTGGTTGCACCTTCATGAATTCATCAAGTCCTCATATTCAATGGTACATGCACAGTGATTCATCCATGGTGAATGTAACATGTGAAAATCCAAACACAATTCAACCTAAAGACAACCTAGACTCAAGCTCAAAGAGCACACCCCTAATCAATGTCAATGGTAAATGTTATGCTACTTATATGTTTAATATAATGCACTCTGTTGTTCCAGAGTTTGTGTTTTAAGGCTATAAAACACACCGTCTAGGCATCCAAAAATGATAATACTTTTAAAACAATGAAACAAAGAAAACTAGATCAGAGTCGGTTTCTCAACTGTCTCTGTCTTTCTTCCCTTTGTTCCTAGATGGTTATATCGCGTTCAATCGTTGCCCATGATCGCTCTAACTCGGTTCTATTTATTGCAGTTTGTAAGATAGTGTTAAATAGGTTCAATGCGATGCTGGTTTGATATTGTAAACCGGGCTCTACGTTTGGTTGTCTTCCATTAGGGATTGTCATGTGTGATTGATTTTTATATTTTCATAGAAGGGTTTTTTATAAGTTTGTTACTTCATACATTCAGGTAAGATATTGATAAAACAACTTTAAAACTTAAAACATAAAATGAAGACACAAGTAAGGCCATTTCCTGGTTAAGTGACAATTATGAAACTGTAAACAATGAAACATGACACAGAGAAATATAGGGCTTTAATCTGGAAAGAATCTTATATTTTCATTACAATAAAGAAAGGAACGCGGGTTTTCTAACAAAAGAGAATATTAAGGAACAAAAGGTTACAGGTCTTAAAATTATTGAAATAATTCCAGAGGAAAAACTGTAACACATTCA
>ML808043.1:150015-169157 GCA_009831015.1 Picea engelmannii
ATGATGCTTCAAATATCCCCATTGTCAGGAATGTACATCCTTCCCCGATATCTCAATAGTCTGTCTGCTTCCAGACTATATCCTTCATACTTTGGATCTAATTGCCTCCCACTCTAGAGGTTTGAAGTAACCTTTAAATACCAACTGTCTCCTTGGAGTTGTGTCAACACACGTTCCCTCAGATTGACCTTTAAGGGTACCAATGAGAAGACATGTGGTCTCCTACTCAAGGCATATACGACCACATTTTCCTTTCCCTTAATGTATGAAATACCAAAATCGTACTCACTCATAAACTCACTCCATCGTCTTTGCCTGAAATTCAGATCCCTTTGAGTGAAGAGATGTATTAAACTTTGATGGTTCGTTTTGAGCTCAAATTTTTTCCCCACAAGATCGTGCCTCCAAAGTTTCAGAGCTAGCATTACAACTGCCAACTCTAAATCATGAGTAGCGTAAATCTCTTCGTGTTTCTTCAACTTCCTTGATGCATAAGCTATCACTCCTCCATCCTGCATTAGCATGCCCCCCAACCCTTGCTTCGAGGCATCTGTGCAAACTGTGAAGACCTTTTCCATATCCGACACTCGTAGAATTGGCGCACTAGTTAGTAACCTCTTAAGCTTGATGAATGCACTATCACATTCTTCTGTCCATTCATACCTGACCCCCTTGCACTGCAAAGTGGTGATGTGTTTTTCTATTTTAGAGAACCTTTCCACAAATCTCTGATAATAACCTGCTAGCCCCATGAAGCTTCTCACCTCATGGGCATTTTTCGACACTGGCCTCTCCATAATGGCCTTTACCTTTTCTGGGTCCACAGAGATTCCTTCACCGGAAATGATATGACGTAAATAGTGGATCTCTTTCTAGAAGAAGGAACACTTCAACAACTTCCCATACAATTTGTTCTCTCTAAGGAAGGACAACACCACTCGTAAGTGTTCCTCATGTTCTCTTTCATTCTTGGAATAGATGAGGATGTCATCTAGAAAGACTTGTACAAAACCATCTAAGTAATTCTGGAATACTCTGTTCATGAGGCTCATGAATCCTTCTGGTGCATTGGTCAATCCGAAAGGTACTACGACAAACTTGTAATGTCCAAACCAAGTTCGAAAGGCAATTTTTGGGATATCACCTTCCTTAATCCTTAACTGGTGATACCCTGATCGCAAATCAATCTTTTAGAATACCATTTCTCCTTTCATCCGATCAAAGAGGTCATCTATTCGTGGCATTGGGTACCTATTTTTCACTGTATCATGGTTCAAGTCCCTATAATCTATACACAATCATAAGGAACCATCCTTCTTCTTTACAAAAAATATTGGTGCACCCCAAGGTGAGACACTGGGCCTTATTAGCCCTAAGTCTAGTAACTCCTTCAACTACATTTGCAACTCACAAAGTTTCGACTCTATCATCCGATACAGAGTCTTGGAAACTGGTTTTGCACCAGGTTTTAGCTCAATAGTAAAATCAAGCTCCCTCTTAGGAGGTAACCCTTGTAACTCGTTCGGAAAAACATCCTTAAATTCTAACAATACCAGGTACTGATCCAAGGAGGGTCCCTTCCTTTCATTCACCGCTTCCACTACATGCAGTCGACACCCTTGCCTCATGCACTGCTTAACCTTCATAGTTGAGATAAAGCATAGAGACACCCATCTCCTTACACCGTGGATCTCTATTGGTCTTCCTTCATCGTCGACACAAAGCACCCTTTTTGTGAAACAATCTACCATAGCTCGATGGGTTTCTAACCAATCCATTCCAATGATTAGGTCATATGCCCCAAGAGCATTAACATACACCTTCAACCTGGTAGTGCACACTCCTAGGTCTACTATACAATTATCAACGCTAGGTCCTACCGCTTGTTTTTCCCCCGAGGCCATATCGACTTGTTTAAAGTCATTGTGCTCATAGGTTTCCAACCCACTCTTTTCTAATGCAGATGGTGAAATCAAACTATCAGTTGCACCGAAATCAAATAAAATCTTAACATTTATATGATTTAGCATACCTAATGACTCCACCACCGTGGATTGATGTTCTGCCTGGTGATTATTAACCATTGTGTAAATCTGGTGGCTACTACTTGCTCTTCCCATCAGGGCCTTTCCTTCTCTATGCACAAATCCTAATTGTAACTCTGGGCGGTCACGTTGGTAATGGGGTTCTCCACATTCCCAATAGGTAACACAGGATTGAACCTGTGCTCTGCGACTGTCTCTGAAATGAGTTCCTTCCCCTGGAACCCCTACCCCTACTAGTTTCTCCCTGTGATGGTCATGGACCTGTCTGTGTTGTTGGTGATGAGCGGGATGCTACACTTGCTGCCATTGAAATCCCTGTGGCTACTGTCCTTGGTGCGACTCTATTACCATATGGAGGTGGCCTTGAGCCCCCTCCCCTAGGAAATTTCCTAAGGGCCTTCCTTACGAATCCAGGACAATGCGGAAAGTTTAGTCTCATACCTCCGGTTAAGTTCATGTGTTCCCCTGCATAACACACATTTTCCATAGCTTCCGCTACTGAAGATGGTTTCCACATCCGCACCATAGCCCTTATCTTAGGGTTCAACCTATAGACAAAGTGTTCTACCTGTCGTTGGTCATTATCCATATATGAAACATATTTGACCAATTCCATAAATTTAATCTCATATTCTTCTATGGTTCTGTTTCCCTGTACTAAGGCATGAAACGCTCCTACCTGTTGTTCCTCATAGTAAGCTGTCAGATATTTCCTTCGGAACCTCTCCTCAAAAAGTTCCCAAGATACGATGTCCAAGGTAAGATGTAGTTGCCTTTCCAGTTTGCCCCACCAGTTCAAGGCACTGTCTCTCAACTAAAAAATTGTTATCTTTTCCTTTGAAGTGGACGCATAGTCCCTTAAGGAAAAACCCCTTGTCATGCCTTCCAACCATGCCTCGGCACGTTCACTAGCATGACCCCCGACAAGCTTCGAAAGTTTGATCTTCTGTAGTTATCTAGTGATGTATTCGGGTGGAGGTCCTCCCCCTGAATCCCTCGACACTTATGGATTACCCATTCTAGATGGTGGGGGATCCCCTTCGGTCCCTTTTGGTTGATGCCCTTTTAAAGTCTCATGTATGGCCTCCAAAGAGCGCAGTATGAGAGCTAGTTCAGGCGATGGTGGTGGCGGCGCTGGTGGTCCCTGCGACAATGCCCCTCTGCCTCAATTTCCTCAAGTCCTAACCATCCTGTATGATTTAACCTGCATCAACCAAAGTTTTCAGGGTGAGTTCAAGGACGTTTCACATTTGCGCAACTTAAACTAGAAAACAGGGTTAGGAGTAAGTTTTTTCTACTTTTCTATAAACAGATGTTACTCTCTTTAGGGGAGGTGGCTAGGTTAGGGTTAAAGCATCTAAGCTTGATGTCTTCGCCTAAGAAAACTATTGACCCTCTCCCTGGTAGTTATGCTAGCACTATACCATACTCGCCACAGTGCATCGGATCCCTTATATGGTGCTTTCTATTATACCCCTATTCTACCCTGACTATTTCCCATAACCTGCATCAAAATCCCGCTACTCTACAAGGACTTTTAACCTATAAAGTATAAAGTTACACTATTACATTCATTAATCAAGGGGATATATATTTGATTAATAATAATAGGTTTCAACCCATTATTAACATTAAAATTTTATAATGTTAATACGTTGTGCACAAAAGGCTCCCTTGGGGGCTTGGTGCGTGGCTTTGACTGGTGGAATGGAATGGAAGAACTTGGCACTTGGCTCGATGGTTGAGGGAATGGAACTCAGTGCTTCGTTAACTTGGATAATGGGAGGTTATACTTCAGGGTAGTACTTTGTTACTATTAATAATTAATTTATTTACATGTGAATTTATTTTGTAAAAGTGATATGTGTGGCGCGTTGGTGTTTGGTCATTCTTAAGGCTTGGGCTTGGTGGGTGGTCATGGGTTCAAAACCCATTCTTCCCCCTATATATATATATTTTATATATTCCCTCCATTTGTTATTAATTTTCCATTAACTATAACTAATCCTCCATTAATTATCCTTGATAATTATTAATCCTCCCTTAATTATCTTCAATAATTATTAATTATGACTCTTATAATATATATATATATATATATATATTAATATTATTGTTTTTAGATATAATTTATAATTTTTTTTTAATATCCTCTTTTTTATATATATATTATGCTTATATATATCTAAATATATATAAAATTGAACTAAATGTAACTAATAACCTAGTAAGTAAATAAATAGAAATAAAATTTTAAATAAAAAATTTAAATTTAAATAATAAAAAAAATAATTTAAATAATAAAAATAAAATAAAAATCAATTATCCTTGGGCATCATGGGACCTCGCATGAGGCCCATGTGCCCCCTCCCTCTTTTCCTGCCTGTTCAAGCCTAAATAAAATCATAAAAAGACAACGACTATTCAAACCCTAGCAAACCCTAATCCCGAACTTACTCCTGCGTTTTCTAACTCCAACACACAAGATTTTCGTTGTTCCTACAACTTCGCCTATGGTATTTTTCTCATGGATTCTCCTGGTGTCTTGGCATTTGGTGTGTTAGGATTGTTGGGGGCTTGGCCCTCTTTTGTGTTGGTTTATGTATTGTGTATTTATTTTTATTTTTTTAATCCTCCGGTCATATGCGTTGTCATATAGGCAGGCAGGTGTACGAGCTAGGGTTTCAGGTATTTTCTGATCAGATACTAAGTGAAACAAAAATGGAGGAAATGGCCCCATTAGTCACGCCGAGCCCCCCAATATATAGTGGTTGTTCAGTTTCTGAGAACCGGGCATGTTGAGATATGTAAGGTATGCCTCTTAGTCTCAGCGCTTACGCCTTGTGCTTGGCTTGAGTGAATCGACGCATATGGTTTTCTCGGCCTCTCTTCGAAGGAGAACTATACACTAGTGTTGTAAATGCTCTGTTAAAATTTTTATTTTATTTATATATATATATATATATATACATATATATATTAACATCTATTATATATGGGTTTTTTTTGTTGTGTGTGTCGTTGCAGGTCGCGTGGAGCTGGCAATTGGATGTTGTCTCGTCCCTGCATGGATTAGTGCTCGGTGCTTTGGGCACTGGATTATGACCTGGTGCTTGGCTCTGGTGCTTGGGTGTTTGCTGGTTACTTGTGAGCTCCCCTCAGCGACGCGTAGTGAAAATGCAGTCGCCCCTATGGGCTCTCCACCTCGTGGCACCTTCTGCGTTGGTGCTTGGACATATGCTATTAATGCTTGGCTCACCATGTGATCTTGCGCTCGAGATTTGTTTTTTTTCTTAAACCCTAATTTGTATTTTTGAGTAGAGTTATGAGTGCTCTGTGTATTAGTAGAATTTTCTGCTGAAATCATGTGTTCACTAGAGATAATTGCGGTTTGAAATTTGAAACCTTGCGACCATCAAGGGTTTGTTATAGGAATAAAAAAAGTGGATTTGATGCGTAGTGTAATGTGAATGAATTGTGGATTCGTGGTTTTTTTTTTATATATATAGGAATGGCGAGCTCTGTGGTGGAAAAGACTACACAGGAGTTCCCAAAGGAAATCGAAGAAGTCAATCGGTAGTAATGGGCGGTTGGAATTATAAGAAAACGAATGAATTTTGTTGGGTTCGGTTAGAATTAGATCCCTCGTGGGGGATATAGAATTTTTTTCTATCTAATGATGGAATTTGTTATGCTCATATTTACATGTAATTGCATTTGTTCAGAATTGGGATTCACCTTATGGTTTTTGTTTTTTGTGGGTGTCGAACCAAATTAGTTAATCATTTAAAACGACCAAAATCATTTAATCTGCTCCTTGAGAATGCAAATCCCAGGTGTATCAATTAATGGAACCTAAAGGAGAATTTAAATAATAGATCAGTGCAACAATCATCCACTTGACACATTGGATAAGTGCTGCTAGGGGAACCTTATCTTACACATTTGTTTTTCCCAGAAGGATTTGTATAAATATGTGTTAAAATTTAGGTTGAAATTTCCTCTAGCTATAGCTATTCATTAGCGAGTATTTGAACAATCATTTAAACTTTTACGAAGCCCTTCTGTGTAGAACTTGGTTTGCGGGAATTATATGCTTATGAGTTTGAACTTCTTCCCACCTTTAATGTCAGATTTCCTTTTTTTTTTTAATGTAGTTGTTGTTAGTTGACAACATACATTAAGGTAGGGGCACCTTTGGAAGCCTTGGAATAGGTTTCTTATAGGTTTTTTTTTTACAGGTTCGCAGGTGAATAGGTGTTGGTTCTAAAGAAAGAAAATTCATCAGTTGTAGGTAGGCCCTTAAGGCTCCAGTGCTTCAAACTGAAGCTCCAATACCAAGTGTAAGGTCTATGTCCCCACAGAGCCTTATAAAACACACACTAAAATAAAAAATAAACAAAATTATATGCTGTACAATTTCATTATTAAAGCATAAATTAAATTTATCAACAACATGAAAGTAAATTTAATTAACAACCACATAACACAGCAAATTCATGAAATTGCATACCTTTGTCTGATGCTAATTTCCCAGTCTCTGGTTGTCTTCTCCGCTGCTCTGCCCGAACTCTGCCCAAAACTGAATCTTTCCTCCCTGCCAGCTAGGAACAGAGCCTATCTGGCTCCCTAGCTCTAGGATTCTGTGAGGATTCCTAGCCCCCGAGCCCAAAACTCCCAGCAACCTGGTGCACCCCTGTAACAGTCCACCCGGTGCACCCATGTAACAGTCCACCCGAACTCCAAACTAGAAAATATCAACCAGGAAATACAGTCTCTAATATAAAAAATTCTTCCTCTTCCCCAAATTTCCAAAAGTCCCCTTTTCTGAATGCCTCTCCCCCTCATATCCTCTTCCATTCACTGCCTCCTACCCTCCTTTAATGCCACCCACCTTATCCCTCCATTTAATACCTTATCCCTCCATTCAATGCTTCATCCCCTGCATACGTAAAGTTTTATAATAATGAATTAAAAGTTATTAAGTATTTAATTCTTTACCCTAAACATTAAATGTGTTAATCAATCAATTAACTAATTAATCAACATATATTAAACAATAAGTAATTAATTAATTAATTAATATTATTAATAAATAATCATTATTTAACTAATACACATTAGGGCAGTTAATTATTTAATTAATTATACTTGGTAAATATTAAGCAATCATTTAGCCAGGGTTGTTACAATCACCTAGCACATGATCACATGCCTAACAATTTTGAAGTTGCCTTTCTTTTGATGACTTATTAATAGGGGTAGCATTCAGCAGTGAAGACAGGGAGGTGTTTATATTTTTTCTAGAAGAACAGATCCAACCTAACTTGCTTCAGATATTGGATGTTATGGATAAATTTCACAGTATAAGTAGATTAGACTCCCTAGTTAGGGCTCCACTCTTAAGAAGTTTCCTTCTTAGGTAATGTAGGCCTTAGATGTCAGACTGGTAAAGTTGACTTAGGGTAATTCTCAAATGGACATTTGCTTGTAGTAATTGTCTTGTCTGTTAATCTGGAGTTTGTGTCTCATAAATGTCAACAGTGACCTTTTCTTGTAGAGTTCATTTTTTTAGATGACAAAAGTGAATTTTTCAATCAGACAAGTATAGATGAGACAGTTCTCAACCAGAACCCATTACCAGTAAGCATGTTCAGTACTCCAGTGGGGTAGTTGTGATAATTAGTGAGAGACATCCCTTCCCCAAGGAGAATGCCCCATTGCCAACAAGCATATTCAGTACTCTGATGGGTTTTCCTAGTCATACCACAGACCAGTACCCACTGCCAGCAGACCTGTTCAGTATCCTGATGGGTTATTCTCTTAAACCCTTTTTCCATCAGAGGCTTATTGTCCATAGTCACCTATTTCGATTTTTATTAAAGAGTGCTTTTGCATGGTGATAGGGGAGGCTCATCTGAAAACCTTTTTACATGCTAGGATGGTATTGGGTTGGAAGGTATAGTCTCTTATTTGGATGTCTTTAAAGATTTGTTTGAAGGAAAAATAAACTTATGTATTTCACATTAGATCCATATGTAGAATTTTGTCTAAGTTTGTCCATAAGAGAATGACCTAAAGTTACCTTAGGGTACTGATACATCCTCTTCCATAAAAGTTTTCCTAGTGTGCCCACGACAGAGAGTGTTCATATACTCATATGTTACTCTTTAGAAAAGATAATCTAATGAATACTATTGAAGTCTAGTTAGGGTGAGATAGTTACTTGTAGGCTAATATAGTTTTTATCCCTTTAATCATGATGAAATACTGGATAAAGGAAACCTCTAGACTTTAAAGAAGATTAAGCATGGTTCTTTTAACAATCATAGGTAAAGATTATGTCTTGTTTGTCAAGCAACAGAACCAAAAGAAATTAAAATACTTCCTTTTAGCTAGCAACAAAACCAAAAGAAATTAAAAATTCTTCCTTTTAGCTAGCAACAGAACCAAAAGAAATTAAAAATTCTTCCCTTTTAGTCAAAAACAGTGTTGGGTATGTGTTATATTATTTTCATGTGTGTGTGTGTGTGGGCGCGTCAGATATTTTTTGCTATTTTTAGCGGATTTGTAAATTAATCCCGGATTAAGGGATTAGGGTTTTGGTATCTACAGAATACCTAAAAACATTATATATATTGTATGGCGAATGGTGAAATTCAATATAATGAAAAGAAGAAAGGTTTTCCAGGTTGAGGGTTTCCGGTATAAAATCTCTGTGTACTCTGTGTATGAGCCATTGATTAATTTATGTATTGCTTAAGAATCTATGTGCATTTCTTTACTTTGCAGGTTTAAAACTTACATGTGGTATCAGAGCTCGATTTTGGTTTCAAAGGGACGCCTTTGTTGTTGAGCGTTTGGCTTGGTCTTGATAGATCAAGTTTATCTTGGGTCTATGATAAACCTGGGTTTAGTGGGAGCTTTTGTAGTGGAGATTCGAGTAAAGAAAGAGGAATGGTGAGCTCATCTAGAATCAAGATAGAGAAGTTCAACGGTAAAAACTTTGAGCTATGGAAGCTCAATATGGAGGACCTTCATGTAGACAAAGAACAATGGATCGTTGTGGATCCTGGTACATAGCCTACTGGTACACTGTCTACAAGCACACAGGCTACTAGTACACAACCTACCAGTACACAAACTACTAGTACACCAACTACTAGTATGTCGAAGGAAGATTGGGACAAGTTGGACAGAAGAGAAAGGAGTATTATTTGACTCTGCCTGGTAGATTCGGTGTTGTTGAATGTCTCAGGAGAATCTACAGCCAAGGAACTATGGGATAAGTTAGGGAATTTGTATCAATCAAATTCCCTGGTAAACAAGTTGTTTCTTCGAAAGAAGTTGTATCATCTTAGGATGGAAGATGGAGATTCTATGACAGAACATCTAAATTCCTTTAATACTCTATTAAGTCAGCTTGGATATGTTAATATTACGATTGCAGAAGAAGATAAGTGTATTATTTTATTATGTTCTTTGTCAGACTCTTGGGATAATCTGGTTGTAGCAATAGGTAGTACCACTCAATCTACATTGAAGTATGAGGATGTAGTTGCATCCTTGTTATATGAAGAGATGAGGCGAAAAAGCATGGATGGTCACAGCACAAATGCTTTATTTGTAAGAGGGAATACCCAAGACAGGAACCCTGGTAAGCCTTCGGGATGGAGATCTAAATCTACAGGTAGATCTAAGTCTCCAGGAAAATATTTCAGGAAATGTTGGAAGTGTGGTAAAATAGGGCATTATAAGAAAGATTTAAAGTCTAAGAAGGTTGAAAAACCAAAGGGATCTTATAGTACCTCTTCCACAGAGGTGAAAACCTCCACTGAAGAAGGAGGTGATGTTTACCTAACATCTACAAGTACACATGAAGACCATGATGTATGGTTGATCAACTCAGGTGTGTCATACCATATGACTCCTCACAGGGAGTGGTTCTCTGAATATGAAAAATATGATGGTGGTGATGTATTCCTAGGAGATGACTTGACAAAAAAAATCTTGGGACGTGGAAGGGTTAAGTTGTTGCTAAACGATGGAAGGATTAGAACTCTCCCTGGGGTTCTACACATTCCAAAACTAGCCAGGAGCCTAATATCTGTAAGCAATTTGGGTGATGCAGGAGTGAAAACTCTATTTGAAAAGAACACTTGCAAGATGGTACGAGGAGAAATGGTGTTGATGAGGGGAGTTCATTGTGGAACTCTGTACAATTTGTTGGGAAGCACTTATACTAATGGGTGTAACAGTTCTGTTGTCCTTGAGTAGAAAAATGAAGGAGACAAGACCAATATTGTCCCAGAAAAGAAGACCATGTTGTGGCATCAAATACTGGGGCATATTGGAGAAAAGGGCCTTCGAACACTACATGGTAATGGTATGGTTGAAGGTATGTCTAATTGCACTCTGGATTTTGATTTCTGTGAAAATTGCATATATGGTAAATAGAATCGAGTAAGATTCCCATCTGGTGCGACAAGAGGAAAGGGGATCTTAGAGTTGATACACAGTGATGTGTTTGGACCCGTTCTTGTTCCATCCCTAGGTAAATCTGTGTATTATGTTTTGTTCATAGATGATTTTTCAAGGAACACATGGATTTATTTTCTTAGAAATAAATCTGAGGTATTTGATAAATTTAAAGAGTTTAAGGCTTTGGTAGAAAATCAAACAGAGAAGAAAATAAAGGTATTGAGAACAGATAATGGTGGAGAATTCTGCGGAAATGAATTCGAAGAATTCTGTAATAAGTGTGGTATAGCAAGGTAGAATACTACTCCATACACTCTTCAACAAAATGGAGTTGCAGACAGGATGAATAGGACACTGATGGAAAAAGCAAGGAGCATGCTTAGTGGTGCCGAGTTAGGACAAGAATTATGGGCAGAGGTAGTGGGTACAGTATGTTACCTGGTCAATCGATCACCTTCATCGGCGTTGGATGATAAAAATCCACACGAGGTATGGTCTGGAAAGAAACCCTCTCTTCAACATCTTAGAGTGTTTGGTTGTGATGCTTATGTACAATTTCCAAAGGAAAATAGAAGTAAGATGGATAATAAAGATGAAAAGTGTATCTTTATTGGTTATAAATATGGTGTGAAAGGTTATAAGCTTTGGAACCCAGAAACCAAGAAAACTGTTTACAGACGAGATGTTGTTTTTAGAGAGGTAAAAGATGTGTCCAAACAAGAATTCCTACCAATTCAAGATGAACCTAAGAAAATAGAGCTTGAGTTGGATGATGCAAAATCTGAATCATCTGAAGAAGAGGAAGCAGAGGAAGCAGAAGAAGAATAAGAAGAAGAACCTCATACCCCAGTATTGAGGAGATCAGTGAGAGATAGAAGGAAACCAAAAAGGTATAGTCCACCTAATTTTCATTCCAATTTTGCTTTATCTATTACTGATAATGATCCCAGAATTGTCAGGGATGCAGTGAATTCAGAGGATAGTAAACTCTGAAAGAAGGCCATGGTTGAAGAAATGTATGCCTTGGATAAGAATGAGGCATGGGATATAGTTGAGCTTCCAGCTAGAACAAAATCGGTTGGTAGAAAATGGTTGTTCAAGAAGAAGTTTAATGCACAAGGTAAAGTGGAGAAATACAAAGCTCCGTTAGTAGGAAAAGGTTATTCCTAGGTAGAGGGAATTGACTTTGGTGAGATTTTTTCTCATGTTGCTAAGTTAACTTCTATTAGATTTCTTTTATCTATTGTTGTTTCTTTTGATCTTGAAGTGGAACAAATGGATGTGAAGATAGCATTCCTACATGGGGATCCGGAAGAAGAAATATACATGAAGCAGCCATAAGCTTTGTAGTGAAGGGAAAGAAAGAGATGGTTTGTAAGCTAAAGAAGTCACTATATGGTCTGAAGCAATCACCTAGGATGTGGTACCAAAAGTTTGACACATACATCCTTGGATTGGGATTTGTAAGAAGCAAGGAAGATCACTGTGTATATTCTAAGCAGGTTGGTAATCACTTCATTTATGTAGTGTTGTATGTTGATGACATGTTGTTGGTAGGAAATAACATGGATGTTATCAAGGAGGTGAAATCGCAGGTATCCTCCAAATTTTACATGAAGGATCTCGGTGCTGCTAACTTCATTCTGGGAATGGAGATTAAAAGAGATCGTGAAAACATGAAACTCTGGTTGAATCAAAGAAAATATGTTGAGATGATATTGCAGAGGTTTAATATGCATGGAAGTAAATTGGTCAAGGTTCCTATTCCTATAGGTGTAAATTTATCTACAGATCAGTGTCCCAAGACACAGGAAGAAGAAGAGGACCTGTCCCATGTTCCATATGCCAGTACAGTTGGCAGTTTGATGTATGCAATGGTTTGTACTAGACCAGACATTGCACATGCAGTGGGATTTTTGAGTAGGTATATGTCAAAACTAGGGAAGGAGCATTGGAAAACAGTAAAGAGGGTCTTCAGGTATCTTCGTGGCACCACCAATTATGGATTGTGCTACCAAGGAAGACCGGGATTAGACAGAGTGGTGGACATACATGGATTTGTTGATGCAGACTGGGCTAGAGATCTAGATCACAAAAGATCTACAAGTGGGTATGTGTTTAACCTATTTGGAGGAGCAATCAGTTGGATGAGCAAAAGACAGGCTGCAGTGGCACTCTCAACTACAGAAGCTGAATACATGGTAGCCACTCATGCAAGAAATGAAGTAGTATGGTTACAAAGATTGTGTTTATGTATTGGGGTGGTACAACAAGCAGTGAGATTAGAGTGTGACAGTCAGAGTGCAATATTCCTAGCAAAGAACCCAACTTATCATTCGAAGACAAAGCATATTGATGTTGAGTATCACTTTCTGAGAGACATGGTTGAGGAAAAGGTGTTACTGGAAAAGGTTGACACTTTGAAGAATGTTGCAGATTCATTGACAAAGTCTGTGAGCATGGAAAATTTCTCCTGGTGTAGAGTAACAATGGGCATTGATGCCCTAGATTGTTGACTATGTAATCCCCTAGACCCCTGGATGCAAAGAAAACAACAAGTGGGGGAATGTTGGGTATGTGTTATATTCTTTGCATGTGTGTGTGTGTGTGTGGGCGTGTCAGATATGAAAACTGCATCTAACCATCCCTTCACGGATTAAGGGATTTGTGAATTAATCCTTTTGGGCGGTTTTTTGCTATTTTTAGTAGATTTTGCTATTTTTAGCAGATTTGTAAATTAATCCCGTATTAAGGGATTAGGGTTTTGGTATCTACGGAATACCTAAAAATATTGTATATATTGTATGGAAAATGGTGAAATTCAATATAATGAAAAGAATAAAGGTTTTCCCGGTTGAGGGTTTCCGATATAAAATCTCTATGTACTCTATGTATGAGCCATTGATTAATTTATGTATTGCTTAAGAATATATATGTATTGCTTTACTTCGCAGGTTTAAAACTTACAAACAAAAGAAAACAAAATTATTGCTTCATAAGGGCTGCCATTTGATGTTGCATTTAGCTTCTTGGTTCCATCTTAAGTGGTTGTTGCATGGCTTCATACTTCATATTAATTTACATAAGATTTTGAAATATGCGTAGCAGTCCTTGTCAATTAGGTGATGTGTCCTGATAGTACCGTATAAGGACAGACTTCTAGTACTGGACCAACATAGGATTGTTGGTATCGGACCAGAATAGAATTTCTGGTACCGAAGCAGAACATAGTATTGTTGATGCCTACAAACTGATGTTTAGCAAGTTCTTGAAGGATCAAATAAATTATAGAAATCTACTTACAAAGATAAAATGCGAAAGTAAAACAAAAGGAGGTAAGAATCCCTTGTTACCTTCAAATTATTAACAAAACACAATCCAACCTATGTACAAAAGTTTTTAAAAATAAACCAATCAATCAATCTGTATTAGTAGGAAGGTCTTCTTCCTTACTGATCACCTGCATATCTGAATTATGTAGTATATGAGTCAAAAATTCCTCTTTTGATAGGGGTTTGTTATAAATTCTCAACCGATGAACATTCACAAGTAGTGCCATTTGTTGTTCATCAATTGTCTTTATCCTGATTGAACCATTGTCATAGATAGTGTCAATTTCATAAGGTCCCATCCAATGAGTGGTTAACTTACCTTTGAATTTCTTGAATCTGTTGTCATACAACAGGGCCCAATCTCCTTGCTGAAATTTTTTCTTTTTGAGATACTTGTCATGCCATTTTGTTCTCCGCTCTTGAATGGGGGTGGTTCTTTGAGGTGCTTCCTGCCTGATTTCGTCCAACTCATTAAGCTACAAGAGACTTTGTTGTTGGGCTTCATCCAATCTCATGCCAACTTGTACTACAGCCCTGAAGGTTTTGATCTGGAATTCTATGGGGAGAAGTACCTTCTTCCCATACACCAATTCATAGGGTGTATGTCCTGTTGTATTCCTCCAAGTGATTCTATAAGCCCATAAGGCCTCTAGTAATCTGTCCATTCCTTGTGGTGTAGTTGTACTGTTTTTATAAGAATGGACTCAATAACTTTGTTGGTAGATTCTACTTGTCCATTTGCCTGTGGATGGTAGGGTGCAGATTTCCTGTGTTTAATTTGGTACTATTCTGTAACAACTTTGACTAGATTAGAGGTAAATTGAGTTCCCTGATTAGTCATAATTTATTGAGGTACACAAAATCTAGTAAAGATGTCATTAAAAAGGAAATCCACCACTGATTGTTCACTTGCAGCTGGTAAAGCTTTTTCTTCAACCCACTTAGTCACATAGTCAATACATACAAATATGTACTTTTTCTTTTTAGATGTAGAGATAATGGGCCCTACAAAATCTAATTCCCATTTCTCGAAAGGCTCAATGACTACATGGGCTTGAAGTGGCATTTGTTCTTGTGTAGTAGGCTTACCCATTCGTTGGCATTCATCACAATTGGATATGTAGGTTTTAGCATCTTTGAAAATATGAGGCCAATAATAACCAGATTGCAAAACTTTATAAGAGGTCCTCTTCTCTGTGAAGTGTCCTCCAGAAGGACCATCATGGAAAGATTGCAAAATATCATGAATTTCATCTTCCCTTACACATCTCCTGATTACCAAATGTAGTCATGTTTTATAGAGAAAATCATCGTGCGACATGTAGTTTGCACTTAGCTGAATTACTTTCTGTTTTTCTCTAGGAGACAATTTCTGAGGCATATTCCCTGTCACAATATAGTTAGCTACATCTGCATACTGAGTGAATGTAGAAATAAAAATCAAATTTTCATCAGGAAAGTTATCTTCTACTGGTGCGTTATCTTCCAAATGAATCATTCTAGATAAGAAATCAACCATAAGATTATCCTTACTAGGTCTATCAATAATGTTGATATTGAACTCTTGTATTAATAACAACCATCTTGTAACTCTAGGATTTGTTATAGGTTTGTTCATTAATAATTTTATGGTTGAATGATCAGTGTGTACAAAAGCTTGATATCCTGTAATATAGTGTCTAAATTTATTGATAGCATGGACCACAACTAGCAATTCTTTTTCTGTGACCGTATAATTAACTTTAGCTGGAGACAGATTTTTACTGACAAAGTAAATAGCATAAGGCATTTGATTTTCCCTTTGTCCAAGAACTGCCCCAAGGGCTGTGTCTAAAGAATCGATACCGATATGAAAAGGAAGGGACCAATTTGGTCCTCTTAATACAGGGGTAGTTGACAATTTATGTTTTAGAATCTCAAAATATATTTGGCATTCATCATCCCACTTAAATTCAGCTTCTTTAGATAATAACTTGAATAAAGGGGTAGCTAGGATTGTAAAATTCGGAATGAATCTTCTATAGTAGGAAGCATGCCCTAAAAAGCTAGGAACTTCCTTTTGTGAGGAAGGTATTCTAATTTGTGTGATAATATGAATCTTTGCCAAATCAAATTTCATTCCAGAACTAGATATGTGATGTCCTAAAACAATACCTTTAGTGAGAATCATATTTGACTTTTCATTACTTAGGGAAATATTAGTTTCCTTACACCTAATCAAGACTTTTTCTAGACTGGTCAAAGCTTCCTAGAAGTCTTTTCCATGGACTGTAAAGTTATCCATGTAGACTTCCACACAATCATTGGTCAAGTCAGAGAAAATGGCTAGGATAGCCCTTTGAAAAGTGGTTGGGGCATTGCAAAGTCCAAAAGGAAGAACCCTATAAGCATAGGTTCCCCATGGGTAGGTGAAAATGGTCTTCTCCTGGTCTTCAGGTGCTATTTGTATTTGGTTATAACCACTAAACCCATCTAGGAACGAAAAATACTTCTTTCTGGACAAGGTATCCAACACGTGATCAATAAATGGTAAGGGAAAATAATCCCTATGGGTGGATTTGTTCAGCTCCCTGAAGTCTACACATATTCTCCACTTACCATTTTTCTTGGGAACTATGACAAGTGGAGACACCCATTGACTATCTGAAATGGGGTATATGAGATTGGATTGAAGGAGTTTTTGCAATTCCTCTTTTACAATATCTTTAAGGGATGGATTCATCCTTCGCTGAGGTTGTCTAACTGGTTTGATTTGGTCATTAGTGTAGATATGATGTGTGCATGTGCTAGGGTGAATGCCTTTCATGTCTATATAATCCCATGCAAAGGCACCAAATTGTCTTTGGAGCATTTCAATTACTTGTGTCTTTTGTTCTGGTTCCAAGCTAGAGTTGATATACAAAGGTTTTCCTGGGCTAGCTCAACAAGTTTAGTACTTTCTTCCTTCTCCGAGGGAGCTGGTGATAAATTATATAATTGAGTGATATCAGGGTGCCAAGTTTGTTGAAATTTGGAACTGAAAATGTGTGACAACTCTACAAAAGACCTCGAATATTCACTACAATTTGTATCAGCCAAAAATAAACTTAAGACATGTTCATCTGATTGTTCTTGCATTCCTTTTACATGTTCAAGTGTTAACAGGGGTCTGATGCAATCTTCTTCTCCATAAGGGTTTTCTAACCAGACAGGTATCTCCTGTGTCAGTTGGGCAGGAGGAAAGAGGACACACTTTTGGCTATGTGTTCCATTGCATATAGTCATCTCACCAGACTGACAACTGATAAAGGCATCTACTATGGCTAGCCAAGGATGGCCAAGAACCATAGGGTGTCCTGGCTTGGAGGATGATTTGGAGTAGATGACTAGAAAGTCTACTGGATATTCCCAAGAAGCTAGAGTGATTGTGACATCATCTAGACTTCCTGCAAGGCTAATGACTGACTTATCTACCAACTCTATCATGGTTTGGGTTGGTCTTAACTGGTTGATTTGCAGCTTTTTCATAGTGTCAAAAGGAATTACATTAATTGTTGCACCCAAATCAATGAGTGTGTTTGGTAAAGAAATACCATTAATTTCAATAGTGACTACTGTGTTCCCAAGGTCATTGTATTTGTATGGCATTTCAGAAATAAATTCAGATAATTACCCCACCACCTAAATAAGGGGAGGTTCCTTCTTCTTCCTTCCTGGTTTCTTAAGGAAAATGTCCCTTATGATTTTGGCATATATGGGGATATCCTTAATGGCTTGCAGCAGAGACATTTTTATACATACATTTTGTAATTCATCCTCTATATCTTTGTGCATGGGTGGGTCAGGTTTCTTCACTAATAGTCTTTTGGGGTAGGGTGGAAGATTAACTTGTTGAGGTACTCGTACAGAATAAGAAGTGATTGGAATTGGAGGGGGGGTATCTTATTCTACATGGGTGGTTTGAGTTTTTTCTTCCTCAGAATGATTATCATTTTCTTCCTGAATTATTACTCTAGGATTTGATTGATTTACAGTTTTCCTTGATCGTAGTTGAATTTCATAGGTGGGAAAGGTTTGAACTTCTGTATTCTGCACAGGGTGGGTGGGTCGATTATTGGGGTTAAGGATTGGTTGGGCAGGGATTGTTGTTGGTCTCAGAGGGTTGTGGGTATCTTGGTTTTGTGGTTGTTGATTGGAATTTATAGGTACTTTCTGCTACTGGTTAGGGTTCAAGGGGGTTGTAAATTGATGTTGTATAGGAGGTGGGAGTAAATCATTCATTTGTGGTGGGTTAAATCTAGGTATTAATTGGGAAATGTTTGTAGGATACTGTGGATATGTAGGGTAAGAGGGATTCCCGTACATAGGCACCCTCCAACCTTGTTGCCAAGGTTGAGTTTGAGCTTGCTGAGGTGTCCATTTTGGATAGGTCATTGGGGGAGGACCCCATTGTTTTTGTTGATACTGTGCATTAGGGTCATAAAATGAATTGGGGTTTTGTGCTCTGCAAGGTCTTCTGGAAGGGTATGATTGTTCTTGTGAGACTCCTTCTCCCCTATACATGGCTTGTAGTTAAATAAAAGTTGGACACTCAGATGTGGGGTGCTCTAGTGTACATAGGCCATATATTTCTATGATATTTAATGGACATTCTTTCTCACCATGCTTCTTTCGACATCTAGGACAAAAGATTGCTAAAATAGTCTCTTCTTCTTGTTTCTTTTTCAATTTTAGGGTATCTAACTAGTTACTGATTGTGCTCAAGAAGTATGTTTTAAAGTTCTCTAATAAGTTTCCTAACTCAATTCTGGTGACATTTCTTGAGATTTATCTTGTATTTCTTCTAAAAGAATCTCTTGGTGTTTTTCCTGTTTTAGCTTGTCCTCTTGAGTATCTTCTGTAGTAATATGAAATCTCTGCAAAAGGCTTTTGGTGCACATCTCTTGAACTTAACAAATTTAAAACTTCTATGAAGTCATCTATAATACCCTTCAAAAATACGGTTCTTACTACAGCTAGGTCTGTGGTGAATAATTTTGATTTCTAGTAATTGTATAATAACCTTTCTAAGTAGTCTTCAGGGCTTTCATCTTCTGTTTGCTGCATTTTAAAAATGTCAATTTTAGCATTATCCTTACAATAGTCTTGGTATTTCCATAAAATTGTGTCTTTCATCTAATCCCAAGAGAGGATTGTATTTTTTCCTAAGCTCATGAACCATCTTAAGGATGAATCCTTCATTATAGTAGGAAAGAGCTTAAGTTTTTGGGCATCGTCTGAGTAGTTATAGCTTCTACATAATATG
>ML808043.1:169532-209476 GCA_009831015.1 Picea engelmannii
TTTTATACTCCTCCCTCAAGAATCCTTTAAAATCATTCAAAAACTATGCAAACAATCTAAGCTAAAAATCATTTCCTACCGTTTGCAACTCCCCGGAAATGGTGCCAAAATGTTGTGCTACTTATGTGTGTAATATAATGCACTCATTAATTATCAATCCAGGATTCATAATAAACAGAGTTACAAGACACCATTAAGGAAGGTAATTCTAATGTCATGAGTATAGAACTATTCTAGATTATGCATGCTGGAAACAAAACAAACTAGCAAATCAAAACACACTTTGGTTGACTTTCACACAGAGGCTATCTACTCCATTATGGCACATGAAAGTATGAGATGGAGTTCTTTTGACAGATCAACTCTGCTATCTAACCAAGAAAACTAACTATGCAATCACACTTTTGAAAGGGAAATCACACATCAATCATCAAGACATAGCATGGGTAGTTCAATAGTCAATATACTAAGTATGTTGTAGTTCACAATGTGTTGTTGTGAACTTCACTAGTTCTCCTTCAAATATGTCTGACTACTGTTGCCAACATTTATGTCCATGAAACGAAATCAAATTCATAAAAACATAAATAGATCATATGAAAAAAAAAGAGATCTCTAAGCAATCGAAACCTAAACTGAACTATATTTCTATCATCTAAAACGATCAAAGCTTCAGCTAGTCTAACATTTATACTATTGAAATCAATTACTAACACTAATCTATAAGGATGTTGACCTTTGTTGGATGGTGGGCCCTTTCCTCTTAAACATTTCAATGACTAGAGTCTACAATAATCTCTCTTTCAATCCACACATTACTCGTACTCAAATTTCAAAACATAGAATTAAACTATGCTAACAACTGAACTCCCATTCATTCATAAATGATCAAGACCTGGAAATAATTGACATCCTTCTATTAAACTTCAACTCAAAAGTTGTTCTGCAATATGTAACACTACTTCACATACTGTGTTATGCTAACTCTCTACTACCTCCACCATCCTTGTCGTGACTATTTAAACAGTCTTAGTCGTGAAACACAAGGAGGTGAAATCTTTAGCAAATCAGTTCATTGCCAAATTTATATATTCGGTTACATATTTTAAGATTCATCCTCATGACACAAAGTGTATGAGGATGAAGCAATTGTTACAAGTCGAAATTGCTCAGATGGATAAGTGTCGCATTGTCCCTATCAATTGTCGTAAGTGTCGCATCTTCCGTACAACTTTCGCAAGTGTCACAAGTTGATCATTAGTGTCGCAAACGATGTTCAGAGATGATGCTGTGATAACGACACTAAGGGGGCACTTATGACACCTCATATAACTGATTTGAAGATCAAGAATTGATCCACTGGAATCAAATATCTCTTGACACCTGAAAGAGGCCCTGAAACACTGGTTTAGAGGGGGAGCGCTCCCCTACTATAGATGCAGAAGCGATGGTGCTCCTTTGCTATGATTCAAGGAGTGTTATAACGCCCCTTAGGCCCTTCTGGAGGAGTGTTGCTCACATTAAGAGCGCTGGCGCTCTCCCAAGGCACAACAGAAGCGCTACAATGCTCTGATACCCATTTTGGAGGAGCGCTCCCTAATCTGGGTCAATTGTTAGCCCGTTGAGAAGAATAAGGGGAGGAACATTCGAGATTAGGAGGTAGTTGTGCTCGAATTCGTGTTCTCATCAACAGATCCCTGATCCATGGAGAAGGTTCCCAACTATTTCTAAACATATCTCAAGAGGTTAGGCCCTTCCTAACCTATATAAACAGGCTCTATGATGGTGAAAAGGGGGGAAGAATTAGATATATGAAACTTATGGTCTTGGAGGAAACTTACAGTCAGCCAAAGGAGATTGATCAGTGAATTTGTTGTTATCCAGGCCGTGGACCTTTCAGGCAAGGGTTAGACAAAGAGGACTTGATGAAGCTATCGCATTCGCATCTACGATTGTAAGTACTGCTGTCGTTATTCTCATTAATATGACACGCTTCGCCTGTTTCTTTCTAGTTTGTGTCTGATGTTACATGAACTTATCATTCCGTGATAGATCTGTTTTCAAGCTAATGTCAATAGAGTAGGAAGTGGTCATATCTTGTTTTGTCCACAGCTCTCAGTGAGAAGCAAAGGTTCGAAGTGTAACTCGGAGCGTGCAGGGACAAACGTCGATTAAAAGGTACCTCTGTCATCCTCCCTTCTCATGCATTAGTCTAGATAGATTTGAAAGGAAGTCAGTGTCCATGATAAGCATTTTTCTGTCTAGGGTTAAGGTCAATCTCTAGAGGTCGATCTACTTGTCCGCAGGCAGATTTTCCTACAACAGAAACTGGTGACTCCACTGGGGAGATAGCCTCGAATCGAAACCTCTTGTTTTGATTTTTATCCTCATTGACCTTGTTATGTCCCTTGATTGTTTCAGACCTGGTTTACCCCTCTTTGATTAGTTTCATGAGATGATTGGCTCCTTGTCCCATCATACTCAACATCTGTGTCAAGTTAGAACTTCAATTTTTGAATTTTCTTGACATTTCTGGGACTTTTAGACCCTGGCACCCCTGTCATAGTGTTATCAGAGCGCCAACGCCCCTAGTATACCTACACAGAGTGCTATAACGTTCTTTTCCCTTGGAAACAGAGCGCCAACCTCCTTTTGGCCAAAAAACCATCCACAATTGCATTTTTTAGGGTTTTCCTCTGGGGCTCTTCTGTTGAATGATCTAGTGAGTCAATTTGTCTTCCCTTTTAACATTGATATCTATCTTTTTGAGGAATAAACACCTTGTTGATTGGATCTTGTAACCTTCTTCACCTTTTTGCATTGAGTTTTTCCTGTTGAGTGAAGCTTGGAACCTATGCATTGTTTTTCTTGTCTCTGAAATTGAGCGAAAACCATGGTGAAGGTCATCAAAGGTCTACAGATCTTTGTATCTTGTTTTCAGTCGACGTCATTTGTTCTTCAACTTTTGCTTTTAGGTGTGAAGTTCATTTTTCTTTGATTGTTTCTTTTCTTTCGTTTTTCGTGCTATGAAGGGTGTATTGTTTGTGTTACTCTTGCTTATGCTAGTTTGGTTTTCATTTATACTAAGAAGATAATTAGTAAAGATAAGCATTGTGATTATATTGATCATCATCCATACGCAAACAAAGAAGATATTTTCGTGATTGATTGAGCATGTTAGAAGGCACTTGAAAAGTTTTGCATTACATTAGAATTTGATTGAGAAAAAAGAATTGTTTGAGGGTATTCCGTAGTTGTGCTTGTTAGTGAAAGAACTGTCTCTCTCCCTTAGTTAGATGTTCATCGAAAGTAAATGATTGCTTATCATGCTTGATGCACTCTTTGGGTCAGAATCTTAATTCCACTTGTTTCACTTCCATCCACCCCTTTTTGTGTAAAGAACAGCCATAAAAATCAACGCTAATTAAAATTTATCTAGAACTTTTTCTTTGATATAATCCTCCACCAACAGTAGAATAGGTGTAGTACTTTGGATTAGGGCTGTGAGCATAACTCTCCAAAGTTTCTAAAACAAACATTAGCATCCTGAGTTAGGGAGAGTAAATCCAGTTATCGTATAAGTTTGCCTGGGATCCCCCTCTCACACAGGGGTTATGCACGAGGTTGCATTCAGGTGAGCTACGGGGACTAACCCTCCGTGGTTTAACTTTTTGTGGTGGTCTGATCGTATTATGGGGGTCACTTTGAGGTAAACCCACAATTACTGCATGGAAGCTTCTTAGTTGATTTCAGGCTTGATACCCTGCCCGTACGTTCGGATCGAACTGTCGACTGTTCCTGCCCAGGGGCTGACTGCGAATTGGTAACCTTAGTGGACATAATATTTTAGGTTCTTAGACAAGGTGACGGTGACGGGAAGTCTCACTGTACTTGGAGCAGACATTGGTCAAACTCACTCGGGCTCCTTGGAGGGTAAATCCACAATTACTGCATGGAAGCTTGCACCAAGGCGTAATTCTGTTAAGCAGGTCACCATTGTAACTGTTCCACCCTAGCCCCACCCCTTCTGGACTTGATCACGCGACGTTGGATTTCATCACCAACTAGTACGGTCATCAAAAGAAGGCCCTGTTTGCTCGGTTGTGATTCTTAGATTTTTTTAGCGTGTGCTGTTTCTTTTCGCTAGTTGGCCATAGATTTCTTTCGTCGACTCTTGTCTGCCAACATCGACCCTCCACGATGCTCGCGGAGGCTACAAGGGCTTCCTCCAAAAAATATGGAAGGAGACACCCCTTTACCCACTCATTCTACGGAACCATCTCCTCAACAGAGAGAGGTTCAAAGCACCACAACTTCCCAGGAAGAAGTTCCCATCCCTTTGGAGAATTTTAGAATTGTCTCAGAATCCCCGGAAGCTTATCGCATTCCAGAAGGATATGAACGATAGATCCTCCACCTAAATTCCACTGGAGAATTTGTTGTCATGAACCCTTCTAATGTCCCGGCCGGGTCTCCTCAGAACCCTTTACCCAATGACCCTTTTTTGACTGCAGACATTTTTCGGAGTCCACCACGATTGGTGCAAGATCCACATGGAACAGGAGAAAGTGCCGACGCATCTTCCTCCTATACGGTACCCCAAAATCACTTTACCGACGCCACTACTTTTGTAGCCACACCAACCGTTGGCCCGAACATACCACCCGTTGGCCCGAACATACCATTCATTGGTATGAGACCTACTATTCCTCTCTAAATGGCCCAGTCCACAATGGCCCCGCACATTCCGACCATCCCTGCCGGTAATGCGGTAGTTAATCAAGCTCCGATTGGCACACCTGTAACACCAAGACCCAATCTCCCTTTTGGATTTAGGGCACTGAATACATCCGCTATCACCACTGCCCAAACCACTACTCAAATGGTACCGGGAAGTTCTATACCTATCCAACAACATGGAGGGACTGTCCTTGGTGGTCCCAACCCAATCGACAACACTGGCCAATCTTTTACGTCTGGCCCTCAAATCCTGGGAACTCTACCTCAAGCTGGGGGGCATCCTCCCACCGGAGGCCAAATTCCATTCGAGGGACACCCTCAAGATGGGGGGAACCTCAAGTCGGAAATCCGCATGCCTCCACAGGACAAAATGTGCCTACCACACCTAACCCATGGAGCGTTCCTTTCCAAGGAAACCCACATGCCTCCACGGGGAAAAACCTTCAGACTTCACAACAACCCCCTCATGGACAAATGACCAACCCAACATATAATCCACAAAACCCATCCGGTTATCCTTCGCTCACAAACACTTCTCAAAACATCTCAAATCCTATGTACCTTGGTCAAAACCAACCCAACATGAGAGGACCCATGAGTTATAACTATCCACATAACCCAGTATTGGGCCCCACTGGTGTCCCTCTGCCACACCAGCATTACCCATAGGTTAACCTACAGCTACCCTTTTTAGCCACCCTGGACCTTCCAGATCTGTCTCGGTTAATGAATGACCCCATTCATCATTCTATGGTTTGGCCAGCCATTCCAGCAAAACTGCCCTCTGATATCCCCAAATTTGATGGAAAGCCGGGAGAAGACCCAAACAACCATGTTATGATCTTCCATTTGTGGTGTTCATCAAACTCCCTCATGGACGACTCGATTGGGTTGCGTATTTTCCAACGAACACTTACGGGTTCCGCCGCGAAATGGTATATTGAATTACCACGTGCATCCTTTCACGATTTCAACTCCCTTGCTATGTCCTTCCTCACTCATTTCCAACTGCCCATCCGATATGAGACAGGTACTGAACTATTAACCTCTCTTCATCAAACAACTTCCATACACATCTCCGATCATATCCATGAATGGAGAAGACGACGAAGGCTAATTAAAGCGGTCATCCCCGACTAATTATTAGCAGAATGGTTCATGAAATCATTATTACCCCAGATAGCTCGTGACGTTGCCATGGGAAGTGTGGTTACTAAGGAAGAAGCCATCGCCCAAGCTCAGTACCTAGACTTAGTCTATTCACAATCCGGTACTCTGTATGAGTTGATACCCAACGCTACCCGTGCCACTAATGACCCATCCAAACCATCGACTGCTTCGCATGCAGATGGAGTTATTGGCTCCGTCAAGACTCAATCTCCCACCCAGCCCACTGGAACGACTCAGCGGCCCACCTCAACGACTGCTCCCAGTCCGACTGCACCCTCTTCTACCCCCCCACCACAAACTCAAGTTTCTGATGTGAACGTGGTACAATCAACCTCGTCACAACAACTCGAGGGCAAGAATAAAACGAGAAACAAAACAAAGAATAATAATAACAACGAACAACCCAAAACCCAACCGCAAACCCCCACTGTCGGAAAACAACCACAGCGAAAACCAAAATTCCCGTGTCTCATTTGTGGTGACGATCACTACACTCGAGATTGCCCACATCGCGATGAAGTGGCCAAACATTTCAAAGGAAATTTGCAACCCGCTGTGCTTACTCAACCTTTTCCGTAGCAACAATTGTTGGTTGCACAGACCCCCACGCCAGGGGGCACTCCCAACCAACCTCACGAAGAAGCCTCGACAAGCGCACACATTTACATGTTTAACGGGGTTAATCTAACCACTCGTTCTGCGACATACGACATGCCAGTTAAACCCGAAAAGTTGAAGACTGCTAATGGTTCTTCGCTAGATCCTTTACCATCATCTGTTAATCCTCCATCTGCCAGCCCTCCATCCGGGCCACTTCAGATTGAGAAGCCATATTTTGACTCCATCCTACACCCTCCTAAGAGCACCATCCAGAAATACACATTCAATCCTAATTCATGGGCTGCCCAAAACTACAATATTGTAGAAGATTTGGCCCAGGCCCCGTGTGCCATGTCCACGTTGGAAGTTCTACAACACTGTCCAAATCAACGTAGGACGCTCTTAGCTTCCATTGGTTCTTTAGATCCCGAGTCATCCAATTACATCACGTTTAACTTGGACGATTATCAACCGCGACTCTCCCACCATCTAGCTTTCCAAATCGATGTTGTTGTTCATAACCAACAAATTCATCGAACTATCCTGGATGAGGGAGCCTCCACCTGTGTCATGTCTCTAGCCTGTTGGAAAGGTTTGAATTCACCTACCCTAAATAAATCCCCTACGATGTTACACGCCTTCAATGGATGAGGTTTCCATCCTCACGGATTACTAAAATCCCTCGCAATCCAATTGGGCGACAAAACTGTTACCATTGATGTCGTGGTGGTCGATGCTCCCCTCAACTACAATCTATTACTTGGAAGAAGTTGGTTTTACGTGATGACTGTCATCGCCTCATCGGTGTTTCGATGCGTTCAATTCCCTCATCAAGGCAAAATTGTTACCGTCGATCAGCTTGATTTTTGCACACCCGACGCCCGCATCCCTGCTACCAACAATATTCCGTTTCTGGGAGACCACATGGTTACGTATGAAAGTGTTGGTGTTGGCTTATTGAAATATTCTAGCCTCATGGGTACTTTCCCTACACCACTTCCACCTATTGCACATCATCTTGCTGCTGTCAACATGATCTCGACTATGCCTTATCAATCCCTGGAATCATCATATCCTTGGGTTGTGCCTAGTCCTTTGGAATTCGATGAGCTCAGAGACACGATGCCACTGAGCCTAGCCGAGGCCACATATGTAGCCATTCAATATGCTTCTCCCTCTTCAAACACTTCACATTTATTAGCACCCGATACTTATTCAGTGCCCTCGTGGTTAGATTCCTTATCATCCATCGTCGATTACATTTCTCAGGTTTTTCCTTTGGACGAATCTATCATGGAAATTCTTAACATTCACGATTTGCCATGGGATGACAACCACCATCGATCCTCTTTTCTTCCGCCATTGGAAGAAGTGCAAGACATACGATCTGTCTTCCCCCCCGATGTTGCCGATGCTCCAAAATACCCTATCCTCACTAAAGATACTTTCTCTGAGGGGAACATGGGTAACATTTCTACCACAATCACAATTGACATTTCAGTCAAAGAAGGTGTCGTGGAAAACATCAACCTTGGTGCTAATTACACACCCGACGAAGTGGTCTCTTATACCACTTTATTCAAGGAATTCCGCGATGTCTTCGCATGGAGGTACGAGGAAATGCCATGGATCGATCCTTCGATCGTTATACACGAGATCAAAACTTACCCTAACGCAAAACCGGTTCGACAAAAACTCCACCCGGTTCACCCTAAGAAACTGGCAGCTATAAAGGCAGAAGTCGAAAAACTTCTAAAATCTGACTTCATCTATCCTGTCCCTTTGATAGAATGGGTCTCCAAACTCGTTCCGGTCGCTAAGAAACAAGGGACTATCCGTGTGTGCGTAGATTACCGTGATATTAACAAATCTTGTCCCAAGGACAACTACCCTACACCTTTTATCGATCAAATCATCGATAATTGCGTGGGAAGCGTGATCTTCTCTTTCATGGATGGCTTCTCTGGATACAACCAGATTGAAATCTTACCCGCTGATCAACATAAGACGGCCTTCATCTACCCTTGGGGAACATTCGCATACCGGAAGCTACCTTTTGGGCTTAAAAATGCTGGTGCTACTTTCTAGCGAGCCATGTCCTATGCTTTCCATGACATCCAACATATCGCGGAACCTTACCTCGATGATTTACGCGCCCATTCATCTAACCGACCCGATCACATTGGTCACTTGCGGGCGATTTTTCTTCGATGTCGTTTCTATCGTATTCGTCTGAACCCACATAAATGAATTTTCGCTGTCGAATCCGGCAGACTCCTCGGTTTCATCGTCTCCAAATACGGGATCAGGGTGGATCCCCTAAAAATCAAGGCCATTCTAGCCTTACCCCCACCCAACAACTTAACCCAACTTCAAAGTTTGCAAGGCAAAGCAAACTTTCTTCGTCGTTTCATCTGCAATTACGTCGAGATTACTAAGGGATTCATGCGGTTACTGCAAAAGAATGTCCCTTTCATCTGGGATGACACCGCCCAACGATCATTCGATGCTCTCAAGCACGCTTTGACCCATGTTCCTTTGTTACACCCTCCCGATTACATAAAGGATTATATCCTTTACTTGGCCACTTCTACTTCCACCATTGCGATGGTGTTGGTCCAAGAAGACACTAACGGCGAAGAACACGTGATTTATTATCTGAGCAAGAGTTTATCCGAACCCGAACTCAGATATTCTCATGTCGAGAAACTGGCTATGGCAGCTGTCATTGCTGTCCAACGATTCCTCCACTACATCCTATTACGCACCACCACGGTAATCGCAGACTCCAACCCCATGTACCACATCTTAACACGTCATGTACTTGGGGGAAAATATTCGAAATGGATCGTTATTCTCCAAGAATTCGATCTCGAGTTTGCGAAGGCTAAAGCCAAAAAATCCTTGGTGTTTTTCGAGCTCATCTGTGCTCTTCCAAGTGCCGATGAAAACATTGAGCCTAGAGACCCTCTTCCAGATGAGTCTCTCTTCCTCATCAACACTTCTGATCCTTGGTACGGAGACATTCTCCTCTACCTTCAAACCCAACGTTTTCAGCCCAACATCTCTCGCGAAGAGCGTCGACGCATCCGTCACCACTCTCATCGTTACCTCATCCTCGGCGACACTTTGTCTCGTCATGGTATTGACACCATTCTTCGGCGATGTCTGATTCACGAAGAGGATGAACGCGTTTTGAACGATTGCCACCTTGGAGCTTGTGGCGGTCACCTTTCCGGGATGGCCACAGCCCAAAAAATCTTACGTGCCGACTACTTTTGGCCCTCGATTTTTAAAGACTGCATCGAGGCTGTCAAAAAATGCCCACCCTGCCAAATCTTTAACAAGAAGGCACGCACCCACCCTACTGTGCTACACCCCATCATTTCCATCGGCCCCTTCTCCAAATGGGGTATTGATTTCATGCAGTGTAAGCCTACCTCAGCCGGGGGGCATGGTTACATCATCGTCGTCGTTGATTATTTCACAAAATGGGCTGAGGCTATGCCTACCTTCCTGAATGATGATCATACTGCAGCTCTATTCCTATTCAACCACATCATCACTCGTTTTGGTATACCACATGCCATTGTCACCGACCATGGTGCACACTTCAAAAACCAGATGATGAGTGAGTTACATGTCAAATTGGGTTTTCGTCATGAAAACTCATCCCCTTACTACCCTCAAGCGAATGGGCAAGTAGAAGCTATCAACAAAGTTCTAAAAACCATGATCCAACGCATGGTAGGGGAGAACAAGACATCGTGGCATTTACAACTATTTTCCGCCCTCTGGGCCTATCGCACGTCCGTGAAAACCTCAACTGGATTCACTCCTTTCCAGTTGGTCTATGGCATTGAGGCCGTCCTACCAATCGAGTGCGAAATTCCATCACTCAAATTGAAATTAGAACTCCTACCCCATACTTCTGCGGAAGAAGAATGATTCTTATACCTATCCAAGCTGGACGAAACACGCCATGATGCTGCTCTCGTTAATGAGGCACATCAGAAATGAGTTAAGAGTCAATATGACAAGTCCATCCAACCTAGAGCCTTCGCAGAAGGAGACTTAGTCCTCGTTTATGACCAAGCACATGATAAATTGGGAACAGGAAAGTTAGAACCTATGTGGCACGGTCCTTACATCGTGAAGCATGTTTTACACAAAGGTGCTTATGAACTAGTAGACCATGATGGAATTTCCTTGGGAGAGCCCCGAAATAGACTCTACCTTAAGAAGTATTATGCCTAGATCACCTAGCATGGGTACTTTGTAAATTATTGTATTTTAGTTTGGTGTGTCTTTTCTTTCACGTGCTCGAGTCTTTACCATTGCCACTCATGACTGTGCCTGTGTTTTCATGCGCAGATGACGTCTGCCTTTCCTATATTCTTTGGGTTCGTGGATGGCGCCAGCCGACATACCCAGAATATTGCCTCGGCGACATCGGTTATTTATCAGTTTGATGAGGTGGTGAGTTCAGGAGGCATCTGTTTAGGACCAACAACCAACAATATGGAAGAATATCACGCTGTCATTGGATTGTTGACCCAAGCCTCCTCCCTAGGTATCTCTCGTATCATTGTTTATTTAGACTCCCAACTCGTGGTTTGTCAACTCAACTGCATCTACGCTATTCGTAGTCCTATCCTGCTACGTCTGCACTTGCAAGTTCTCTGTCTCGAACGAATGTTCGATTACATTGAATATAGACATATTCCAAGAGAACTTAATAGTGTTTCAAATTCGTTAGCCAATTACATCATGAATCGGTATTTAGCCCACAGATAAGATTCAAGGAAAGCAAAAAATGTACATTACATGTAAATTGAAACACACCACAGGCATCATCATGTATAAACCATTGGCATCGTAAAAACTTGAAAATGTATATATATATATATATGGCGTGACTGAAATGTTTACATTACATCAAAAATTTTTGTAAGAGAACAAAATATTGGGCTCATCCACCCATACAACTTCGCTAGACAAGGCGTACAAAAACATGACCCCGTGGAAACTCTAATCTCCCCGCACTACATTGTGCTCTGAGTAACATAATACTGCGCGTACTACACGTCTCAGCAGAGAATTGATATTCTCTGGCACCCCTACAGTGTGTCACTGCATATGCAAGGGCACATCCCCCCTCCGCAGAGGAGGGATACCCATCGTAAGGCCTTGGAGGTTCCTCTCAACCTCCCGAAGACCCACCACTGGTACTGCTGGGTCTGCTACAACTGGGGCACCACCACGACGTCCTGGCACTGGTATGTCCACTGGGCGCACTGCTCCCTTGTCTGCACATTGAAGACAAAACATCTGTTAAAAAATCTCTTACATACCCAAAAAAATACATATACATAAAAAAACTTAAAAACAAGTTAGACAAGGTATGACTTAGTCTCTTACTCGACTCATCCCAATCTTCCCCCTCGGGCAGAATCAAATCCATACACCCGCGGAAGTCCACATCGGCATACGGGAAGTCCTCAAACCAGAGGTACTGCCGCCTCAACCAGCCGAAGAAGTCACCAGTAAAATGGAACTCTGACTCCGAAACCAACCTCGGAGATAAGCTAGTCCACCTCTCCATCCGAGGCTCATCTACTGGTCGTACCACCAGCATGATCTGAGGCTGCATCGGAGGGATGCGCTCCAAGAAAAACGAGACTAAGAATGAGCCATAGCCAAACTGTTTTTGTCCATTCCTGCACCGAGAAATTTGTTCCTTCACATTCCGAAGGAACGCAACACTCCAGTTGAACAGTGTCGGCTCTAAACACTGGACACCATAGGCCACCTGTGACCTCGAAGACAAATGAGCACTAGTGCTACCAGTCGCACTAGTGATAGCAAAAAAAATGGATCAAAGAGACATATCTCGGATATCCTTGATAGGGATCCTGCCCCCTACCAACCTTGCTCTCGGAACATAATGACATGCCAGATACACGTCCACCTACTCAGGTAATGCCCTCTGCCCTGTAAAAGCTATGGGTACCCCTCTTTTCGAGAGGTCGGTCAGAAAATACACATCTTCTAACTCGATGGTTAGAAGCTGTGTACCAATACAGAATCCTTGTTCCGTGATGTCCCAAAGACCAATGATGTGCTCAAGTAGTAAAACCTCTCTTTTCATTTTCTGCAGTTTGAAAAACTTGAGCAATCCACAGGCCCTCAAAGCAGCCCGCGTACGGGGACTCCGTAGAGAGGATATGTCATTCATCTTGTGTTCCCGCTCTTTCCACTCAATCATGATTTCCGGATATATCTACAAAAAAAAGATTCAAAAATTTCATCATTCCCCACGTTTTTGTGATTTCGGCAATTTCCAAAAAGCATTTTAAAACATGAAAACAAATTCCCATCACATCTAAAGGTAACCAATCATCATTTTTAACCATCACACCCTTAAACATTCACTAAACAATGATTAAAATATGATAAAAATGAAAAACGTTGTGAGGGGGTGCGTGGGCCCACGAGGGGAGTTTTTGCAAAATTATTTGGTCAAAATAATCGATCTGATCAATGGTTAAGGTGTAGGCATCTTAACCACCATTTCCCAATACATTTTTGTGAACAATTCCCCCGGTTTTATCAACTATTAAAAGGAGGCCGATTTGGTTCAAAATGAACGACCTAGGGCTTTGTGTTTTAAATTAATAAAGCTATAAAGATCAACTTGGAACCATACAATTGAAAGAGAAAAGAATGAACACCTACCTTATTCGAACGGTGTGTGAAATGATCAATCGTAGCTCCGACAGCGAGAAGAACAATTTTTGCTCCAGTTGAGATTTTCCAACACTCCACAAAATCTTTGCAAATGAAATGGTAAATGAGTTTTTCAAATCAATTCATATTTATAAAATTTCATTTTCATAGGCTATAGTCATGCTGGGTTTCTCTAATGGTAAAAATGGCTCCACTAATCCTTGGTTTTTAGTTTCTGGCATCGCAGGTTTATTGGCAGCTCTAATGAATCTTTTACCTTGTCGTATCAATGAGCATAGTCTTAGTTCGTCCTCGAGCTCGAAAATATGAGAACGCAACCGGGTAAAATTTTATCTCTTTTTCGGACCCGTACGGATACGATCACACAAAAAAGGAACCCCCTGGAGTCTCCTTTAAACCCTTTTCAGACTCTCTAAACATGAAAAGATTGTCGAGTGATCTTGCTTTCTTTCACACTCGTTAAAAGGTCAGAAAGAGCGTCTTTCGAGCGATAGTTTAACCCTTTTTCGGTCTCGTTGGACTACTGTACGAAAAAGGAACTGAGAGAGTTCTCTTTTAAGTGTTTTTTAAAACTCTATAATCCCGAAAAACCTTCGAGTTTTCTGTCTTTGGACTCGTTAAAGCACACATCGACAGACCCATATGGGAATGAACCCTTACTTCTTTCAGTTCGTTAAACAAAGGAAGAGGGACTTACTGAAGGTGAGTTATATCGAGCATGTGTTATCCTCCTCGAGCTCATTAAAATTAAAAAGAGGTACTCATATATCTGGATGGGGTAAAAATTGAAAGGAGCAAGCCAAGCAGTCTCTTGATAACATCATCTAGCACTTCTTAGAGTCGCCCTTGAACACGACACTTTGTTATTTTTCATACATCATAATCCACTGAACCTATGCACTGAGCCAATCCTCTGAGTTTCCTTTCACTCCTTTGAGTCGCCCGACGCAAGTCACGGTACCCACTACATAGTTTTGGTCCATGCCATGTTTCGTTGTTGTGCGTCAGTGTTCAAGGGAAGTATCCGCCTCGAGAGTCAGCCATCCCAAATATATTGCCTCAAAACCTGTGTCATTCCATATTCGCTTGATCTACCAATTACATATCTGTTTCCGTTTCATGTCGTTGATGAGGGATACATCAAGGCCCTCCCTCGATGAGTCTATTCCTGTCGACTTCAGCACATTATCCAGGAACTAGGCTTAGAAACCATTTAGTACTTTGGGACCTGCATGCCTCAATGGCAGGCCTCCTCACATCCGACAGTGGGTTTACATCATTGACCCCTGATCGAATGATTCCACTGATGTTCGAATTCAGCTCATCTATTCACATTCGCTATAATGTACTAGGGTACCTTGGGAATCATTGACATTAATGGTGATCTCCCTCGCACTTGTTAACAGTTCACACCATTGACCGGTAATCAAGTGGTTTCTGCCATGTTCGACGTCAGGACATCTATTCACATGGTCATATTCATACCATATTGGGATTGGTAAGAAGACCCTCGGTTGAGCCATCACTTTGATACATGCTTTCCCCAGGTTGCGAAGGAGTTTCTATTGGACAAATGACACATATACTGTTACATAGATCCACTTTGTATTGGTCGTGGCTATGTCTTGTCATCTTGTAGATCCACTGTGTATTCTTCGTGGCTACGATCAGTTCATGTCATCAGTGTATAGATCCACAGTGTATTTTCAGTGGCTATACCCTTTTCTTTATCAATACAATTATGGATCCGCAATGTATTTTATGGCGGCCATATCTAAAAGTCTTGATCACCCAAGCATAGGTATGCCTGCCTTGGGTTTTGAAATATGTCATGATATTTGTTGGATGGTTGTGTGCAGCTTTCGTCAGGTTCTCCGAGTCTATACCCTTGCTTGAGCGTCTACAAAGTATTTCAGTCATCATTTCACATATTCTGGCTTCATACTTTGGGGGGAATTCTGTTACACGTCAAAATTGCTCATATGGATAAGTGTCGCATTGTCCCTATCAATCGTCGTAAGTGTCGCATCTTCCCTACAACTTTCGCAAGTGTCGCAAGTTGATCATTAGTGTCGCAAATGATGTTCAGAGATGATGCTATGATAATGACACTAAGGGGGCACTTATGACACCTCATATAACTGATTTGAAGATCAAGAACTGATCCACTGGAATCAAATAGCTCTTGACACCTGAAAGAGGCCCTGAAACACTAGTTTAGAGGGGGAGCGCTCCCCTACTATAGTTGCAGAAGCGCTGGCGCTCCTCTGCTATGATTCAAGGAGTGTTATAACACCCCTTAGGCCCTTCTGGAGGAAAAATGCTCACCTTAAGAGCGTTGGCGCTCTCCCAAGGCACAACAGAAGCGCTACAATGCTCTGATACCCATTTTGGAGGAGCGCTCCCTAATCTGGGTCAATTGTTAGCCCGTTGAGAAGAATAAGGGGAGGAACATTCGAGATTAGCAGGTAGTTGTGCTCAAATTCTTGTTCTCATCAACAGATCCCTGATCCATGGAGAAGGTTCCCAACTAGTTCTAAACATATCTCAAGAGGTTAGGCCCTTCCTAACCTATATAAACAGGCTCTATGATGGTGAAAAGGGGGAAAGAATTAGATATATGAAACTTATGATCTTGGAGGAAACTTACAGTCAACCGAAGGAGATTGATCAGTGAATCTGCTGTTATCCAGGCCATGGACCTTTCAGGCAAGGGTTAGACGAAGAGGACTTGACGAAGCTGTCGCATTCACATCTACGATTGTAAGTACTGCTGTCGTTATTCTCATTAATATGACACGCTTGGCCTTTTTTTTTCTAGTTTGTGTCTGATGTTACATGAACTTATCATTCCGTGATAGATCTGTTTTCAAGCTAATGTCAATAGAGTAGGAAGTGGTCGTATCTTGTTTTGTCCACAGCTCTCAGCGAGAAGAAAAGGTTTGAAGTGCAACTCGGAGCGTGCAGGGACAAACGTCGATTAAAAGGTACCTCTGTCATCCTCCCTTCTCATGCATTAGTCTAGATAGATTTGAAAGGAAGTCAGTGTCCATGATAAGAATTTTTCTGTCTAGGGTTAAGGTCAAGCTCTAGAGGTCGATCTACTTGTCCGCAGGCAGATTTTCCTACAACAACAATAAACAAACAAGCTTATCATAACCTTGCTAGAGCTTTAATGATTTAACAAACATCCAACAATTATCTTTGGTACAATATGGAGATAAAATTGGTATATTTTTCTTACTATATTGGTACCAGATTGTGACAAGTGAGATTCAGTAAATGGTACCAGATCTGAATAGTATGCAAGTGGTTGGTACCAAACTAGAACAATCTGTGGCCATTGGTACCAGATCGTGACAGTTAATGGTTCGGTATTGGATCTGAATGGAAGGTGTGTTTGGTACCGTATTCAGACAATGGAAATCTAGTGCATAAGTACCGGATAGTTGAGCTTGTATAGAAAGGCTGGACTCATCTAGAGGTCAAAGGTTACACGTGAAAAATTAAAACATTAGCACATGAAACATTTAGTCTCCTAGCTCAATAAACCACAAAAGTGCATGAATTAATTATACTTTACCTTATGAATTCATCAATGGCTAATGGTAGTGTTCTTTGTCATTTATCCAAGCTTAGGTAATCCAAAAAGGTATAGATGAGGAGTATAATAGGGTAGTGGGGATGTCAATTTAGAGGCTCAACAGTAAACATATGATATTTCAAGTGGTAATGTTCAATTTGAAGACGTACATTTTCAAAACGCCCACCAAATTTCACGGACCCATCATTGGCTATCATGATTTGAAAATTATTGACAACACGAATATAGCAATTGGTTTCTTGGTCAATGCAATGATGAATAACATTGTGGGTGTTATCATTGTTAACAACAATGATGAACTTCTTATGCTTAATATAGCCAATGAGCTTGAGGGTTTGTGGAGTGAAAAATCCAGTGAGGGAATGAAAGGAAATGAGTGGTTCAACTTCTGGTGGGTTAGTGGCCTCCTGGGTAGCATTAGGAAGGGAAGGCTCTTCAATAAGGGAAACTATCACATCTTCTTCAGGAACATATTTGGAAATGGACATAAAGAATTTTTCTTCCTTATACTTGTGCCCTGAAAAATATTTTTCATCACAATTATAGAAAAGACCCTGCAATTGGAGTTCATCCATTTCATCCCTAGTTAATTTTTGGACCTTTAGGGGAGTGGTAGGGGGGTTAGGATTAGTGGTTCGAGGGAGAGGAAAAAAAGAGGATTTTTTGTTCTAGGAAAAAAAAACATGTTGGGCCTCTTTGGCATGTATAGTAGTTTTCAACCAAGTCTGAGGGCGGGCCATGAGAACCTGAGATCATATTTCTTCCTTTAAGCCACTAATAAAGAATTCACAAAAGAACACATCTAACATGAACTTGTTTCAAAAGGCCAAATGCTCAAAAGAAGTTATAAAGTCTTCCATTGTGCATGACTATTTCAACTTGGTCAAACGATAAAGATAGTGGGTATCTATGTCAAAGCGGTCATAGATCTTTGCAACAAAATGGATCCATGAAATATACCCTTGATGTGAATTTTTAGGCCATTTCCACCATTGCCATCGTTCAAGATCTAGATAGAGGATAACATAGTGAATTTTTAACAACTCATCATTAATACCATGAAGAGAAAAATAATTCTCCATTTGAGTGACTCAACCCCTGGGATCAGAGCCATCAAATATATTTACCTCAACGTAAGGAAGATGGGGGTCATGCTGAAAGGAGTTGGATTGAAAATGCAGAGAATGAGAGGAATCAACAACAATTCATTAGTTTGATGAGGAAGGACCCAGAGTGTGGTTCAACAACTGGTTGATAGTAGATTGGAGGGTGTTAAATTGGTTCATGAATCTGGCATCTGTGGTGTCAAATTGGTGTTGGAATTGGGTCTCAAATTGTGCAAGGAGGGGATTGGTAAAGCCAATCTCATATGTCACTTGTTATCCATTTGGAGAGGGGGAGTGTGGGTAAGGGAAAATGGGTGGGTGGGACCATATAAAAGGAATTATAAGTGATAGGTACCACATTGATCAGAGAGATAAGGGGAATATAATGGGATAGAAGGAAAAATAGGGAAGTTGGGAAGGGGTCGAATCCACTGAAAAAAAATATTAAAAATGAAAGGTACAACTAAGATCAGGGAGAAAATGGGAATCCAATGGGATAGGTCCCAAATACTTTTGTAGGCAGGAGTTATACTCTGAGCTGAATAATATTGCAGTGTTGAAATGCTCAAATTCTTAACAGGAAGAAATATGTAGTAATTTTGCAACCAAAATGCAGGAGGCACAGTTGTGCGGAAATAGGTCTTGTTTATTATGTTTTTGTTTCCTTCCCAAGGGTTAGGGTATTCAAGGGTTCTACAGAAAAGGGTTTTCCTTGTAATATAGCTCTCTGATATATGTGCAGGGTCCAATAGTAGTACTTGGACCAATATCTCAGGGCACCAACTAAGGAGGTTAGACTGTTCCCTCAGTCATACTGCCTGACTACCTAGGTACTAGAGAGTATCTTCTCGAGTGTTGTTCTCGGTGGCACTATAGTAGTCAAGAGACAAATCGGTTTATCTATAGAGATTTCATGAGATCTAGGTTGATCCATATATAGTTGTTGTCTGGTGTGCTACCACTTGAAGGGGTTCCGACAGGGGTTACAAGGGTACCCAACAGATGTGTGCTTAAGTAACACTTGTATTTCCAGCATGTATTACTCCCTAGTTGATTTTTTATGCATGTAATGACAAATCAATGTAGCTTTAAGACGTTGGAATACGTCTCTAACCTAGAAAAAAATTAACACATTTTTTTGTCGAGGAAAGTTCTTAGATACCACTTGTAATGTACCAGGTATATTATATTATAATAAAATAGAAATAATGCAGAGAATAACACCGAGATAGCAACAAAATATGGAAATATTGCTGACATAATAGCAAAACATAAAATTATATGGAACCACAACACCATAATTATACCTTTATTGATAGGAAACAATGTTCACTTGCCTCTTCAAGGGGAAAACCTCCAGCAGAGAAGATCTCTATTACAATAATTCTTCAAGACAAAACTCTGTAAACCCTCTAATCCTATTTATACTAAATCTATCAATCCAAAAGAACAATCTAGAGGAAGATCCTTCTAGAAGATGAAGCTTCTATTAGGTATTCTTACATTTGATTTATTCCTCCTTATTGCTAGGACTTATTAATATTGACCTTTGTTACATGGAAATATATTATTCTACCCACTTGACGGGTTAGGGAGGTAATGTCTCTAACATTATGTGATGTTTCCCCACTAGATGTCTATGATGTTCTGTTGGGCCAACCATATATATGGAAGGGCCATGCAATTTATGAGTCTCAACCCTGTAGTGTCATTGTTACTCTGGGGGTCATCTCTACATAATACCAAAGGTATTTCCAACTAATTTCCCACCTAAACAGTGTCGCAAGGTAGTATCTCATACTACAAAATTCATCTTCTTCATATTTTATTCAAAAGGTGAACAGAAGAAGACCATAACCACTCTAGCCTCAATCTAAGAACCTTCTGTCCAGAAGAAGAAGCTTGATAAGATTGAAGCAAATAGAAAGGATTCCTTCTACAAAAAATCATCTCATGTAGTTGGACTAATTAAAAAGTTCCAACCCTTCTAGCCAAAGGTTTGTGACAGCCTTCAACAAGCTAAGAAGCGCAACTTCTCCAACAAGGCAAGCAACTCATCAAGATGCAGATTCATCAATTTTTTTTTATCTCCCCTAGGCACTCAATGAAATGGATATCATTGCATCCTAAGGAGGGAGGATTGATCCAGGTGGATATCCGTGGCCACCCACCTATTCCAACTGGATCAAAACTATTTTCTGGAAACTTATTATTTTTAGTAGTTTTTTGGTTCCTAAACTCCCGGGGCCATTTTGAGGGCGTAAATGAAGTTTTTTTTCGATCGATCAACTCAATGGTATCCAAACGATATTATTGATCCCTCAAAATTAATCTCCTTGACGATACCTTTCCAACAAGCTATTGTGTTCCCCAAACACAGATCATATGCCAATGTTATGCCCCGGGGAAGTTGATACACCAAATTACCCAAAATGGGGTCCACAAAACTATTGGCTTTTCATATTCCGAGGTTAGGGTTTTGTATTTTATTTATGATAAAAATGCCTTTGGAGGATAATTGTAAAAGAATCTTCTTGTAAATGTGAGTAGTCATCACATCTCTTCTCAGAGATAAGCTTCCACCATTCTAGTGAGTCTTTCACTCTCTATTTCTACAGTTTTGTACATTTTGCTCATTAATAGAAATTGTGTATTATTGTATCTCTGTTTTTATGGTTATATCTATGATAAATATTTGTTATATTATTGTCTCTCTTTCAATGTCTATTTATATTTATGTGTTATATCTCCTCTCTCATTACATGCCGAAAATAATCAAGATCAGTGGTATYAGAGTAGGCTGCTCTTGATYGTTTATTTTTCARTGCATGTCCTCGATGAGSTCCRACTATAGAAATTTGGGTCTYGATATTGTCTCTCCTAAGTAAAATCACTCTTGCACTCCCAAGAAACCCTCAATGGATGAAGAAAATAAAAATGGCAAAGTAGGTGGTTCTATTAATATGTTTCTTGAGCAAGCTCTCACGCGACAGAGGGACGTAATGATGGATAATTTTCCCCCCATCCTTCAATGCTTGTCAATAACAACAGGTGCATAGTCATAAAGAGACCACTTTGTAGGCACCTCTACTTTCAACGTATAAATTAATTTTTATATTCCTGTATTTGAAGTTTGGGTCGATGCAGATGCCCTAGAAAAAATGTTAAATATGCTAGAAGTTTATTTCTCTGTGTTTGCACCCAATTCGTCACTTGGTGAGAAAATAAAGGGTGCTTACATGCCCTGTTGGGTCTTGCAGAGCATGATAGTTGTAGAGGAAAGAGTTAGAAAAAGAACAACAAAACTATAAACAAGAATTAAATAAAAACAAACTAAAACTATGAGCATATGGATAAAGAAATAAAAACACAAAAAGACCAATATCACCAATGTTTTTAGGCCGATCAATTGATGAAATCAAAGAACAATGAAGAAAGGGGACTGTGAGTCCCTTCTTCCTCCAAAGGAAGGCTCTTGTGTCCTCACAAACTTGCTCTCCTTACAATGAGAAAATGAGAATGATGGTGAAAGAACTCCAAGCACATTCACTCAATGGAGAGGTGAATGGCTCTATGAAATGGTGCCAATGTGTTATTGTCAAAGAATGAGTCCTTAACAATCTTAGCAGCATAACAATACATGAAATTCCTTGAGAAAATGAGGTTTCCTCATGGATTTTTATAGCATAGCATTGGGTGATTATGTAACACCTTTGAGGTGTGAAAAGGGGCTCTTTAGGGCTTAATTAGGTCTTTGACCAGCCTACCATGCGGATTCAGCTCAGATTTGCGAGTCAAATCAACTTGGGAGCTGATCCATAAGTGGTTGGGAGGCCGACCAATTCCATAAATGCGTCGTTTAGCAGGTGCGTGGGTTTTTGCGCCAACAGTCGTGTGTCATGCGCTCCTTGTACATTCCTGTTCCATGCATATGCACGCACCCATCTTGTGTAAAGCGCCCTTCAATTTTTTTGGTTACTTTGTATAGTTTTTGACCCTTTTGCAATGTTGTGAAATTAATTTAGTGCCATGAATGACTTCTTTCCTGTTTTGATGATGTTGAGTTCTTGTCGCCATGTGCGGACGAAATTTCAGTGATAACAGATGCCCCCTGATGGATGAGGTTAGGAGCATGTGTATAGCTGAAATCCATCAATGTTTCTTTTGTAAGAGAGAGAAATAGTGAGACCGTGCAGAGCGATCCGTTGGAGAAGAAGGGAACCGGTAGAACCCGACCTTCTATAAGGTGCGTAACAATAGACAACTGTGTACAAATGAGGTGGGCATGCCCCATGCTCGTGTTATGTAACTTGGACAAAAGATGACGAAAGTTTTGGTTTAGATAACTGCAACGCCCTCAGGGGAGGTAATAACAAAGGCATAAGACAATTCTACGAAGGAATATACTCTGAACAATAGGCAATGATCGCGGTAATAAGAAATGACAATGATGTGGGCGTTGATGGCCCTACCAGGTTCAAAGGTCTTCGACAAATGATAAAAAGAGATGCAATAGTTGCAAAGTAAGACCCACCATAACATGAGAAAGTGTTGGCGTCGAATGTTATGGGGGGCAACGATAGCAGGGAGCAATGGTGTTTCACCCTGTGCCATCCGAGATCTCTCATTGAATGGAGAATGAGAATCAAGATATTTTCGCCCTTCTGGAAAAAGTGTGTTGCTGTCGACAAAAGGGGAACGCGACTCCCATAAGAAAAGGGATTCATAGAATCTACTGAGGTGAGGAAGTGGCAGAGGTACATAGATGAAGTCAAGAGGTGGGAAGACTCAAGACTGCCCTTGGTTGGAGGATGTATGGGATGAAAAAAGTGTCTGCAACTGTGTAACAAGGTCGAGTGTCAGGGGGACGACAAGACCGGTGTTGAGTTGTTCCAGAGGCGGGACAAAGTGAAGAAATTCAGAAGGTGAAGGTAAGTGACCTGTGGAGTACTCTGAAGATATGGATGATGCCAGCAAGGGGAGATGAGAAGTAATGCTCCAACCAAGGGTGACATGGGTTGTGTGTGGCCAAAAATAAAGTGAGTCGCCAACGGTGACGATAAAAGAAAATGTAATGACTGGAAATAAAGGCGTTTGTACAATAAATAATGAATAATTTTGGAAAAAATGTACAAATACAGAAACGGGTGCCCCATTGTGAAATGAGTGCCCCAGGGAGGGAAAAAAGTTCTTGGAAAATAGATTGAAGCGTGGGGGCCCCATTGGTGAGTTTCTGTATGAGGTAGGTGAAATGAAGATAGGTTCGCAGATGGGCAAACTGATGGTGGATGAAATGGAGGGTTCATGATCCTGTGGAGGTGCAGGTAAAAAAATAGAACCATAACGAGATAAGTTGGGAGTCTGTGTGGGAAAGCTAGCAAGATGAAGAGAAGGAGTATGTGGCTGATTCACGACATGATGAAAGACTATTAGGACTCCCATCCCTAAGGGGTAATAAAGAACAACATGAGTGTCGAAAGTGCCAGAAGGTGCTATGAATGGGACAACTCATGTGGGTGAGAATGCTACCGGGGTACAGTACCGAAGATGCAAAAGGGAGGTATGGGCACTACAGAGCCAGGAAGGATGGTCCTAAAGGCCAATATCAGCGGGTATGACAGGAAATGTAAATGCAATACAATGGGAGAGACTACATGCCAGTGTTGAATATATATACCTGAAGGGATGATGTTGATGACCGATGAGAAAGTACCTGTGCACATAACAACCAAACACCCAAAGTGAACAATATCTGAAGAGAATCAAAGATATGAGCATGTATTTGACAAATGTGACAAGGCACGTGCATACCTGACCATGATATGAAAAAAAAAGGTGCCCCAAGGGCTCAGGATGAAAAGTGACCCAGGGACAGCTATGATGTAGGTGGCGGGATGCTGATCCCGTGGTTGAAGATGGTTTCAAAAACGGACACCGTGGGCTCCCGGAATGATGAGTGGAAGTTTGGAAAAAGGCCTATATATAGCTGTAGGGCCCACATTGCCACCTCATTTGTACATGCTACTACAGTGACTGGACGAGTAGATTGCAGAGGAGATTTGGAGTTTCAGGGAGCACGAGGTATCCGACCGGTGATTTGCGAGTGTCAGGTTAGTGGTTTGAACATCCTGCATAGAAATAGGTTTCTAGTTTTTGGGTAGGGAAGGTACGGGGGGGCGTACAGGGGGTTTAAGGGGAGTTTTGGTAGGATGTGGGTCCGCATGCATAGGCGATTTAGTGGAAGGTGCGCATACATTCACGCCTATCCACTGAATATGAGTGCATGGGTGTGCGGGTAGGATAATTTAAGGCACGCCCTATGGGCACGCCTGTGAGTTGAACAAGCGCGCATAAGTGCATGCCTGTGGGTTGTACAGGAACGCATATATGTGCACCTGTATGATGGACAGACATGCTCAGAAGTGTGCCTGTGTAGTGAACAGGCGTTCTCAGAAGTGCGCCTATGTAGTGAACAGGCACGCACATATGCGCGCCTGTGTAGTGAACAGGCGCGCATGTGTGTGCACCTGTGGATGAACAAAGCGTGCCTTTGAGGTAAGTTTTGAAGGGTGAAAATTGAGTTTCTTTGATGCATTTGATGGTTGCATATGTTGATATAGGACTCTGTGTTGTGTACAGGTGGCTATCAGTGACTATGGATGTTCGGTGGTGTGAGCGAGACTGGTCGTAGTTATGAGATGCTATGGCCAATGCAGGGCCTACGGTGCGAGCGACTTTAGCAACCTGTGGGTTGCTAAAGTTCTTTGAGTGCCCATTGATATGGAAATAGGAGTACTTACTCCAGTTCCTACTCCAGATGTGGAGTCCAGATCTTCACTGTTTCCTCGTGTGAGGAGAGCAGATCCCCTTCACTGCGGTGGAGGATGTCTATTTTTTGACTGGGCTCCCCTTTCGGGGTACACCCCTACTGGCAAAGCCTATGCTGCCGAGGGTCACAGCCCTGGTGACGATCACTGAGCGATTTTTCTCAGGAGAGAACTACATGTCTAGGACTGTAGTGAGTGTCAGTGGTATAGATTTGTTGGCGCATCGTTGCATAGTGGCGATGATTGTGCATGTCTATGGGTCATTAGCGACCCAACGGATTAGTGGTGGCCAGTTGTTGGTGCTAGAGAGGGTGGTGGTGGGCCATGAGCGGTTCGCCTGGGGGATTACATTGCACATGCGAATGATCACGCAGTTGGACCGTTATCGGTCCATAGGTACATGAGCATTTGTGTTTGGTTCTATCCTGGTTGCCTGGTTCTTGGAGAGGGTGCCGATGTTGTGCCCAAGGGTTCTATTAGAGGTGCCCGGGGCACAAGAGCCGCGCTTGAGGTGGTGGTCATCAGTTTTGCTTCGCCACGGTGGTGGTGAAGGTGGTCATTATTTTACGGTGCAGGCGGCGCAGATATGGTGGCAGATGTCGTAGGTCATACTTCGGTACCCCTATGCTGGGTTGGACTTCCGGGATGATCTGGATATGGTGTTGCCTCCTGGGGAGGTGTTTGACCATCGAGGTACGTTGAGTATTGTGTATGTTTTGATTTATGTTGTCTTTTGATATACCAGTTCATATGTGATATAGAAGCTGATACAATCGTGTGTTTGGTGTTTTGTGTATGTGCAGATGTGGCACCTCGCGGGCGCGAGGTGGAGTTGCAGAGAGCGTCGGTTCAACGAGAGCCAGAGAGATTTCCGTGTGGAGAGAGGTGTCGGTAGGATGAGGCCGCGGGGCAACCAACATAGCCCGAGAGACCGGCGAGGAGGCACCGATACGATGACCCTGGTGCGGGGCCATCACATGCTCCTCTGGTGGCAGCCGAAGTAGATTTTGATGATATACACCATTGTCTGGAGACGGTGTTACAGGATGTGCCTGAGGGCATGTGGATCCATATCCAGGATGAGGGGTTCCTGGAGCAGTGAATAGGAGTACCGCCACCATGGAGGAGTATAGTGCGACGAGCATCTGTGCTTTCCACGATGACGAGTGGACGCATGCCGCCGGGGCAGGAGGGTCCTGCGGGTGTGCCACCTCCATCGCCTGGGGCAGGTGGGGGTGGGCCACCACCTCCTCCTGAGGGAGGAGTAGGTGGGGGTGTGATAGAGGCCCCCTGATGTATGATGTATATTTTTTTATTGTATATAGGCTGGTGAGTTGAGTTTTGTACCGACGGACTATGATAGCCTGCGGGCACATGTATTTTTTGTATGTAAACAGTCAGATGGCCTGATAGGCCTTGATATATATATATATGAGTATACATCTTTTTTGAAATCCTGGTGTCGTTTACATATGTTTTTTATTGATGATGATGATGTCTGTTCTATCTATATGCTATGACAGGATGTATGAGATGTGTTATGTATGTGTAGCTTGATGTGATATATGCCAATCTAACACCATGTTATCTATTTCATCTGTTGTTTGATTCAATTGTCTTGGAATATGTGTAAATGTAATGGAATCAAAATGGCGAGATAATAATCTAACCTGCAGGTATTTGCGAAAGAGGCACGAATCGCATACACGGTAAACATTGTTGAGCTGGAGAACGACTAGTTGAGAGTCGAGGAAGACAATAAGGTGGCAAATATGATGACGTTGGGCGTCGACTAGGAGGCCAATCACTGCAGTGTATTCATCTTGGTTGTTGGTTGCTGGTCCCAAATAGATGCCGCTGGAATGTAGCATTTCATGTGAGGGGGTATATAAAGCCCAAGCTGTCGAAGCGAGATTTTGTGTCCAATGGCTGACGTCGTCGGCGTAACCAATGTGGTAGGTTGGTGAAGGAAGAATCTGTCAATAGCACAAAGGATAGTTTAGACGAGAGGGGTGAGAGAAAAAAGATTAAAAACACTAGAAAAAGAAATAACCTAAATTAGTATGACTACGTTTAAGCATAAAATTTCTTGAGGTACAACCCATTGACGGGTTCCTTGAGTGAGAGGCCTTCGGGGGAGGCCAGGATGTATGCGCCTTTGGTGAGGCAATGTTGGATGATGTAAGGGCCATGCCAAAGTGATTCAAATTTTCTGTGGCCAAAGGTATCATGGGCGATATCATAGGCCAGGACAAGGTCGCCTTTGCAAAGTGATCGAAGGTTGACATGGCGATCGAAGGTAGCCTTGGATCATTTTTTAGCTGCCTCATTGTTCTGTAATGAAGATCGACGATCTTCATCCAGTGACTCCAAGTTCAGCAAGCACTGATCCATTGGATCAGTGTCAGGTAATAGCTCAATTGCGGTGCGTAGGGTGGGAATTTCACACTCGATGGGAAGAGTTGCCTCGACCCCATGGACTAAATGAAATGGCGTGAAACCTGTAGCAGTCTTTACTAACGTTCGATAATCCCATAGTGCGGAAAATAACATATGATGCCAATTGGTTTTATGTTTATTAACTGTGCATTGTAACATGGTCTTGAGGACTTTGTTCACTGCCTCGACCTGTCCATTTGACTGAGGGTAATATGGTGAGGCGAACTCGTGAGAGAATCCTAACCAAGAAGAGAGTTCGACGAAGATCTCATTCTCAAAGTGTTTCCCATGGTCGGAAATGAGTTGGAGTGGTACGCCAAAACGGGATATGACGTGGTTAAATAAGAAGCGTGCTGCAGTGTCAGCGGTGTTGTTGAAAGTGGGCATTTCTTCGGCCCATTTGGTGAAGTAATCAATGGCGACAACAATGTATTTGTGACCATTGCTGGAGGGGGGATTACAAGTCATAAATTCGATGCCCCATTTACAAAAGGGGTTGGCCGTAATAACGGGGTGAAGAAGAGAGGGAGGAGCGCGGGCTTTGTTGGCATAGAGCTGACATTGCTCACATCGTTTCACGGCATGAATGCAATCGTGAAACAAGGTAGGCCAAAAGTAACCGGCTCAGATAATATTCTGAGCCATGGAGAAACCTGAAAGATGGCCCCCACATGCGCCACTGTGGCAGTTGTTTAAGACTCTGTCGGCCTCGTCAATAGTCAGGCAATGACGAAGAATAGTGTCGACACCCCGCCGATATAGGATGTCTCCGATGAGGAGATAGTGAGGGGCCTGATGGCGAATACACCGACGATCATCTCATGATAGATGGTTACTGAACTTTTGAGTGCGTAGGTAGACGAGGAGGTCGCCATACCAAGGATCATCTGAGGCAATGTAAAAGAGATGTTCGTCATGGAAGTCGGTGTTGACGGGGAGACTGGTGGTGTCAGAGGGAAGGGCCGTGACAATTTCGACGAGAACGAGGGCCTTCTTACTCTTAGGCATTGAGAACTCAAGGTTGTATTCCTGGAGGATAACGATCCATCGAGCGAATTTTCCATTAAATTGTCGACGACTGAGCAAATATTGCATAGGGTTGGAATCTGCGACGACCTTCATGGTGTGAAGCAGAATGTAATGGTGCAGTTTCTAGACTGCAAGGACAACTGCAAGAGCAAGTTTCTCTTCATGTTTGTACTTCAAGGGTGGTCCTGAGAGGTTCTTAATAACGTATTAAATGACATGTTCATGATTGTCATCTCTGAGCTGGATGAGGACGTTGGCTACTGATACAGCTGATGCTGATATGTAGAGGATGTAGTCGTGATTGTAGTCCGGTGCACTAATCAAAGGTGCATTTGAAAGGGCTACTTTCAGATCATCAAACGATTGTTGGGCATAGTCATCCCAGTGAAAGGGGATGTCGTGATGTAGTAAGCGAAGGAAACCATGTGCACGTATGGCGTAATCTGGGACAAAGCATCGAAGGAAGTTAGCTTTGCCCTGAAGACTCTGAAGTTGCCGTAAATTCTGGGGGGGTGGAATTTTGGTGATTACTTTGACTTTGAGGGGGTCCATGGTAATACCCCTTTGGGAAATGATAAAACCGAGGAGTCACCCGGCGATGACGTAAAACACGCACTTGAGAGGGTTCAAGCGGATGTTGTAATGGCGACACCGTTGAAAAATGATTCATAAATCATCGAGATGATGGGTGTGTTTCTTGGAGCGTGTTGTGAGGTCGTCCAAGTAAGCAAGGATGATTTCAGCCAAATCGTGGAAGATGTATGTCATGGCCCGTTGGAAGGTTGCGCCGGCATTTTTTAAGCCGAAAGGCATGACACGATATGAAAAAGTACCCCATGGGGTAATAAATGAGGTTTTATATTGATCGGCTGGGTGGATTTGAATTTGGTTATAGCCAGAGAATCCGTCCATAAAGGAGAGAGCCTCATGGCCGACACTGTCGTCGATGATTTGATCAATGAATGGCATTGGAAAGTTGTCTTTTGGACATGCGTTATTGAGATCGTGAAAGTCTATGCAAACACGGATAGTGCCCTGTTTTTTGTCGACGGGTACAGGGTTGGAAACCCATGAAGTGTAAGCAATGGGGTAAATAAACCCGGCTGTGCGTAACTTGTCAATTTCGGCTTTGATAGCCGCGGCCTTGGATGGGTGTAGCGGTTGTTGTTTCTGGCGAAATGGTGTGATGTCGGGCCAGGTGTTGATGCGATGTTCGACAATGGATGGGTTGAGGCCAGGCATCTCCGTGTATGACCAGGCGGAAATATCCCTGTATTCCTGGAAGAGGGCTTTATATGCGGCAATTTCCTGAGGAGTGCAAGCAGCTCCAATGATAATTTCTTCGATGATGCCATTTTTAATGGAAATGTTGATTTTGATGGTGGGGTAAATGTTGGCCATATTACCTTCTTCAAAAGTGTCGGAGGAAGGAATGGGATTGTTGAACCAATCGATAGACCCGGATGGGATAAAATATTTGGTTTCGACCGCGTACATGGGGTTTTGATTAGGAGGCATGAGGGCTTCCTGTGGAAGGAAAAGTGCACGATGATGTAGTGCATCCCAGGGAGAGTCTGGGCTGTGTAGCTCTTCTAGTATTTCCTCGTTGTTATGTAAATGACGGGAATATAAGGGGTCGTGATGAGTGATCTCAGTGCTAGTATGATTGCCCCCTGCTGGAGAAGAAAGGGGAGTGGTACAAGCAGAGGGTGAGGGTTCACTCGACATGAACCATATGTTGAAGTACTGAGGAGTACCCATGGTGGTTGGATGGAGAGTCTCTGTAGGGGAATGAGCAGGAGAGTTGGGGGTATTGCGGGGTAAATCCTCAGAGATGTCATTAAAGAACCATGGAGGCATTGGAAGTGCCTCGGGCTTGGGAGAAATGACATGAAGACTTGCTACTGACAAGGGAAGGTCATTGGTCGTCTCTGCGGGTTGACGAAGCAGGGCCCATTGACGTTTCCTATATGCAAGGATCATCGGACACTGTTATGTAAAGTGAGTCAATGAATCGCAGAGAGAGAAAGGGCATCTCATACGTTCATTGACGGAAGTGGTGACATAACGAATGTCCGTGATATTTGTGGAAGAGGACGTTGCAGGGCGTGGGTTGTTCTGGACGTTCTGGCATATAGCCGCTAATGTCTGCCAAAAGCATGGTAGTGCAGGGAAATGATGGGTGTAATGGCCATATTCGGAACAGATAGCACACGAAAATTTAGTCCTCAACCCTTTGCTACTGGAAGGCGTGATGGTAGTAGTGGGACTAGCAGTAGTGACAGGTGTCGTGGGAGTTGGATTGGGAGGAATCAAATTCCGTAATTCAGGTAGGGATGGGCAATTGTTGGTTTGGTGACCCTCTTTATCACATAATGCGCAAGGTGGTGGGATGTGTGGAGGAAGTGGAGTTGAGGGCTCTTTCTTCTTTCTCCTACCCCCAGCTGTATCAGGGGGGGTAGGGAGTATGGGGGTAGTGGGGGTGAGGACGGGAATCGTCATGGGGAGGCCTTCCTATGGGGGACGGGATGGGCAAGGGACCATCTCAGGTGGATGTAAATACCACACTCGAATTGCTAACACCATATTGGGTAGTGTGAGCATTGCGGCTACCTGGAAAGATTCTATACCGGGTGGAGGGTAAAAGAAGGGAATTTGGGTGAGGGGTTGGGGGAGTGTCTCCAAAATGGGACTATGCCCCTAAAGGGAAGTGGATTCGTGGACTGTTGAGGTCGACGAATGCACAGGAGGCTTCGGCTGGAGTGGTTCTGCGACTACTGAGACATCAGGAATGACGGAAGCCTCCTGAGGAGGAAGTGTATCCTCCATATGAGTTCCGTTAGATGAGACAATGCATACTTGATTAGGGGGAAGCAGTGGTGGTGCTCCATGGTATGTCCCTAGCAAGGATGGATCTTTGAAAATTCCAGGACCCATATCAATGAGTGGATATGCGTCTTTGTTGGTGTGGATGAGAGGAATAATGTTATCGAGGTTGGCAGAGGGGTTAGGCTTATAATGTGAGACTTGGTCGATGATTACAATATTTCCATTGTGAGGGAACATGATTGTGCGAAAGACGGATGAGGCTACTACCTTCATAGCATACATGTAGCTACGTCCGAACAAGATATTGTAATGAAGCAGAGTGTCGATAACTTCGATGTCAATGAGAATTGTTTTTCCCCCGAGTTCTACGGGGACATTTTGGAAGAGCCCTTCAGGAGATGGTCTTTCGTCGTAGGCTCGTAATGTGATGGCGGAGGGTATGAGTTCTGGGGAACAAAGTTTCTGCCATACAGTTTTGGACATGATGCATGTATATGCACCTTCGTTGATGATACACCAATGAATTGTGATGTTCTGTATTTTTACTGGTAGTTGAATAGCGACCAAGGCGGGAAGACGAGGTTCGCTATTGTCAAGATCGAAGGTGATGAGTCGAGTATCGACAGGGTCGACTGCCCCCAAGGCAGAGAGTAGTGACTTTCACTGCGTGGGACAGGTCTGGAGAACTTCCAAGACTGACATGGCAGCCGAGGATTGTGCTAAGTCGTCAACTAAGATATAATTATGAGTGGCCCTGGCCTGTGGGTTGTGGACATTCCTGCGTAAGGGGATACAAGGGATGTGAAGTGGTGGTTTGGCGGAAGGGAAAGGGATCACTAACGGGGGTCCCGTCGGTGTAGGGTTTGTCTCTGGAGACATAGGAGTAGACTCAGCTGGTGTCTGATACTGACGATTCCGTGTTTGCAGAAGGATTTCTTCCTCACTGGTGAGGAGAATTGTATTCTCTACTGGATTGTTAGGGTTGTGGTATTGACCCACCTAAGGTGGGGGATGCTGCGTGTCCTTTTGAGTGTTTATCACCCCTTGATGTGGGATAGGGTTTTGCAGCAGGGCGGGAGGGGGTTGTTGCACATACTATTGTGGTGCCTGCTGAGGGGCAGTTTGTGCAGGGGTATGGGGAAGACTTCCTGAGTCTTTCAACCATTTGAAATCAGTGATATGGGGGAAATGGTGAGTGTAATGACCGAACTCGCCACAAATAACACAAGGGTGGATGGTTTTAACATTATTTCACCCTTGGCATTTGTTGTTATTGCCCCCTTGGGGGTTTTGGTTCCCTTGGTTGTGGTTTCCCCCAGTGGGTTGGTGTTGTGGGGGTTGATTCCCGCCTTGACCCAGGTTATTTTTATTCCCGTTCCTTCCTTTCTTCCTGGAATTGTTCGAAGGATGAGTTGGGTTGGCCATGTTCAACTGTTCAAAATTTTGGTATTGTTGAGCAGCAGAAGGTTGAAAAAAATTGATCCCCACATGAGGATGTGGGGGAGCCATGGGTTGTGGGGGACCAGGAAACGGGAAGTATGGATTATGTGGTGGTACCGATCCATAAGGTACATAGGAAGGCATAGTGCTTTCACTAGTACTATAAGCTGATGTTGAGGGAGTACCACTGTTTGTGGGAATGGGTGGATGTATGGGGGGTGCCGGTGGTGGTCCACTGATGGGTGGAGGTATAGAAACAGGGTATGGCTGTTGATAAGGGGGTGGGGGGAAATAAGGGGTTCCCCCATATGCCGACGAGTATTGAGGTGTTCCATACATCGGTGGTGGTTGGGGTTGTGGACCATGGTGCGTGGTGGCACCTATTAGTCTGTCTGCTGAATGAGACATCCCAGGTTTGTCTTGGCCAAATGGCACAGGTTTTGGAAGGTCAGGAAGTACTATGTATAAGTACCTTGACTATGCGTAGATAAGGTCATATTGTTGGGCCTTACTAATGGCTTCTTCTTCGAACTAAGGGAAGTTGGAAGCGACATCCTTTCCAAGGAGTGCGACAAGTGATCTAAGAAACCAATCAAGGCACTGTTGCTTGGTGGTTTCTGCTTTACACAAACTACGTCGCCTACGCCACTCATGAATGTGGTCAACGATGTGGCTGGCTGAGGTTTGTTTGAAGTTAGACAGTAGTTCTAGACCATTGTCATGTCGGATGGGTAATTGGAAAAATGTCAAGAATTCTTTGGCCAAGGATTCAAAGGTCGTATGGGACCTAGATTTTTCCTCGACATACCATTTGGCTGATGGGCCAGTAAGTGTGCGTTGAAATAATCATAGTCTGACGCAATCATCCATAATGCTATTGGAAGAGCACCATAGATGAAAAGTCATGATATGGTTGGCGGGGTCATCCCCCACCTTTCCTTCAAACTTTGGTATGTCTGAAGGAAGTTGTGTTGGCATTGCAGGCCATGTGGGATCATGCAATATAGGATCATTGGTGAGCTTGGTGAGATCTGGTATGTTAAGAGAGGCTAAGTATGGAATCTGTAGTGGGGTGGGAGGGTTAGCTCCAACCATAGTGTGTTGTGAACCTAACCCTTGATGGGGACTAGGTGGGTTGGTGCTCCCTCCTTGAGAGGAAGAGGGTCCTCCGCTTCCGTGCAATGGAGAGCGAGTGGATAGGTGACCTTGGGAAGTTGAACCAAGTAAGGTAGAACCAATCAAAGCTGATCCTAAGATAGTAGCACTCACAGGAGTGTGTGAAAGAGGTACCGATGAGCGGGTATGACCAGATACTCCCCCTAATATAGGCGAGAGGTTGAGCAAGCATCGTGAACGACGGGGGTTCTGTGGTTCCCCTATGATGTCAGACTAGTGGTGAGAGAAATATAGAAACAAGAGTCTTTTGTTGTGACTGGTTTACACAATATATATATCCAAATCAAACTATAATCTGATGTGCCTCATACATAAAATGAGAAAGAAGTATATATATGTGGGTAAAAGGGTTTTGTCCATGTGGGGGAATCAAAAGAAAGCAAATGCTCGTGTCCTAGAAGACGTAACGTCCTTCCTCTCAAATAGCACTGGACCTTCCAATAGCTCTCAACAGTGGGGTTTGAAGTCACTGGAAGAGATACTAGTGAAGGATGAAATAATTGGTTATAATGAGGGGTAGAGGGGGAATATCCCGAAAGAGCTGGCGATACTTCCTAATAGCCACACAAAATCCAATCAAGGTGCGATTACAGCCCTCAATCGCCACCTGGGTAGATGTCCTAAAGTTGGTCACTAGGTACCTCGGTCAAAGTGCGACATTTAGATTTTTGGCCTAAGAAATGGGTCACGGGCTGGATCCCATCCAAGAGGTGGGTGCCTCAAGGGGGGACGCACAGAACAACTGGACCTCAGCCTTCAACCCTTCACGGGTATCTCCCTGCCTTATGGTGATTGGAACACTTGACTTGGAGGATTTGAAGTTCCCTATTTGTCAAATTCTATGTTTGAAAAATGTGAGAACCAGATAACGGGGAGTTATTTGGATGCCTATCCCTGAAATCCTACCTAGACTAAAAACTTCTTTTGGCACCTCCTGTGGAGGAAAACTTAGTGAGTTTTTTAGAAAGTTTTTAGATGAAGTTGTTTTTGTGAGGCTGGGGGTGAAAACCAACCTCGTTTGATTAAAAGTGGGAGTGGATAGTCCTGTCAAGAAAAGATGGGGTGTTTTCGAAATCCCTTTGGAGGAAACGTACTTAGACCACCACGTTTCGAGAAGAGGCTATGTGAGTGAAGAATTGACTTTTGTGTGTGAGTGAAAGTGTACCAATTTTTAGTTATTTAGATGTCACCTTGCTGCATGTGGACTTCACTTGGTCCTTACAAGAGTGTGATTACCTAATTAGCTAGATGTCATTGGTACAACCTTGCGGAATTTTTAAAAGCCCTAGGAAACTAGCATGTGGACATGTGGTCCGTTACTATCCTTTAACTCCCTATGTGTGAGTTAATTTAGAAAAAGCATGAAACTATCCTAGATTGAACATGTGGGCATGTGTGGGCCCGTTACAAACCTTTAAACTCTCCTATTTTTTGATCTAAGAAAGAAGAAATTCAAACACTATCCTACTTTTGTGACATGTGGGCATGTATGGGCCCATTACAAATTTAAGATATGTTTGAAAAATGAAACTAAGAGGGGTCCCAAAAGGGCCTTTGTCCTCTCCTAAAAGTTTTGAAATTATGTTTAAGGGAGATGAGATTGTTTTTGCAATCTCTTTCTGATTCTCAAGATCGCTTGATTGCGCAAGAGAAGAGCATACTCAAGGATTGCTACTCCAACTTCTAGTCCCAAATGTGAATTAGGTGTGATTAAGTATGATTGTCTAACTTAGATTATAAATCAAATCAAGCCATCCACGTGGCAAAAAGCAAATAAGGGAAAATGATTTTTATCCACCTAAGTGCCTATGTTTGTTTGACTATCCCCTTTATAAGTTGAGGGGTCTAAGTGGTGCAGTATTTAGAGCATGCATAACATCATTCTTAAGAAGGAAAATGACTTTCCCCACATCCTAATACCTTACAATGTAAAAAATTTAGTTCAAATGCGCGGCCTCCAGTGTAGACAGAGGCACATATGGCGCCTGTGTGCTAACAGAATTGAGGAATAAAGCGCATGCACGCAGAGAGAGAATGTTGTACAGGCGCATGCACGCACGATGCACGTATATGGGGTGGAATACCCGTGCGCCTATGAAAAGTGACCGAGAAAGAAAATCCAGATGGCTTTCTCTCAATTCTCTCTTGAATTGACTGGTTAGCAGGTCGGCAGAGGCCGGTTTGTGCACCTACAAGTTAATGAAAGCAAAAGGAAAGAAAAATAAACCCAAATGAGGAAGGAATTGATACCAAGTCCCCAGTATGGTCGCCAATCTGTTTGCACCCAATTCGTCACTTGGTGAGAAAATAAAGGGTGCTTACATGCCCTATTGGGTCTTGCAGAGCATGACAGCTGTAGAGGAAAGAGTTAGAAAAAGAACAACAAAACTATAAACAAGAATTAAATAAAAACAAACTAAAACTATGAGCATATGGATAAAGAAACAAAAACAAAAAAAGACCAATATCACCAATGTTTTTAGGCTGATCAATTGATGAAATCAAAGTACAATGAAGAAAGGGGACTGTGAGTCCCTTCTTCATCCAAAGGAAGGCTCTTGTGTCCTCAAAAACCTGCTCTCCTTACAATGAAAAAATGAGAATGATGGTGAAAGAACTCCAAGAACATTCACTCAATGGAGAGGTGAATGGCTCTATGAAATGGTGCCAATGTGTTATTGTCAAGGAATGAGTCCTTAACAATCTTAGCAGCATATTAATACATGAAATTCCTTGAGAAAATGAGGTTTCCTCATGGATTTTTATAGCATAGAATTGGGTGATTATGTAACTCCTTTGAGGTGTGAAAAGGGGCTCTTTAGGGCTTAATTAGGTCTTTGACCAGCCTACCATGTGGATTCAGCTCATATTTTGGAGTCAAATCAACTTAGAAGCTGATCCACAAGTGGTTGGGAGGCCAACCAATTCCATAAATGCGCCATTTAGCAGGTGCGCGGTTTTTGCACCAACAGTCGCGCGTCGTGCGCGCATGCGCGCCTTGTACATTCTTGTTCCACGCATATGTGCACGCACCCATCTTGTGTAAAGCGCCCTTCAATTTTTTTGGTTACTTTGTATAGTTTTTGACCCTTTTGCAATGCTGTGAAATTAATTCAGTGCCATGAATGACTTCATTCCTATTTTGACGATGCTGAGTTCTTGTCGCCATGTGCGGATGAAATTTCAGTGATAACACTCTGTTCACAATTTTTTCAATAGGGAAACAATCACCTTTACAGTCCTTAAGTCTCTCCCCCATGTCAAACATTGGTGGGAAACTTACTGGGAGAAAATTTCCATAGAGGAGTCCACAATATACAGGGTCGAGCCCACTTGGCATTTTTTTGTGGATGCGGTCAAGGAAAAATATTACCCTGTTGGTAACTATAACGACTAGTACATGAGATGGACTACATTTGGTCAAGAGAGGGGCAAGAAGTGTCAAAGTTCACCAACACCTTCCATACCTTACACACCAAGTTCGGTATCAAATATTCTGAGCAACATTTGGTTCTGAAATATCATGGGGCTTTATATAGGTATATTCAAACTAAAATGGAGTTTCTGACAAACTCATTTTTGGGGCTCTACGGTAGTTTGGGTCTACAAATCTGCAACAACCAAAGAATTATAAAGACGTCCCTAACAAGAATCCTTCTAACAACCAGCCCAAGCCATAGGAAAAGAAGGGTAACATTAAGACAAAGGACACTATAAAATGGTGTGATTTCCACAAAATCCCCTAGCACAACACTGATGAATGTCGCTCAAAATAGTCATTGGTGGTCAAGATCAAAGACAAGGAGCCAAACCCTGATTTAGAATATTATGTGATGTTTCCCCACTGGATTTCTGTGATGTTTTGTTGGGCCAGCCATATATGTGGAAGTGCCATGCAACTTATGAGTCTTGACCCCGTAGTGTCATTGTTACTCTGGGGGGTCATCTCTGCAGGATACCAGAGGTAGTTTCAACTATTGTCCCACTTAAACAGTGTCTCAAAGTAGTATTGCATACTGCATAATTTAGCTTCTTCACATTCTTTTCAAAAGATGAAAAGAAGAACACCGCAACCACTCCAGCCTCATTCCAAGCACCTTATGTCCAATAGAAGCAGGTCGGAAATATTGAAGAAAAGAGAAAGGATTTATTCTACAAACATTCATCTCATGTAGTCATATTTTTTAAAAATTTCCAGCTCTTCCAGCCACAGGTTCGTGACAACCTTCAACAAGCTAAGCATCACAACTTCTTCAGCAAGGCAAGCAACTCATCAAGATGTAGATTAGACAAACATTTTTCCCTCTCCCTCGAGCACTCAACGTAATGTAGAAAATTTATTCCTAAGGAGGGAGGATTGATCCAGGTGGGTATTGGTGGCCACCCACCTATTCCAACTGGCTCAAAACAATTTTCTAGCAACTTACTATTTTTAGCAATTTTTCGGTTCCTAAACTCACGAAGCCATTTTGTGGGCCTAAATGAAGGTTTTTCAGGTTTGAGCACCTAAATTATGGACAAATTCTGTAATTGAGCCCCCAAAATGAATCTCCACAATTATACCTTTCCAACAAGCTATCTTTCACCCCAAACAGAGATCGTATGCCAAAGTTACGACCCCAAGAATTTGATACACCAAACTGCCCAAAATGGGGTCAACAAAACTATTGGCTTTTCATCTTCCGGGGTTAGGGTTTTGGATTTTATTTATGATAAAAATGCCTTTGAATCCTCATTGTAAAATCATCTTCTTGCGAATGCGAGTATCTGTAACATCTCTTCTCAGAGATAAGTTTCCACCATTCTAGCGAGTCTTTCACTTGGTATTTCTACAGTTTTGTACATTTCGATCATTAATAAAAATTTTGTATTAATGTATCTACGTGTTTATGGTTATATATTTGATAAAGGTTTGTTATATTATTGGATATCTTGAAATATATCTGTATATTTATGTTTTATATCTTCTCTCTCATTTAATGTCAAAAATAATCTGGATTAGTGGTATCACAGAAGGATGCTCTTGATCGGTTTTTTTTTCAATGCATGTCCCTAATGAGGTCCAAGTATAGAAATTTGGGTCTTGATTGTGTCTCTCTTGAGTAAAATATATCTCTCACTCCCAAGAAACCCTCCATGGTATAAGACAATAAAAATGACAAAGCAGACGATTTTATTAATCTATTGCTTGAGCAATCTCTCACGCGACAGTGGGACGAAATGATGGAGAATTTTTCCCACATCCTTCAATGTACACCGATAACAACAGGCACGTCTTTATCAAGTGGCCACTTTGGATAACATTCTCCTTTCAAGGTACAAGTGAATTTATATATTCCCATATTTGAAGGTCATATCAATATAGATATGCTAGAAAAATGGTTAAATCTACCAGAAGGTTATTTATTTGCTCAAAAATTTTCCAACATGGAAAATATCACCTTAAGGCTCTCCCCAATGTCAAATATCAGTGAGAATCTTACTAGGACCAAAGTTCCATAGAGGAGTCTGGAATATATGGGGCCGACTCCACTGTTGGTTGTGGAGCCTGATTATCTTCTTGATTCAGAGGTCCTTGCTTTCAGCCATGTTTATACCCAATGAAGTATTTACACCCCAGAAGTATGTACACTCTTCCATGCGGGGGAGTACCCCCTCTGCGCGGTCCATCCCCTCGGCTGGGGGGTTTGGGGGAAAGCGGGCCCCCAACGGGGGTTCGGGGGTGAAGCCCCCGAAGCAAAAATTTCCTTATAAAAGTATATTGTAATTTCATTGTAAATCTAGACCGTTCATTATAAGGTCACAGATCTAACGGTAGAGATTATGTTACGGTTTTTTTCCCTAGAAGGCAACCCTCTTTTATGAGGGAAATGTATTGCGGCTAAGGATGATGGTGAATATTGTATTCTGAGAGAGGAGACTGTGAGAGAAAGAAGAGGAAGTTACAGCGGGTTTTGCTGTAGGTTGTATCCCTTCATTTGTTGGATAATAATAAAGGAAGGACCTGGCAATTTATCTGGTGAACGTAGCCCACACTGGGTGAACCACGTAAATCTGTGTCTCTCTTGTATTGTGTGTCTTCTGTGTTTTTTTTTTGCATTTGTTTTATTTTATTGCTCCGCGGTCCTGTTTTTCTAACAACTGGTATCAGAGCGTAAGGTAACTCGCAGGAAAAGAGGGTTCCTGGTTCGAGTGGGAGCAATGTCGGAAGATGGAAAGTTTAGGGTCGAGAAA
>ML808043.1:214205-244358 GCA_009831015.1 Picea engelmannii
CATTTGCTGGATAATAATAAAGGAAGGACCTGGCAATTTCTCTGGTGGACGTAGCCCACACTGGGTGAACCACGTAAATCTGTGTCTCTCTTGTATTGTGTGTCTTTTGTGTTTTGTTTCTGCATTTGTTTTATTTTATTTCTTCGTGGTGCTGTTTTTCTAACACCCACTTGGGATTTGTTTTTGGATGCAGTTAAGGAACAATATTACCCTATTGGTAACTATGATGACTAGTACATGAGATGGACTACATTGCATTAAGAGAGGGGCCAAGCAGTGTAGGAATTCACCAACACCTTCCATACCTTGCACACCAAGATGGGTATAAAATATTTTGAGCATCATTTCATTATGAAATACCATGGGGCTCTACACAAGTACATCCAAACTAAAATGGAGTTTCTAGACATCTCATCGTTGGGAGTTTCTTATCGATATGATGTCAAAATTGAGCAAAAATTTAAGCAACAAAACAAATGGGAGTTTGAGTCTATAAATCCATAATAGCCAAAGAATTATAAAGATGACCCTAACAAACAACCCTCCAACAACTAGTTCAAGCCACAGGAAAAGAAGGGTAACAAAAATACAAAGAAGGACACCAGAAAATGGTGCGATTTCCACAAAATCCCCTGGCATAACACCGATGAATGTCACTCAAAATAGTCATTGGTGTCCCATATAAAAGACAAGGAATCGAACCATGATTTGAAATATGATTTAGAAAATAATGGAATAAGACAGTTCATTGATGCATACCCCACTTCTACTGTCGCGACTGCAACAATTCAACAAGAAGAACCATTAGATCCTGAATAGGGGGAGTGCCTCTTCCATTCATATATGTGGATGAAAGAGACATCGTTGCATTTCATTGTTGATAGTGGAAGCCAGAAAAAAAATATCCCAACAATGGTTTTCAAATAGTTTGGATTATCAAAAACACCACACCCGAAACCATACAACATCGGCCAACTTCGCTAGGGATGAGATCTTTGTGTCAGCCAAAGATTGTCATATGACATCCATACCTTCAAGGATAAGGTATTATGTGATGTTTCTCCACTGGATGTCTATGATGTTCTATTGGACCAACCATATATGTGGAAGTGCCATGTTATTTATGAGTCTCAACCCCATAGTGTCATTTTTACTCTAGGGGGTCATCTCTAAAGGATACCAGAGGAAGTTACAACTACTGTCCCACCTAAACAATACCTCATGGTAGTATCTCATACTACAAAATTTAGTGTCTTCACAGACTTCTCAAAAGTTGAATGGAAGAACATCGTAACCACTTTAGCCTCATTCAAAGCACCTTATGTCCAACAAGAGTGGGTAAAAAATATTGAAGCAAAGTGCAAGGATTCATTCTTCACACAATAATCTCATGTAGCCATACTAGTTAAAAACTTCCAACCCTTCCAGCCATAGGCTAGTGATAGCCTTCAACAAGATAAGCAATGCAACTTCTCCAGCAAGGAAAGTCACTCATCAAGATGCAGATTCAACAAATTATGGTCTCTCTCCCCTAGGCACTCAACGCAATGAATACCATTTCTTCCTAAGGAGGGAGAATTGATCCAGGTGGATATTCAGTGTCACCCACCTATTCCAACTGGATCAAAATATTTTTCTAGAGACTTATTATTTTTAGCAGTTTTTCAGTTCATAAACTCTCAGGGTCATTTGAGGTCCTAAATGAATATTTTACAAGATATATCACCTAAATGATATATTAAGGCTTTGATTTATCCCTCAAAATGAATCTCCTTGATGATACCTTTCCAATGAGATATCGTGCACCCCAAATGGAGATTGTATGCCAAAGTTACACCCCCAGGAAGTTGATACACCAAACTACCCAAAGCGGGGTCCACAAAACTATTGGATTTTCATCTTTTGGGGCTAGGGTTTTGGATTTTATATATCATAAAAATTCCTTTGGAGCCTCATTGTAAAATCATATTATTGTGAATGCAAGTATCCATCACATATATTCTCAAATATAAGCTGCCACCATTCTAGCAAGTCTTCCAGTCTGTATTTCTATAGTTTTGTACATTTCGCTCATTAATATAAATTGTGTGTCACTGTATCTCTATGTTTATGGTTATATGTTTTATAAATATATATTATATTATTGTCTCTCTTGCTGTGTCTCTGTATATTTCTTTTTTATATATCCTCTCTCATTTCATGTCAAAAATAATATGGATCAGTGGTATCAGAGCATGCTACTCTTGATTGGTTTTTTCAGTGCTTGTCCCCGACGAGGTCCCAATATAGATAGTTGGGTCTCAAGATTTTTTGTATTGAGTAAAATCTCTCTCCCACTCCTAAGAAACTCTCCATGGAGGTAAAAAAGAAAAATGACACAGTAGACAATTCTATTAATCGGTTGCTTGAGCAATCTCGCACACGACAGAGGAATGAAATGGTGGAGAATTTTTCCCATATCCTTTAACGCATGCTGATAAAAAAAGTCATGTCTTCATCAAACAGACACTTTATAGCCACATATCCTTTCAAGGTACAATTGAATTTTGATATTCCCATATTTGAAGGTCAGATCGATGCAGATGCCTTAGAAAAATGGTTAAATATGCTAGAAGGTAATGTCTGTGATCACAATTGTTTTAACAGGGAAAAGATCACCTTCGCATTCCTTAAGGCTTTCTCCCATGTCAAACATTGGAAACTTATTGGGAAAAAATTTCCACAGAGGAGTCTAGAGTATATGGGGCCGAGCCCACTTGGTATTTTTTTGTGGATGCAGTCAAGAAACAATATTACCATGTTGGTAACTATGAGGACCAGTACATGAGATGGACTATGTTGCCTCAAGAGAGGGGCCAAGCAGTGTTTGAGTTCACCAACACATTCCATACCTTGTGCACCAACCTGGGTATCAAATATTCTAAGAGGCATTTGGTTCTGAGATACCATGGGGATATACAAAGGTACATCCAAACTGAAGTGGAGTTTTTGGACATCTCATCACTGGGAGCTACTTACTGATATGATATAAAAATCAAGTAGAAATTTAAGCACCAAAATAAACAGGAGTTTGGGTATGAAAATATGAAAAAACCAAAGCATGATAAATATGGCCCTAACAAACAACCTTCCAACAACCAGTTCAAGCCACGGGAAAAGGAGGGTAAGAGAAAGTCAAAGAAGGACACTGGAAAATAGTGTGATTTCCATGAAAACCCCTAGCACAAAAACAATGAATGTTGCTAAAAAAATTCAATTGTGGTTGAGATCATATGTGGGTAAAGGGGACCCCGTTTCATTTCATTGTTGATAGTGGAAGACAAAAGAGCCTCATCTCATCGGAGGTCATAAAATATTTGGAATTCTCGACAACACCACACCTGCAACCATACAATATCGGGTGGCTTCACCAAGGATGAGACCTTCATGTAATCCTGTACTGTCAATTCTCATATGGAATCCAACCCTTCAAGGATGAGGTATTATGTGATGTTTCCCCACTAGATTTCTATGATGTTCTATTGGGCTAGCCATATATGTGGAAGCACCATGCAATTTATAAGTCTCGACCCCATAGTGTCATTGTTAATCTAGAGGGTTATCTCTACAGGATACCAAAGTTAGTTTTAACTACTGTCCCACCTAAAAAGTGCCACAAAGTAGTATCTCATACTACAAAATTCAGCTTGTTCACAGTCTTTTCAAAAGGTGAATAGAAGAACACCACAACCATTGCAGCCTTAGTCCAAGCACCTTATGTCCAGCAGAACCAGGTCGACAATATTGAAGAAAAGAGAAAGGATTCCTTCAACACACATTCATCACATGTATTCGAACTATTTAAAAATTTCCAACCCTTCCATCCATAGGTTTGTGACAACCTTCAACAAGCTAAGCAACACAACTTCTCTAACAAGGCAAGCAACTCATCAAGTTGTAGATTCATTAAACGCTTTTCCCTCTCCCTCGGGAACTCAACGTAATGGATACTATTTCTTCCTAAGGAGGGAGGATTGATCCAGGTGGATATTGGCGGCCATCCACCTATTCCAACTGGCTCGAAATAGTTTTCTGACAACTTACTATTTTTAGTAGTTTTTTGGTTCCTAAACTCATGGGGCCATTTTGAGGGCCTAAATGACATTTTTTCAAGTTCGATCACCTAAATGATGGGAAACGGTTGTAATTGAGCCCCCAAAATGAATCTTCATGATGATATCTTTCCAACGACCTATCATGCACCCCAAACAAATATCGCATTCCATAGTTATGACATCAAGAAGTTGATACACCAAACTACTAAAAATGGGGTCCACCATTCTAGCGAGTCTTTCACTCTGTATTTCTACAGTTTTGTACATTTCCCTCATTAATAGAAATTTTGTATTACTGTATCTCTATGTTTATGGCTATATCTTTGATAAATTTATTTTCTATTATTTTCTCTCTTGAAATATCTGTGTATATTTATGTTTTATATCTTTGCTCTCATTTTGTGCCGAAAATAATCTGGATCAGTGGTATCAGAGCAGGATGCTCTTGATCATGTTTTTTTTTCTTTATATGTCCCTAAAAATGTCCAAGTATAGAAATTTGGGTCTTGATCATGTCTCTCTTGAGTAAAATTTCTCTCTCACTCCCACAAAACCCTCCATGGAATAAGAAAAGAAAAATGACAGAGAAGATGATTGTATTAATCTGTCGCTTGAGAAAGATCTCATGTGATAGAGGGATGAAATGATGGAGAATTTTTCCCATATCCTTCAATTCCTATAGATAAAAATAGGCACGTCTTCATCATGTGGCCTCTTTGGAGGAACTTTTCCTTTCAAGTTACAAGTGAATTTTGATATTCCCATATTTGAAGGTCAGATCGATGCATATGCCCTCAAAAAAATGGTTAAATCTGCTACAAGGTTATTTCTTTGCTCACAATTTTTTTGAGAGGGAAAAGATCACCTTTGCACTCCTTAAGTCTCTCCCCCATGTCAAACATTGGTGGGAAACTTACTAGGAGCAAATTTCCATAAAGGAGTCTAGAATATATGGGGTCGAGCCCACTTGGAATTTTTTTGTGGATGCAGTTAAGGTACAATATTACCTTGTTGGTAACTATGATGACCAGTACATGATATGGACTACATTGCATCAAGAGAGGGGCCAAGAAGTGTCAAAATTCACCAACACCTTCCATACCTTACACACCAAGATGGGTATCAAATATTTTGAGCAACATTTCATTATGAAATACCATGGGGCTCTACAAAGGTACATCCAAACTGAAATGGAGTTTCTGGACATCTCATCACTGGGATTTTCTTACCAATATGATGTCAAAATCAAACATAAATTTAAGAAACAGACCAAACAGGAGTTTGGTTTTGCAAATCCACAACAACCAAAGAATGATAAAGATGGTCCTAACAAGCAACCTTCTGACAACCAGTCCAAGCCACAAGAAAAGAAGGGTAAAATAAATACAAAGAAGGACACTAGAGAATGGTGTGATTTACGCAAAATCCCTTGACATAACACTGATGAATGTCACTCAAAATAGTCATTGGTGTCCCATATCAAATACAAGGAATCAAACTGTTATTCATAATCTAATTCAGAAAATAATGGAAACAAACAGATCATCGATGCATACCCCACTGCTACTGTCGTGACTGCAACAATTCAACCAAAAGAACAATTAGATTATTAATAATGGGAATGCCTCTTCCATTCATAGATGTGGTCGAATGGGACCACATTGCATTTCATTGTTGATAGTGTAAGCCAAAAAAACATCATCCCAGCAGAGGTCATCAAATATTTGGGATTATTGACAACACCGCACCTGCAACCATGCAACATCAGGCAGCTTCGCCAAGGATGAGACCTTTTTGTCAGCCAAAAGTGTCAATTTTCATACGGTATCCATCCCTTCAAGGATGAGGTATTATGTAATGTTTCCCCATTGGATGTATGTGATGTTCTATTGGACCAACCATATATGTGGAAGTGCCATGTTATTTATGAGTCTCGACCCCATAGTGTCATTGTTACTCTGGGGGGTCATCTCTATGTTAGGGTCCTAACCCGCACATAGGTAGAACAATATATTCAGATGTAATAAAGGTCAATATTAATAAGGCATTTCAATAAAATAGAATGAGGAAGATGTAAGAAGACCTAATAGAAGCTTCTGCTTCTAGAAGGATCTTCCTCTAGATGCTTCTTTTTAGTATAAATAGGAGTCGAGGGTATGAGAACCCTAGCTTGGATATTATTGTAATAGAGCTCTGCTCAACTGGAGGTTTCCCCCTTGAAGAGGCCCATCAACATTGATTTCAGATTCAAAGTGTTATTTCTGTTGTTATTCTTATATCATTTTAGTGTTATTGTGGTGAATGCTTTGGTTATATTGTTGTTATTCTTCCATTACTATCATTTTATTTCTATTCTGCATACATTTTATATCTGGTATATTACAAGTGGTATCAGAGCACTTTCCTCGGCAGAAAGTGGGGGTTAAATTTTTTTTCAGGGTAGAGACGTATTCTGGCATCTTTAAGCCACATAGATGTTTCATTACACACATAAACCCATGGTTGAGGGATTCATACACACAGGAAATACAAGTGGTACTTAAGCGCACATCTGTTGGCCACCCTTGTAACCCCTGTTGGTACCCCTTCGAGTGGTAGTGCATCAGACAACACCTGTGTATCGATCGGCCTAGATTAACTAAATCCCTCTTTAGATAAATCAATCGGTCACCTGACTGCTATAGTGTCACCGAGAACAACACTCAGGAAGATACTCTCTAGTACATGGGTAGTCAGGTAGTACGGATAAGGGTACGATCTATCCTCCTTAGTTAGTGCCCTCAGATATTGGGACGAGTACTACTGTTGGACCCCACACGTATATCAAAGAGATATAGCACAGGGAAAACCCTTGTCTATAGAACCCTTGAGTACCTAATCCTTGGGGACAGAAACATAAACAAATTAAAATAGACAATATCTATTGTCACACAACTGTGTTCGGGTTGCCAAGTAAATACACATTTCTTTCTGGTTAAGCATTTGGGCATTCCCTCTCTGCAGTATTTTGTAGTATTCACCATTTTTTTAGACCTATCCCATTGGATTCATCTCTTCACCCTTATCACAGTCATCCATATCATTTTTTCAGAAAAAAATAAAAATAAATAAAATAAATAAATAAAAAAATAAATAAAAAAATTACCCTGCCCGCCCCTTTTCAATTCCCCCGTCCTCATGGCCCATACTCGTAACCAAGACTTGGAAGCTCACTTCAACACCTTTCAATATGGTCTCATTGAGACCCAACAAGAATTGAAACAACTCAGTGCCAATGTCATCGCCATCAATACAACCATGCAGTCCATAATGGGCAAAATCAATCAAGACCTCACCAGCCAGCTTGAATCAGTATTTTCGGCACTCTGCACCAAACTGCATATCCCTACAGATAACCCTTCCTCTTACTCACCCTCACATAATAAATTTGACCATTCCTCTCATTCCCATACCTTGCAGAACCATCACTTTCAACATGACCTACGCCTTCCACGGGTGGATGTGACCAAATTTGATGGCTCAGACCCCACTGGTTGGGTAACCTAAATGGAACATTACTTCTCTTTATACAGCATTACAGATGACTTGGCCAAACTTCGATATGGTTTTCTCCATCTAGATCAAGAACGTTGGCAATGGTGGCAATGGAGAAAAAATTCTTGTCAAGGGTATATTGCTTGGACACAATTTGTGGCAGATCTTTATGAACTCTTTGACACTGACACCAACCATTTGGGCCATTTGAAAAAACTGAAACAATTAGGAACAGTGGAAGAATTTATAGCTGCCTTTGAGCGCCTGGCTTTTAGAACAAAGGGAATGTCTGATACCTTTTTTCGAGAGTGTTTTATCAGTGGCCTCAAGGATGAAATTCGGGCCCATGTACTCATGGCTTGGCCTGAGAGTTGGGTGGAGGCTACCAAAAGAGATAAAGAAGCACAACAGGTTGTATCTTCTAAAAACCGCAAACCCTCCTTCATCCCTCACCCTAAACCAGTAAATCCCACTACTCCCTCTACTCCACTAAAGATCCAAAAATTGACCTGGGCTGAATGTTGAAATAATGTAACTGCGAAGAGTATTCTTATTATTATTGTTATTTTATTCATAGGATTAATCCCCATTGTGGATTAATCATGTCGGTAATTGTATTAGGACCAAATATCCTTTTGCGTATTGGTCATCGGACAATTGTAATAGGCAAAATAAGAAGTCAGCCCCAAAAGTTATTATTGAGACCTAGAATTAAATTAAAGGTGGGTTTACCCACCTAGAGTGAGAGGTCAGCCCTGCCAGTGAAGACCTTTCACACATGCCAGTATTGTATATATAGGGAGGCTAGTGCCTCACTTTATCACACAACCCACTTGCTCATTCTCTTACGAGGAAACCTACAATTACCAATTGGAGAGAGATATAAGAGTGGCGCATCTTTTGGAGAGGACTATCTGTATTGGTTTGAGTTATCTCTTGACATTGTATTGGCAATTTATGATAAGGAAGTTTTTGCTAGCTTTTCTTCCCCTAGAGGGTTTCCCAAGATAAATGTTGTGTCTCTTGTGAATATGTGTTTCTCAGTGATCTTGTTATTATGTTTCTCTTATCTATTGAAATGCAAAGAACTATAATAATGGCATAAACATTAACATGGTATCAGAGCCAACCTGAAGGAAACATATTTCGCAAGAGAAAAACATCACTGTTGCAGTACTTGCAAATTAGGGTTTTTCAAAAGTGAATCTTTTCAGCTCCAAAACAACCTAGAAAGTTGCACCCTCCCCCAAGGATCATTTTGGCACTTAGAGTGCACCTTTTCAATGGCTAGATCTCCCAGAAAGTGAAACCCTAGTTTCACAAAGTACCAAAAAACTAGAAAACCAAAGTACCAGAAGTACCAGAAGTACCAGAGTACCAGAAGTACCAGAAAACTAGAAGCACCAGTCCAGAAATCTACAGATCAAGTTTGAGGGGGTAAAAGTTAAATTTTTGAAATTTTGAGTACACTAGCATACTCGCCTTAGCTCAGCGCATCTATCTCCTGGATCAGATTTTCAAAATTCAAAGTTTGAAAAATTAGGGTTTCCTCATAAAACCCTAAGTTGCAATTGCAGTTGCAGTCTCAAAACCAGTTGTAGTTGCAACATCAGTTGCAGTTGCAGTTGTATAACTAGTTGCAATCACCCTTGAAATTTTCTCAAGAATTGGCAATGATTACCATTGCTACCAGATGGAGCCACTACCTACAAATGCTATCAGAGGTATGTAATTACATATGTTTAACGGTTAAACCCTAAAGAGTATTTGCAGGAGAAGGGATCTCTTTCCATAGATCTAGAAGGATCTCAAGATCCAACACATTCAGAGGAATGATGCAACCCAGGTGTGATTATTCTAATATACATCTATTTGTTATGAAATTATCTTGATCAGTGTTGCATGTTGAAGCTATGATCAAATTATTAGAAGAATTAAAAGTTGATCATAGAGCTTATCCTCTAACCTAACCTTTTGTCAAGTTAGTGTATTGTCTTAGTACAAAAGATAGGTTGAAGAAAGCACTCATCACTTGAGTGAAGGAGACCTGGAAGAAAAGTAAGAACTCATTCTTGAGGGCAAAGCTCCAGGTTTGATTAATCAAGATTCAAAGGTACACATGACAAGTTGATGACTATAGTTGAGATAGCAGTCTTTGTAAATTATTATACCTAATATCATGTGAGCATATAGAGGTATATGCTTTACCTGATACAACTAACACCTCCTCTAGGGTAAACCTCATGTGTTAGTTCTAGGTTTCCATGGAAGAATGCTTGGTCCCAACACTATGCGAGTGTTGAGCTCATTTCGTATTGTATTCCTTACCTTTAATCTTTGCTTCAGATAAATTATAAGTGATAGCTCTAAAGGAGCTACTGTGATGATTGTTCATGCTATTGCTTTATATTATCAAGAAGGATATTATTCTTGCTTGTTGTTTTGTTGACCTTGCTCCATGTCACATGAGGAATCTATAGTGAAGGTTGTAGAAGGCAACGTGCTAAAGGAGAGACCATAAATGAAGCAATCATCATTGGAAGAGAAGAAGGTAGCTTGCATAAGCTAAAGGGTTACTCAGAAGCTACCATGACCCACTGCATTGAAGAATCTTGGCATTGAAGATTAGCTCACTTCAACTACAAGATGCTACCATACATATGCAAAGTGGTCACAAGTTTACTAGAACTCAAAGGTGACCATGAAGGCTTATGAAATGGATGTGCACAAGGGAAGAACATCAAGAACCCATTTCCGAAGAGGGACAACAAGGAAGAAGGAGTCCTAGAACGCATTCATTCAGATGTATGTGGCTTGATTCCATCATCCTCCATTAATGGGTATGTATACTATGTATCATTCATTAATGATTATTCTCGTAAAAGACCTCGATATATTTGAAGTGTTCAACAAGATCAAGGAATTCAAATCCTTGATAAGAGAACCCTTCTATAAGGAAGATTAAGATACTTAGGTCAAATAATGGAGGAGAATATACCTCAAAAGAGTTCATGAACTTATGCAAAGATGTTGGGATCAAGATCCCCAACAAAACGGTGTAGTTGAACAGAAGAGAAGAACCATGCTGGAAGCTATGAAGATCAAGATCTTCCTATGTGCTTATGGGTAGAAGTAACAATGACATCTGTTTATGTGTAGAACCAATTGCCCCATAGTGCACTTGGGCTCAAGACACCAGAAGAGATGTTCACCGAAAACAAGCCAAAGTTAATCCATCTCAAAAATATTTGGCTATCCATTGCTTATTCATATACCTAAAGAAAAGAGAAACAAGTTGGACCCTTCAGGAAAGAAGGGAATATTTGTGGGGTCTCCAAGGCCTTCAGAATCTACATACCTGGTCACCACCATATTGAAATCAGCAGGGATGTGACCTTTGATGAAGAAGCAGCACTTAAGAAATCAAGAAGATGCCAGCTTGAAGAATTATATGAAGAGGAACCTGTAAATCCCAGGATTACAGAATCTATGAGGGAAGTTCCCAGAACTACAGAACCTGTAAGGGAATTCATAATTTCCCCTGATGAGGAGACTCTTGAAGATCATGATTTTTAGAAGTTCAAGAACCTCCTCAAATGACCTTCTCCCATAAAATAAATCCTACTTTGGCAAGAGAGATTATTCAATATGGAGAGAAGTATGGTGTTCCAGAAGGAACCTCGAGACAAGTGAAAATACCAAAGCCATTCTCCAGTTACACGGCTTTGATGTGTAATCTACTAGATGAAGAGCCTACATGCTTTGAAGAATCCATTCAAACGAAGGAATGGGTAGATGCCATGACATAAGAATACCAATCCATAATAAAGAATGATGTATGGGAAATAGTTCCCAGACCAAAAAAAAAGGATGTGGTGTCATCAAAATGGCTCTTCAAAATAAAACATGTTGCTAATGGAAGTATTGAGAAGTATAAAGCAAGATTTGTCGCTCATGGCTTTTCTCATAAGGAAGGCATTGACTATGAAGAGAAATTCTCTCCTGTATCCAGATACACTTTGATCAGGACCATCATAGCTCTTGCAGCTAAGATAAAGTGGAAGCTGCACTAGATGGACGTGAAGATAGATTTCCTAAACGATGTCACCGAAGAGGAAGTGTATATAGAGAAACCCCAAGGATTTGAGGTTGAAGACAGGAAGTCTCATGTCTGCAGATTGAAGAAAGCCTTATATGGATTGAAGAAAGCTCCCAGAGCTTGGTATGACCATATAGACAGTTTCTTGACGATCTTAGGCTTTACCAAGAGTAAAGCAGACTCAAATATCTACTTCAAAATTATGGATAATGAACCAGTAATTTTACTACTATACGTGGATGATTTATTCTTAACTAGAGAAGAAAATCTCATCATTGAATGTAAACAGAGACTTGCTATAGAATTTGAAATGAAAGACCTTGACCCGATGCATTACTTCTTAGGTCTTGAGGTGTGGAAGAGTCCAGAAAGGATATTCCTTAATCAAGGGAAGTACACGGTCGAAATCTTAAAGAGATTCGACATGCAAGAATGCAAGTCCATGAATACACCCATGGAAGAGAAGCTGAAGTTGTTGGTCGATACTTCGTCAGACTTGATAGATGCCACACTATATAGACATATTATTGGATCATTGATGTACCTGATGAATACCAGACCAGACATCTATTTTGTAGTGAACACCTTGAGTCAGTTTCTGGTAGAGCCCAGACGTGTTCACCTAGTGGCTGCAAAACATGTGATGAGGTACCTTAAAGGTACAATGTATTATGGTCTCAGCTATGATGGAGATCATGAATTCACATTGAGTGGATACACTGATGTAGATTGTGTCGGAAGCATTGCAGATAGAAAAACCACTTCCGGATGCTGTTTCAGTTTGGGATCAACCATGATCTCATGGTAGAGTAGGAAGCAATCTAGTATTGCTCTCAGCATAGAGGAAGTAGAGTACATTGCCGCATGTTATTCTAGCTGCAAAGATATATGGCTTCGAAAGTTGTTGACTGACCTATTTGACTTGGAGATGAGAGAAACCGTGATTCTATGTGACAACCAGAGCTGCATAAAGATGACAGAGAATCCTGTATTCCACGACAGGTCGAAGCACATAGAAACCGCTATCATTTCATCCGTGACATGATACAGAGAGGAGCCTTGAAGCTCCAGTACATTAGCACGGATGAACAGGTTTCTGACATGTTGACCAAACCTTTATCTCATGTAAAGTTTGAACACTTTCGAGATAAGCTTGGTATAGTCTGAAAGGACCCTCCCTGAAAGGGGGAGTATATATATATTCCTTGCTTCTGACCTCATTGTTAGGTGTAAAGCATGACATTGTGTGTTCCTTGCTTCTGACCTCGCTATTAGACATAAAGAAGGATGAGTCATTGCTTCTGACATCATTGTTAGATGTAAAGCATGATGATGTGTGTTCCTTGCTTCTGACTTCGCTGTTAGACGTAAAGAAAGATGAGTCATTTATTCTGACCTTGTTGTTAGACGTAAAGCATGAAGTTGTGTGATTCCTTTCTTCTAACCTTGTTTTGAGACGTAAAGCAAGATGATTCCTCGCTTCTGACTTAGTTGTTAGACGTAAAGTCACATGATGATGTGTTCCTTGCTTCTGACCTAGTTGTTAGACGTAAAGCAAGATGATTCCTTGCTTCTGACCTCATTGTTAGATGTAAATAAAGATGTGACTAACACTGAGCTACCAACTTAATAGTTGTGACATTAAGCCAGTGTAGTACTATGATGTGCCATCCTATTTCTGTGATGAGGTATCATTTTTACTGATACATTTTGATGCAGATGATGATGGCATTCTTTCGAGAATGATGATGCTGCTGATGAAGAAAACTTTCGATGACTCGTAAATGTGCTAGCTAATGTTTCAAGATGATATTGATGATACTGTCATCCTGATGTCGTTGATGATGCAGACCTCTCTCACCTAATTCTATTGAAGAAGACCCCTCTTGTTAAGGGGGAGTGTTGAAATAATGTAACTGCAAAGAGTATTCTTATTATTATTATTATTTTATTCATAGGATTAATACCCATTGTGGATTAATCATATTGGTAATTGTAAGTGGATTAATCATATTCATCGGACAATTGTAATAGGCAGAATAAGAAGTCGGCCCCAGTAGTTATTATTGAGACCCAGAATTAAATTAAAGGTGGTTTTACCCACCCAGAGTGAGAGGTCGGCCCTGCCAGTGAAGACCTTTCACATGTGCCAGTCTTGTGTATATAGGGAGGCTAGCGCTTCACTTTATCACACAACTCACTTACTCATTCTCTTATGAGGCAAGCTGCAATTACCAGTTGGAGAGAGGGAGAAGAGTGGCGCATATTTTGGAGAGGACTATCTATATTGTTTTGAGTCATCTCTTGACATGGTATTGGAAATTTATGATAAGGAAGTTTTTGTTGGGTTTTCTTCCCCTAGAGGGTTTCCCAGGATAAATGTTGTGTCTCTTGTGAATGTGTATTTCTTAGTGATGTTGTTCTTATGTTGCTCTTATCTATTGAAATGCAAAGAAATATAATAATGGCATAAACATTAACACTGAAATCGTTGAATACCAACTCAAAGGACTTTTTTATAACTGTGATGACAAATATTTCTCGGGCCATAAGTGTAAAGAACAAAATATTTTTATGGCCATCTCCGAGGAGATTTTTGAAGAAGATGAAGAAACTCCCTCTATGTCTGAATCACCTGAATCCACTAACATAACCCCTCCCTCAGACGCTCCTGAAGTAGAACCAGTCATTTCCCTCAATGCTCTCACTGGCTTCTCCGCTCCCCAAACCCTCAAGATAATTGGTTACATCAAGCATCAGAAGTTCATCATTTTGGTTGATAGTGGCAACACCCATAATTGTATTCATCACCAAATTTCCCAAGAAACTCATTTCTACATCCATGCCGTCAATAATTTCCAAATCATGATTGCCAATGGTGGTTCCATGAAATGTGGAGGGCATTGTGAAAATGTGCGTCTCCAAATTGGTGACTACCACCTAAAATCCCATATGTTTGCTATCAACATGGGAGGTTGTGACATTGTGTTGGGTGCAGACTAGATAAGGACTTTGGGTCCCATTCTCATGAATTTTAAAGACTTAACCATGAAATTCAACCATGAGGGCCACCAGTATAAGTTCCAATGCATCACCGTTGGTTCACCTGAGATCATTAGTTCCCATCGCATGGAAAAGCTACTCAAAAAGGGTCATTTTGGTGTTATCGCCCAACTCCATTCCATACAAGCAATAGAGACACCCTCCATACCACAAGACCTCCAAGCCATCCTTTCTAAACATCAATTGGTATTTTCCACTCCCCAAGGCCTCCCTCCTTCCTGTGGTGTTCCTGATCATTCCATTCCCCTTGTACCAGGAAGCCTTCCTCCCAATATTCATCTGTATCATCACCCCTTTTCCCAAAAAAATGAAATTGAGAAAATGGTCCAGGAACTCCTTAATGTAGGTGTTATCCGCCCTAGTACGAGCCCCTATTCATCTCCTATGGTCATCGTCTTGAATAAAGAATGTTCTTGGTGAATGTGTCCTGACTTTCATGCCCTCAACAAATTTACCATCAAAGACAAATTCCCCATTCCTGTCATTGATGACCTCCTGGATGAATTGAGTGGTGCCCAATTCTTCACTAAACTGGATCTTCATTCGGGCTACCACAAAATACATATGAAAGAGGCATATATTCCCAAGACTTCCTTTAGAACTCATGAAAGATACTATGAGTTTTTGGTCATGCCCTTTAGCTTGTGTAATTCCCCCTCCACCTTCCAAAGCCTCATGAATCATGTCTTCTATCCTTTTCTTCACCATTTTGTCTTAGTTTTATTTGATGATATCCTCATCTATAGAAAAACCTGGACAGACCATCTTGCTCATGTGGATCGAGTTCTCCATCTACTCTCTCAGCACCAACTTTTCCTAAAATAGTCTAAATGTGCTTTTGGTGCCTCAAAAGTAGAATAATTGGGTCATCTGGTTGGAAAAGATGTCGTTAGGGTGGATCCTAAAAATAGAAGCTATGCAATACTGGCCTCACCCAAAGACTCTTAAGAGCTTACGTGGATTTCTAGGCTTAACAGGGTATTATCGCAAGTTTGTTAAGAATTATGGGAAGATTGCAACACCTCTCACTGCTCTCCTAAAAAAGAACTCTTTCACTTGGACTCCAACTACTGCTCAAGATTTTCAAACCTTGAAGATGGCCATGTGCACCACTCTAGTCCTCACCCTTCCTGATTTCACAAAGACCTCTGTGTTGGAATGTGATACCTCAGGAAAAGGAATTGGTGTTGTCCTTATGCAAGAGGGTCAACCTTTGGCCTTTACTAGAAAGAAACTATCTGAAAGAAATCTAGGATAATCCATCTATGAAAAGGAAATTTTGGCTATTATGCATGTCGTGGATCTGTGGCATCCTTATCTATTGGGGCAATGGTTCCAAATTAAGATAGACCATCAAAGCCTCAAGTATTTTTTGGAACAACACATTTCCTCCCCAGAACAACAAAAATGGGTGAATAAACTCTTTGGATATGATTATGAGATCATTTATAAGAAAGGCAAAGACAATGTGGTTGTGGATGCACTTTCCCGAAAATATGAAGATGAAGGATCCCTATTGGCTCCAAGTCGTTCTCCAGGAATGGCTACAAGATCCCAAAAGTTCACAGTTGATCCAGCAATTGCAATCCAATGCTCTAGCTTCCCCAGGGTACTCTTGGCTCCATGAGGAACTTTGATACAAAGGCCCTATGTATTTAAGTAAACAATCAAAGCTTAAATGCGCGGTACTTTCTGAGCTTCATGCTACACCCACAACAAGGCACTCCGGGTTCACCAAAACCCATGACAGGGTCAAACATTCCTTTTTTTGGGATGGTGTGAAAAAGGACATTCATAATTTTGTAGCTGAATGTGATGTGTGTCAATGCAACAAGGGAGAAACAGTCAAATCACCAGACACACTACAACTAGTCCTGATTCCACCTGCTATTTGGAAGGATATCTCTATGGATTTTATTGTCGGCTTACCCAAATCGGGAAATAAATCCATCATCATGGTGGTTGTTGATCACCTTTCAAAGTATGCTCATTTCTGTGCCCTTCAACACTTGTTTACAACATCCATGGTGGCTCAAATCTTCATGGCTCAGGTCTTCAATTTTCATGGCATGCCACACTCTATTGTTTCTGATTGCGACCCAAATTTCAAAAGCAATGTTTGGCAAGAACTGTTCAAGATACAAGGAACATAATTGCATCTCAACACAACTTATCATCCCCAGACTGATTTCCAAAGGGAAGTTGTCAACAAGTGTTTGGAAACATATTTGAGGTGTTTTTCCTTGGAAAACAAAAAACAGTGGGCTCAATGGTTACCCCTAGTTGAATGGTGGTACACCACTTCATACCATACAGCTACATGCATGACTCCTTTTGAAGTGGTATATGGACAAAATCCACCTTCAGTTCTCTCATAATTACTGGGTGCCTCGAAGGTCCAGGTGGTTGACCTAACACTTACAGCTTGAGAGACTATTCTCCATACCCTCAAAGAGAATTTGGTCATGGCACATAATCGCATGAAGCAACAAGCAGATCAAGGTTTCTCTGAACTTCAATTTGCAGAAGGGGATTAGGTGTTTCTTCAATTGCAACCTTACAAGCAAACTTCCCTCAAGTCTGATCATTGTCAGAAGCTAGCGCCCAAATTTTATGGTCTTTATACCATGCTCAAGGATGTGGGACAAGTCGCCTATCAGTTAGTGTTGCCCAGCCATTCAATGCTACATCTTGTTTTTCATGTTTCATGCTTAAAGAAGGTGATTGGAGCTAAGTGCCAAATTCAAACCAACCTTCCATATTTAGCTGAAGAAGGATCCATTTGGCTACAACCAAAAGCCGTTTTAGACTAGCGTGGGTGTCGCCTACATCAGAGAACCATCAAGGAAGTGCTCATCCAGTGGAAAGATACAACTCTAGCAGATGCCACTTGGGAACTAGCTACCATTCTGTAGCAATTTCCTCATCTCAAGACTTGAGGACAAGGTTGTTTTTAAGGGGGCGGACATGTTAGGGTCCTAACCCGCACATAGGTAGAACAATATATTTGGATGTAATAAATGTCAATATTAATAAGGCCTTTCAATAAAATAGAATAAGGCGGATGTAAGAAGACCTAATAGAAGCTTCTACTTCTAGAAGGATCTTCCTCTAGATGCTTCTTTTTAGTATATATAGGAGTCAAGGGTATGAGAACCCTAGCTTGTATATTATTGTAATAGAGTTCTACTCAACTGGAGGTTTCCCCCTCAAAGAGGCCCGTGAACATTTCTTTTAGATTCAAAGTGTTATTTCTGTTGTTGTTCTTATATCATTTCAATGTTATTGTGGTGAATGCTCTGGTTATATTGTTGTTATTCTGCCATTACTAGCATTTTATTTATGTTCTGCATACATTTTATATCTGGTATATTACACTCTACAAGATACCAGAGGAATTTCCAACTATTTTCCCACCTAAACAATACCTCATGGTAGTATCTCATACTACAAAATTTAGTGTCTTCACAGATTGCTCAAAAAGTGAACGAAAGAACATCGTAACCACTTTAGCCTCAATCCAAGCACCTTATCTCCAGTAGGAGAAGTTCAAAAATATTGAAGCAAAGAGAAAGGATTCATTATGCACACAGTAATATTATGTAGCCATAATAGTTAAAAAGTTCCAACCCTTCCATCTATACGCTAGTGATAGCGTTCAACAAGTTAAGCAACGCAACTTCTCCAGCAAGGAAAGTTGCTCATCAAGATGCAGATTCAACAAATTTTGTTCCCTCTCCCCCAGGAAATCAATGTAATGGATACTATTTCTTCCTAAGGAGGGAGGATTGATACAGGTGGATATTCAATGCCACCCACATATTCCAACTAGCTCAAAATATTTTTCTGGAAACTTACTAATTTTAGTAGTTTTTCAGTTCCTAAAATCTCAGGGTCATTTGAGGTCCTAAATTAATATTTTACAAGATAGATCACCTAAATGATAGACGAAGGATTTTATTTATCCCCCAAAATGAATCTCCTTGATGATACCTTTCCAATGAGCTATCATGTGCCCCAAATGGAGATCATATGCCAAAGTTACGCCCCTAGGAAGTTGATACACCAAACTACCCAAAGTGGGGTCCACAAATCTATTGGATTTTCATCTTTCAGGGCTAGGGTTTTGGATTATATTTATCATAAAAATGCATTTAGAGATTCATTGTAAAATCATATTATTGTGAATGTGAGTATCCATCACATCTCTTTTCAGATATAAGCTGCCACCATTCTAGCGAGTCTTTCACTCTGTATTTCTATAGCTTTGTACATTTTGCTCATTAATAGAAATTGTGTATCACTGTATCTCTATGTTTATGGTTATATATTTTATAAATATATATTATATTATTGTCTCTCTTGTGGTGTCTCTGTATATTTATTTTTTATATCTCCACTCTCATTTCATGTCGAAAATAATATGGATCGGTGGTATCAGAGAATGCTACTCTTGATTGGTTTTTTTAGTTCTTGTCCCCGATGAGGTCTAAGTATAGACAGTTGGGCCTCAATATTGTCTATATTGAGTAAAATCTCTCTCCCACTCCCAAGAAACTCTCCATGGAGGAAAAAAATAAAAATGACACTACTGTTATAACCCTAAATTGCACCATCCATGCTTACCTGGCATCAGGCCAACTCATTGCCCTTCATTGCCAAAGCCATGTTGGACAGACTCTTAAAAAACCTCTTAAATTAAGTAACCCGTGCCCTAACCTATCACTGGGCGTGTTGGAACGCGGGCAAGCCTTCTGCTGCACGCGTTGGAACGCTGGCTGGCCCACTACAACCCGCATTTACCTAACAAAATCACAAAATCAGGAAAGTTGTCGACGAGACGAAAAGCTTTGGGTCAGTTAACTGGAACTCCCAGCCATGCATGGCCGAGAGTTCATCCAAAACCCTAGCTCCTTCTAGCTTATAAAAGAAGGGGTAGGGGTACTATTTAGAAGGGGGAAAAAGATAGCAAAGAAACTCTGCCCAATTGCAGAATCCATTTGTCCCAACCCTTTAGCATTTCCTCAAGCCTAAATGAGAATTCAAGCAAAGCAGTTGGAGGATAAAGAAGAGGAGGAGCCCAGGATCAGGATCGAGGAACGGTGGTTGATCTCTATTATCATTGTAAGTTGATTCATAATGATATTAATAAAGAAGACTTTTCCCGTCCCAATGTATGAGTCTTGTATATTTGATTGGATTTATGCTTAATCTCTAACCCTCTAGTAGAACAATAGCATGCATGCGTAGTGTTTTTGTCTTGATTGTAGGATCATATTTGGAAGGAGCAGAAAAAGCAAGGAGATAAAGCGCAACGGACGATCTACATCAAGCGACGATAAAAAGGTTAGTTGGTTCTTTCCATGTCTGCATGTGAAAAAGGGTTTTAGGTTTGGGATAGAAGGTTAAAAGTAATTTCTTAAGGGTCATGATCTGCATGCAAGTTTAAGCCCTAGCTTGTTAGTCCATAGGGTATAATTTCCCAACAACAGAATTGGTGACTCCGCTAGGGATTTTTACTCTTAGGGTTTCTGGATTTTATTAAAGGTTCTTTGGGTAGTTTAAAGAAGTAGAGTTTCAGTTTCTTTGCTTATTTGTTTTCTGTTAGGTCAAAGCTAGCAGGGAACCTGGTTATCAATACCAGTTTTTCCTTGACTGTTGCTTGACATTCATTCTCGGGACACACAGAGGTACACGCGGCCTGCAGAAGGCCTGCATGTGTGTAACCCGTGCCCTAACCTTTTACAGCCCGCGTTTGAACGCTTGCTGTAGTGGTTTTAGTAGCGTGTAGAGCCCAGAAAGCTTAAGAGGTAGTCTCCTCTTCGCTGTCAGAATTTTACCTTCTCAGGGGGCTTTCTGGATCCTGTCTGGGTCTTGATTGGTTTATTGTCTTGCTTTCAGTCTTCCTTATTGTGTTGGTTATTCTTTGCATTTGTTTTCTTTTTGCAAATTTTCCTTTTCTATTAAAGTAGAAGCATTCAAGCCTTTCAGAGACCCTGGTTGTCAATACCAGAGGCCTTTTTCAGGTCTGGGCTACCTGTTTGTTGTTTTATCTTAGCTTTTATTCATACCCGTGGCCTGTTCAGGTTTAGCCCGCGGGTACCCGCGCGCTATTTTAGCTCAGCACGCGTTTGCACGCATGTTGTTTTGGTGACAGTCGTGGGCTTGATTGGTAGCTATTTAGCTTGGGTGGGACAGTCATCCCCTCCTATAGTGAGAAGAGATCCTCTCAAGGGTTTAGATTCTAGGGCTGCACAGTTAGCAGGTTAGGGCATCCTATCCTTAGCCTGTGTTTTTTAGTGGATGTTTTGATAGTAAAGACAAAAGAAAATTTTTGTTTTATGGCTTTTAGACAAGTATTGGAATCGGTGCTTTCTTGATTGCTTTTGTGCGTCTTTGCTCTGGTTCGTTGTGATCTGCGCTTTAAGCTAGAAATTTATTTTGTTTTCCTGGTTTTTTGCTTGTCGTCATTTTCCCTTTATTGCGTCATTTTGCAATTAAATAAAAAAAAAAGATATATCTTGTTTCATTTTCTTCTTGGTTTGAAGATTGTGTTGTTGCATCAGTAGCTAGGAAGAAGTCTTGTTTCATAAGTTGTTTGTAGTGCATTTAGCATATAAGTAGCTCGCAGATTGAGTGAAATTCCTTGATGTTTTCTGCATGAGATCTTAGAAAATTCAAAAAGAAAAAGAAGTCTTTCTTGTCAAAAAGTTGTCGGTTTTGCATTGTTTGTAAAAGTTTTGTTTCCAAGAATTTCTTGTTCATTTTTCTTTGAGTCTTTACACACCATCAGTTTCACCATCATACCTTGTGACTTAAAAAATCCCATTAAAAGAAATGCTAATTAAAAACTATTAGACTTTTTTTTGGTAGGGTTCATACACTAGCTCAGGACTAGAGCCTTGGAATAGGTTGGAGAGTAAACTTTCCAAGGCCACTCAAACCCAACATTGGAGTCTAACATAGGGAGTATAGAAGTCCAGTTACGGAAAGTTATCCGAGACCCCCCTCTAACACAGGGGCTAAACAAGAGGTCGCGTAAGGAAAGGTAGCGGAGATAACCCCTCCAAAGCTGGACCGAGCATTGTGGAGAACACATATCGAGGATTTGTTAGGGGATTTTGTCATTTGCATTTTCCACGGAGCTTCATGGGTCTCAAATCCGTTCGAGGTCCTCAGTCGTCTTCCAGACCATTTGCTCTCGATACCCTTGACAGGTTTTGGGCTTGATACCCTGCTCATTGTGGTCTACCTGACTATCGACTGTACCCGCCTGGTGACTGTTCACGTGATGGCAAACTAGTTGCCAATCTTTTCTAGGGACATACACGGGTGACTGCGGAGGTATACCGCGGTACCTAGGAAAGACATCGGGCCACACTTTGCAGAGTATACCTGGAGGGTGCTTCCGTATTCGAGTTGCACTTGCACCGGTAAGTTGCTCTAGTGTTGGTTGTTGTAACTGTTCTTCCAACTAGTTTACTGCTTGCTTGATTTATCTTCTAGGGGCTTTCTTTTAGCGAGTGTTACTGTTTGTTCATGTAGAATACCTTAGTGTGTCGTGAATCTTCTCACACAGTGGAGGATTCAGAGCTCCACTGGTAACGAAGGCTTCTGGGCCTGCCACCGGTTATATTGGAGCCACCCCCGCCACCATTGAGGCAGAAGCTAGACCAAAGAGGGTCTTTCGAAGCAACCGGGGCTTATGAGCCCGAACAACTCCCGGTGGAATCAACCGCCAATCTTGGTGCAGTTGAGACCCCAGCCACTGATATTTGGCTGGATATTATTGTGCCAATTCAATTTTACGAACGCCTGTCAGTTCCTAACCCAGTTATGGAATCAAACTCTGTTACTTCCTCTGGGAATTCTTCCATTCCCATCACCGTTGTTACCACAGGAGAATATTCTCCTAACTTGCCTTTGTTGACGGTCTGAGCCACCATGGTCTTGGCTGCAACTACGTCGCACAGTGGACTGAACCCATCTATTGCGACGACCACACCTCCATTCATACCTAGTGCGACAGGCCCACCGTTTTCATACAGTATGCCTAGTTCGGGTACAAGTCCTGTACTCACTTAATCGACTTTACATACTTTGGGTTTGGGGGCAGGGAGCTCTAACACTCCTCTGCAAGTTCAACTTGGGGGAATTCCTATCCCTTTCAATGCTTTTCCTTACGCTGGAGGTCATATCTCTCCTTCGTCCCCTTCGCTTGGTGGTCCCCATCAACAGTCAACCGGGCAGCCTGCACACACAAGTTCATTTGGAGCCGGGAGTCAAGGAACACCTGTGCAAACTCAGCTGGTAGGTTCATCACCGTTTGTTTGGAATGGGACGTTTGGTAATAACACTTTCGCATCCACTGCTTTCCTATCTAGGGGCACACCCATTTTTGGACAGTCTACGCCGGCACAGGGTACTATTCCTGCGCTGGGGGCACATATACAAGGACCTTGGAACTCAGGACAAGGATCCGTGCCTTCCTCTGGAATGTCAATCTGGGGTAATTCTTTCCACAGTCAATGGAACCCCGAACAGACTTCCATGCCTCTTCCCACAGGACCGGCGTGGAGTAATCCTTCCCAAAGTCGGTCAAACACAATGAACACCCAACATCCTATGTCCTTCATGGGGAATCAGCCAATGATGTCTCCTCAGATGAAAAACCCTTATGCTGGTCAGGGCCATGGTTTCTACCAGAACCCGGGCTAGCAGCCAAACTTTTCCTGGCAACCTGGTGCCAGTCAAACTCCAGGACCCCTTTATCCAGGCTATCAGCAGCAACCAAAATTACCATTATTGGCGACGTTACACTTGCCATATTTGACACGGTTGTTAAATGATCCTATCTGTCATGATCCACGTTGGCCTCCTATGCCAATGAAGTTGCCTTCGGACATCCCAAAGTTCGAGGCCAAGCCTAACGAAGATCCAGGTGATCATGTGACTACTTTCCACCTTTGGTGTTCATCGAACTCACTAAAATATGAATCCGTCCAGTTGCGATTGTTTCAACGCACCCTTATAGGGAGTGCCGCAAAATGGTACATAGAGCTTGATCGTTCACGATACTCTTCTTTTGGTGAACTGGTGATGGTCTTCCTTAACCATTTCCAGTTACCTGTGAGATACGATGCCGGCACAGAGTTGCTAGCCAATTTCGAGCAGACGACCGCGGACCATATCTCAGATCACATTCGAGAGTGGCGGTGCCGAAAGAGTCTTATCAAAGTACCAGTCCCACCAGCATTCCTGCTAGAGTGGTTCATTAAGTCTTTGGTCCCACAGTTTTCCAAAGACGTCGCAATGTCCAGAGTTTTCTCTGAAGAAGACGCCATTATGTGGGCTCAACAGTTTGAGCTCATATATTCTCAGTCTGGTTTGTTATACAGCATCTTACCAGATGCACCATGTTCAATACTGGAGAAAACCAGACAGAGAGTCGGACCACATGCCGATGGTATCATTGGTTCGACACAAACCAAGCCCACTGAGCAATTGACAAAACAATTGCAACAGTTATCTATACAACACTCAGCGGCCAGCCAAACTACTGCTTTGGATGCTCCTCCTACCCAAACGTCAGAAGTACACTCCATGCAGACGACTAACCCAAAGGCCAACCAACAGCCTGAAGAGAAGAAAAAACAATGCAAGAGGGGTAAGGGGGGTAAAAAACCAACCAATAATGCTGGCGAGGGCACCACGGAAAAGAGGAAGGTGAGGTATCTGTGCAACTTGTGTGCGGAAGACCACCCGACCCATCTATGCCCTTCACTTGCGGAGGCCCAGAAGTTTGTCATACAGCAACAACAAGCCATGTTGACGAATCCCTTTCAGCATGGGCAAAATTTAACTCAAACCTCTCCAAGTGGCGAAGGGGGCAGCCAGGAAAACTTCCCTCCTCCAAATAATCCCTCTTCCGTGAACGTATACATGGTTAGAAGTGATGCTTTAATAACAACTAGAGTGCACGATTATAGAAAACCAAGTGCCTCTGAGAAGGGAAAAGAATCCGAGATCCCCTCTCTTCCGCTACAGATCGAGAAGACGTTGGGAGAAACTATGACACACATTCCAAAGGGTGCGTTTAAGAGGGCTTCTCATAATCCAAACGCAAGGGCTGCCCAAAACTACTCTGTGGTGGAAGATTTATCGCAAACCCCTTGTGCTATGTCTGCTTTGGATGTCCTCCAAAGTTTCCCTGCTCAGAGGAAAGCCTTGTTGGCTACTTTAGGCTCTACTGAGACTTGTAACCCAGGTACCATCATGTTAGATACGACTGACTTGAAACCTCATTTGCCTTACCATGTCGCATTTCAGATAGTAGTGGCTCACCCCACGAAAACTTTTACATGAAACATCTATCGCATGATGGTCGATGAGGGAACTTCGACTTGCGTTATGTCATTAGCATGCTGGAAAGCCATTGGCCAGCCTAAGTTGTCTCCTTCACCTACTCTCCTCATTGCGTTCGACGGTCATTCTTTCCGACCACATGGAATCATTCCTTCTTTCCCTGTGCAGTTAGGGGTAAAGACCGTGTGCGTCGAAGTGGAGGTAGTCGATGCCCCCATCGACTACAATCTCCTGTTAGGTCATAGTTGGACTTATGCCATGCAAGTGGTGGTCGCTACAATTTTTTGGGTCCTATTGTTTCCACATGAAGGTCGGATAGTGACCATTGATCAGTTGTCTTTCTCTCAACTTGACCCAGCCTTGGGGGCATCCACGGTTCCCATGGTAAATAATCCTCAATCTGGTGTCGTTAACATAGGAGTTGGTTTGTTCCCATCTTTGATGGGTACTTTTGATTACCCACCTTCTCAAGGAGATGTCAAGTTCATATCGACTCACCACAAGGCTGAGATTTTTCATGTTTCATCGTTTCACATGACTTACTTTCAGGATCCATGGATTCTTCCTTCCACATCAGCCACGATGGATGAGACAAGGCATGCTGGCATGTCCATGCCCTTGTCAGCCGCTGAAGTAGCGTACTCTCTAGTCCAGCAAACTTCAGCTACTCTCGATCTGACTCCCTCACAAGAGTTGGATCCACTTTCGGAGCCTATCTGGGCTCAGGGTTCTCTTGCTACCACCGATTCATTAGACTTAGTCTTGCCTTCTGATGAAGCTGTAATCGAAGCAATGACTAGTCCAAACAAACCTTGGGAATATCTTCATCACAGATCATATTTCCTCCCAGAGTTAAGCCAAATCGAGGCCAGAGATTTCACTATCACCATGACGGGAGATCAGTCATGTCCCATTAACCTCTTATCTACACAGGAAATTTATGCTGAGGGAAATATGGCGACTATCGTTGCCACTATACCTATCAATATCTCCCGAAACCTTGGCATCGTGGAGAATGTCTTCGTCGGAGCGGATTTCTCCCCCGAAGAGATTCAGATTTACACAAATCTTTTCAAAGAATTCCATGACATTTTTGCCTGGTCTTACGAAGCGATACCTGACATCGACCCACGAAGTGTCGATCATGAGCTAACTTTGTTGTTTTCCAAGATTTCTTTGAGATCTGAAAGCAACATCTGGCGAGACTTCATTTATGCTTTTCGATCTCGTCCGGATTAACTAAGAAAAGTAACTATTATGGAGTCTTCTTTAAGCCCTTTTCAAACTCCTTAAAGATGAAAAGATTTCCGAGTGACCTTGTTTCTTCACACTCGTTAAATTGGTCTAGAAGAACAGTCCTTAAACGGATCTCCTTTTAAGCCCTTTTCAGACCCTCTAAACATGAAAAGATTGCCAAGCGATCTTTTGACCTTTCACGCTCGTTAAACTGAAATTTCAAGTCACATCTCTCTGGCGGTAGTTTACCCCTTTTTCGGTCTGGATGGTCAATTGTATGAACAAAGGAATACTCTATTGAACGCCAGTTCTTTAGAAGAGTATCCTCAGGTATAATTTTATTCCTTTTTCGGGCCTGAGGGACTAAATCTACGAAAAAGAAACCCCCCCGGAGTCCATAGTTAAGCTCTTTTTAGACTCCCTAAAATTGAAAATATTGTCGAGTGACCTTATTCTTTCACACTTGTTAAAACGGTCCAGAAGAACATTCCTGACGGAGTGCATAGTTAAGCTTTTTTCAGACTCCTTAAAATTGAAAAAATTGTCGAGTGATCTTGTCCTTGTCACACTCGTTAAAATGGTTTTGAATTGACGTCTAGTCGGTGCTAGTTTACCCCCTTTTTCGAACCGACTAGACTATTGATGAAAAAGGTACCCCAATGGAGTTTCCTTTTATGCTTTTTCAGACTCTCTAAATATGAAAAATCACCGATATTCCCTTCTTTGGGCTCGTTAAACTTACATCGAAGGATGTTACCATTGTGTGTTCTATCAACCGCATCTGCATCCTTTATCGTTCAGCCTAGTAACAATTTGTTTTTGCGTCTTAACACCTTTGGCCACTGGAGAATTTTTCTCGAGTATCATTTCCTAGAACATCAATCTTGTCCTTGTGCCTTGAGCTTGTATATTTGATGTGCTCATTCCTCCATTGTAATGTAATATTCCTTTATTATTTCAAAATCATCAAAAAGAACAAAAAAAATCAAATATACCCCAAAAAGAGGATGGGAAAAGTATTTTCTTTATTGGTAGCGTCATGAGTCACCCTTGGATAAATCACATCGGTCTGTTTGATTCATCAGACTATGGGATGTAGTACGACCTTAGGAAGCTTTTCTCGCTATATTGAGTTGTGTCCTCCACCGTTTGGTTACTCTTCCAAACATATGGAGAGTTTGCGTTGCCTCCTGCTTCGTAGACTTATGATTAACAAATATGCTACCTGAGTCTTATCACTTGTCGTACTATTTTCCAAGAGAAGTTTGTCACTAATCCTGAGTCGGCCCCTCTGCAATATGTCTCTTGTACGCATACCTGGCCATCCTGAACGTCCAATCAAGTCTTTGTTTGAAATCACTGAAGCCTTCAGTCCGATCATCAAGATTATCAAGTCCATAACTGACAAGTCGTCGAAGACCTCTGGGTAGTGTAGACGTACACTCATATTACACTCCTACCCAAGTTTAGAAGATTTTGAAGTTGTTGCTCGAGCTCTGAAGTACATCCATCAGGCCGAATCAGCTTCTGAGAGATGGATACTTTAGATGTATATCTTTCTGATTTCGAGATGTAGCTCCGCTGTGTATTATTCGCGGCTACTCTTCATAGTTATTTGACATGGATCTATAGTGTATTTGATTGGTATCCATGGTTCTATTTTATTTCGAGCATGGGTATGCCCGCCTCGGAGAGACATTTGATATTTTTTGCAGACGGCACCTTCCTGATTCCTGATTTCTGGGCTCACTCATTCAGCATATCAGTACAGATTGGTAAAGAATTGGTAATGTATTTCGGCCATCAGATGCTCTTCTGACCTCACACATTAGGGGGCATCTTTTATAACCCTAAATTGCACCATCCATGCTTACCTGGCATCAGGCCAACTCATTGCCCTTCATTTCCAAAGCCATGTTGGACAGACTCTTAAAAAACCTCTTAAATTAAGTAACCTGCACCCTAACCTATCATTGGGCGCGTTGGAACGCAGGCAGGCCTTATGTTGCACACGTTGGAACGCTGGCTGGCCCACTACAGCCCACATTTACCTAACAAAAGCACAAAATCAGGAAAGTTTCCGATGGGATGAAAAGATTTGGGTTAGTTAACTGGAACTCCCAGCCATGTATGGCCGAGAGTTCATCCAAAACCCTAGCTACTTCTAGCCTATAAAAGAAGGGGTAGGGGTACTATTTAGAAGGGGGGAAAAGATAGCAAAGAAACTCTGCCCAATTGTCGAATCCATTTGTCCCAACCCTTTATCATTTCCTCAAGACTAAATGAGAATTCAAGCAAAGTAGTTGGAGGACAAAGAAGAGGAGGAGCCCAGGATCAGGATCGAGGAATGGTGGCCGATCTCTATTATCATTGTAAGTTGATTCATATTGAGATTAATAAAGAAGAATTTTCCCATCCCAATGTATGAGTCTTGTATATTTTATTGGATTTATGCTTAATCTCTAACCCTCTAGTAGAACAATAGCATGCATGCGTAGTGTTTTTGTCTTGATTGCAGGATCGTCTTTGGAAGGAGCAGCAGAAGCAAGGAGATAAAGCGCAACGGAGGACTTACATCAAGCGACGATAAAAAGGTTAGTTGGTTCTTTCCATGTCTGCATGTGAAAAAGGGTTTTAGGTTTGGGATAGAAGGTTAAAAGTAATTTCTTAAGGGTCATGATCTGCATGCAAGTTTAAGCCCTAGCTTGTTAGTTCATAGGGTATAATTTCCCAACAACAACTATAGACAATTATATTAATATGTTGCTTGACCAATCTCTCACGTGATAGAGGGATGAAATGAAGGAGAACTTTTCCCATATACTTCAACGCATGCTGATAAAAACAGGCATGTCTTCATCAAATAGACACTTTATAGCCACATATCCTTTCATGGTACAATTGAATTTTGATATTCCCATATTTGAAGGTTAGATCAATGCATATGCCTTAGAAAAATGGTTAAATCTGCTAGAAGGTCATTTATGTGTTCACAATTTTTTCGATGGGGAAAATATCACCTTCACACTCCTTAAGGCTCTCTCCCATGTCAAACAATGGCGGGAAACTTACTGGGAGAAAATTTCCACAGAAGAGTCTAGAATATATGGGGTCGAGCCCACTTGGTATTTTTTTGTGGATGGAGTCAAGGAACAATATTACCATGTTGGTAACTATCATGACTAGTACATGAGATGGACTATGTTTCCTCAAGAGAGGGGCCAAGTAGTGTTGGAGTTCACCAACACATTCCATACCTTGTGCACCAAGATGGGTTTCAAATATTCTGAGTGAAATTTGGTTCTAAGATACTGTGGGGATCTACACAGGCAAATCCAAATTGAAGTGGAGTTTCTAGACATCTCATCATTGGGAGTTGCTTACTGATATGATATAAAAATCAAGCAAAAATTTAAGCACCAAAATAAACAGGATTTTGGGTATGAAAATACGAAAAAACCAAAGCATGATAAATATGGCCCTAACAAACAACCTTCTGAAAACCAGTCCAAGCTACGAGAAAAGAAGGGTAAGAGAAAGACAAAGAAGGACACTGGAAAATGGTATGATTTCCATGAAAACCACTAGCACAACAACGATGAATGTCACTGAAAAAATTCAATTGTGGCTGATATCATATGTGGGTGAATGTTATAACCCTAAAATGCACCATACAGGTTTACCTGGCATCAGGCCAACTCATGCCTCTTCCTAGCCAAAGCCATGCTGAGTAATTCCTCAAAATTCACTTGAAAACAAGCA
>ML808043.1:244458-264756 GCA_009831015.1 Picea engelmannii
TGCTTGTCGTCATTTTCCCTTTATTGCGTCATTTTGCAATTAAATAAAAAAAAAAGATATATCTTGTTTCATTTTCTTCTTGGTTTGAAGATTGTGTTGTTGCATCAGTAGCTAGGAAGAAGTCTTGTTTCATAAGTTGTTTGCAATGCATTTAGCGTATAAGTAGATCGCAGATTGAGCGAAATTCCTTGATGTTTTCTGCATGAGATCTTAGAAAATTCAAAAAGAAAAAGAAGTCTTTCTTGTCGAAAAGTTGTCGGTTTTGCATTGTTTGTAAAAGTTTTGTTTCCAAGCATTTCTTGTTCATTTTTCTTTGAGTCTTTACACACCATTAGTTTCACCATCATACCTTGTGACTTAAAAAAGCCCATTAAAAGAAACGCTAATTAAAAACTATTAGACTTTTTGTTGGTAGGGTTCATACACTAGCTCGAGACTAGAGCCTTGGAATAGGTTGGAGAGTAAACTCTCCAAGGCCACTCAAACCCAACATTGGAGTCTGACATAGGGAGTGTAGAAGTCCAGTTACGGAAAGTTATCCGGGAACCCCCTCTAACACAGGGGCTAAACACGAGGTCGCGTAAGCAAGGGTAACATAGATAACCCCTCCAAAGATGGACCGAGCGTTGTGGAGAAAACATATCGAGGATTTGTTAGGGGATTCCGTCATTTGCATTTTCCACGGAGCTTCGTGGGTCTCGAATCCGTTCGAGGTCCTCAGTCGTCTTTCAGACCATTTTCTCTTGATACCCTTGACAGGTTTCGGGCTTGATACCCTGCTCATTGTGGTCTACCCGACTATCGACTATACCCGCCTGGTAACTGTTCATGTGCTGGCAAACTAGTTGCCAATATTTTCTAGGGACATACACGGGTGACTGCGGGGGTATACCGCGGTACCTAGGATAGACATCGGGCCACGCTTTGTAGAGAATACCCGGAGGGTGCTTCCATATTCGAGTTTCACTTGCAACGGTAAGTTTCTCTAGTGTTGGTTGTTGTAACTGTTCTTCCAACTAGTTTAGTGCTTGCTTGATTTATCTTCTAGGGGCTTTCTTTTAGTGAGTGTTACTTTTTGTTCATGTAGAATACCTTAGCGTGTCATGAATCTTCTCACACAGTGGAGGATTCAGAGCTCCGCCGATCACGAAGGCTTCTGGGCCTGCCACCGGTTATATTGGAGCCACCCCCGCCACCATTGAGGCGGAAGCTAGACCAAAGAGGGTCTTTCGAAGCAACCGGGGATTTTGAGCCCGAACAACTCCCGGTGGAATAAACCACCAATATTGGCGCAGTTGAGACCCCAACCACTGATATTTGGCCAGATATTATTGTGCCAATTCAATTTTACGAACGCCTGTCAGTGCCTAACCCAGTTATGGAATCAAACTCTGTTACTTCCTCTGGGAATTCTTCCATAACCATCACCGTTGTTACCACAGGAGAATCTTCTCCTAACTTGCCTTTGTTGACGGTCCGGGCCACCATGGTCTCGGCTGCAACTACGTCGCACAATGGACCGACCCCATCTATCGCGGCGGCCACACCTCCATTCATACCTAGTGCGACAGGCCCACCATTTTCATATGGTATGCCTAGTTCGGGTACAAGTCTTGTACTCACTTACTCCACTTTACAGACTTTGGGTTTGGGGGCAGGGAGCTCTAATGCTCCTCTGCAAGGTCAACTTGGGGGCATTCCTGTCCCTTTCAACACTTTTCCTTACGCTGGAGGTCATATCTCTCCTTCGTCCGCTTTGCTTGGTGGTCCGCATCAGTATTCCACTGGGCAGCCTGCACACACAAGTTCATTTGGAGCCGGGAGTCAAGGAACACCTGCACAAACTCAGCCGATAGGTTCATCACCATTTGTTTGGAATGGGACGTTTGGTAATAACACTTTCGCATCCGCTGCTTTCCCATCTGGGGGCACACCCATTTTTGGACAGTCTACGCCGGCACAGGGTACTATTCATGCGCTGGGGGCACATATACAAGGACCTTGGAACTCAGGACAAGGATCCATTCCTTCCTCTGGAATGCCGATCTGGGGTAATTCTTTCCACAGTCAATGGAACCCCGGACAGACTTCCATGCCTCTTCCCACAGGATCGACATGGAGTAATCCTTCCCAAAATCCGTCAAACACGATGAACTCCCAACATCCTATGTCCTTCATGGGGAATCAGCCAATGATGTCTCCTCAGATGCAAAACCCTTATGCTGGTCAGGGCCATGGTTTCTACTAGAACCCGGGCCAGCAACCAAACTTTTCCTGGCAACCTGGTGCAAGTCAAACTCCAGGACCCCTTTATCCAGGCTATCAGCAGCAACCAAAATTACCATTCTTGGCGACGTTACACTTGCCAGATTTGACATGGTTGTTAAATGATCCCATCTGTCATGATCCACGTTGGCCTCCTATGCCAACGAAGTTGCCTTCAGACATCCCAAAGTTTGAGGCCAAGCCTAACGAAGATCCAGGTGATCACGTGACTACTTTCCACCTTTGGTGTTCATCGAACTCACTGAAAGATGACTCCATCCAGTTGCGATTGTTTCAACACACCCTTATAGGGAGTGCCGCGAAATGGTACATAGAGCTTGATCGTTCATGATACTCTTCTTTTGGTGAACTAGTGATGGTCTTCCTTAACCATTTCTAGTTACCTGTGAGATACGACATCGGCACAGAGTTTCTAGCCAATTTCGAGCAGACGACCACAGACCATATCTCGGATCACATTCAAGAGTGGCAGCACCGAAAGATTCTTATCAAAGTACCAGTCCCACCAGCATTCCTGCTGGAGTGGTTCATTAAGTATTTGGTCCCACAGTTGTCCAAAGACGTCGCAACGTCCGGAGTTTTCTCTGAAGAAGATGCCATTATGCGGGCTCAACAGTTTGAGCTCATCTATTCTCAGTCTGGTTTGTTATATAGCATCTTACCAGATGCACCACGTTCGATACTGGAGAAAACTAGACAGAGAGTTGGACCACATGCCGATGGTATCGTTGGTTCGGCACAAACCAAGCCCGCTGAGCAGTTGACAAAACAATTGCAACAGTTATCTATACAACACTCAGCGGCTAGCCAAACTACTGCTTTGGCTGCTCCTCCTACCCAAACGTTGAAAGTACGCTCCATGCAGACGACTAACCCAAAGGCCAACCAGCAGCCTGAAGGGAAGAAAAAACAACGCAAGAGGGGTAAGGGGGATTAAAAACCAACTAATAATGCTGGCAAGGGCACCACGGAAAAGAGGAAGGCGAGGTATCCGTGCAACTTGTGTGTGGAAGACCACCCGACCCATCTATGCCCTTGACTTGCAGAGGCCCAGAAGTTTGTCACACAACAACAGCAAGCCGTGTTGACTAATCCCTTTCAGCATGGGCAAAATTTAACTCAAGCCTCTGCAAGTGGTGAAGGGGGTAGCTAGGAAAATTGCCCTCCTCCAAATAATCCCTCTTCCGTGAACGTATACATGGTTAGAAGTGATGCTTTAATAACAACTAGAGCGCACGATTATAGCAAACCAAGTGCCTCTGAGAAGGGAAAAGAAGCCGAGATCCCCTCTCTTCCGCTACAGATCGAGAAGACATTGGCAGAAACTATGACACACATTCCAAAGGGTGCGTTTAAGAGGGATTCTCATAATCCAAATGCAAGGGTCGCCCAAAATTACTCTGTGGTGGAAGATTTATAGCAAACCCCTTGTGCTATGTCTGCTTTGGAGGTCCTCCAAAGTTGGCCAGCTCAGAGGAAAGCCTTGTTGGCTGCTTTAGGCTCTACTAATACTTGTAACCTGGGTACCACCATGTTAGATATGACTGACTTGAAACCTCGTTTGCCTTACCACATCGCATTTCAGATAGTAGTGTCTCACCCCACGAAAACTTTTACACGAAACATCTATTGCATGGTGGTCGACGAGGGCGCTTATAATTGAGTTATGTCATTAGCATGCTAGAAAGCCATTGGCTAGCCCGAGTTGTCTCCTTCACCTACTCTCCTCACTGCGTTCGACGGTCATTATTTCCGACCACATGGCATCATTCCTTCTTTCCCTGTGCAGTTAGGGGGAAAGACTATGTGCGTCGAAGTGGAGGTAGTTGATGCCCCCGTCGACTACAATCTCCTGTTAGGTCGTAGTTGGACTTATGCCATGCAAGCAGTGGTCGCTACAATTTTCCAGGTCCTATTGTTTCCACATGAAGGTCGGATAGTGACCATTGATCAGTTGTCTTTCTCTCGGCCTGACCCAGCCTTGGGGGCATCCACGGTTCCCATGGTAGATAATCCTCAAGCCAGTGTCGTTAACATATGAGTTGGTTTGTGCCCATCTTTGATGGGTAATTTTGATTACCCACCTTCTCAAGGCGATTTCAAGTTCATATCGACTCACCACAAGGCTGAGATTTTTCATGTTTCGTTGTTTTGCACGACTTACTTTCAGGATCCGTGGATTCTTCCTTCCCCATCAGCCACGATGGATGAGACAAGGCACGCTGGCATGTCCATGCCCTTGTTAGCTGCTGAAGTAGTGTACTCTCTAGTCCAGCAAACTTCAGCTACTCCCGATCCGACTCCCGCACAAGAGTTGGATCCACTTTCGGAGCCTATCTGGGCTCAGGGTTCTCTTGCTACCACCGATTCGTTAGACTTAGTCTTGCCTTCTGATGAAGCTGTAATCGAAGAAATGACTAGTCTGGAAAAACCTTGGGAAGATATTCATCACAGATCATATTTCCTGCCAGAGTTAAGCCGAATCGAGGCCGGAGAATTCACTATCACCATGACGAGAGATCAGCCATGTCCCATTAACCTCTTATCTACACAGGAAATTTATGCTGAGGGAAATATGGAGACTATCGCTGCCACTATACCTATCAATATCTCCCGAAACCCTGGCGTCGTGGAGAATGTCTTCGTCGGAGCGGATTGCTCCCCCGAAGAGATTCAGATTTACACGGATCTTTTCAAAGAATTCCACGACGTTTTTGCTTGGTCTTATGAAGCGATACCTGACATCGACCCACAAAGTGTCTATCATGAGCTAACTTTGTTGTTTTCCAAGCTTGCTTTGAGATCTGAAAGCAACATCCAGCGAGACTGCATTTATGCTTTTCGATCTCATCTGGATTAACTAAGAAAAGTAACTATTATGGAGTCTTCTTTAAGCCCTTTTCAGACTCCTTAAAGATGAAAAGATTGCCGAGTGACCTTGTTTCTTCACACTCGTTAAATTGGTCCAGAAGAACAGTCCTTAAATGGGTCTCCTTTTAAGCCCTTTTCAGACCCTCTAAACATGAAAATATTTCCGAGCGATCTTGTGACCTTTCACACTCATTAAACTGAAATTTGAAGTCACGTCTGCCCGGCGGTAGTTTACCCCTTTTTCGGTCCGTATGGTCAACTGTACGAACAAAGGAATACTCTATTGAATGCCAGTTCTTTAGAAGAGTATCCTCAGGTATAATTTTATTCCTTTTTCGGGCCTGAGGAACTAAATCTACGAAAAAGAAACCACCCCGGAGTCCATAGTTAAGCTCTTTTCAGACTCCCTAAAATTGAAAAGATTGTCGAGTGACCTTATTCTTTCACACTCGTTAAAACAGTCCAGAAGAACATTCCTGACGGAGTCCATTGTTAATCTTTTTTCAGACTCCTTAAAATTGAAAAAATTGTCGAGTGATCTTGTCCTTGTCACACTCGTTAAAATGGTTTTGAATTGACGTCTAGTCGGTGCTAGTTTACCCCTTTTTCGAACCGACTAGACTATTGACGAAAAAGGTACCCCAATGGAGTTTCCTTTTATGCTTTTTCAGACTCTCTAAATATGAAAAATCACCGAGCTTCCCTTCTTTGGGCTCGTTAAACTTACATCGAAGGACGTTACCATTGTGTGTTCTATCAACCGCATCTGCATCCTTTATCGTTCAGCCTAGTAACAATTTGTTTTTGCATCTTAACACCTTTGGCCACTGGAGGATTTTTCCCGAGTATCATTTCCTAGAACATCAGTCTTGTCCTTGTGCCTTGAGCTTGTATGTTTTTTGTGCTCATTTCTCCATTGTAACGTAATATTCCTTTATTCTTTCAAAATCATCAAAAAGAACAAAAAAAATCAAATATACCCCAAAAAGAGGATGGGAAAAGTATTTTCTTTATTGGCAGCATCATGAGTCACCCTTGGATAAAGCACATCGGTTTGTTTGATTCATCATACTATGGGATGTAGTATGACCTTAGGAAGCTTTGCTCGCTATATTGAGTTGTGTCCTCCACCGTTTGGTTACTCTTCCAAACATATGGAGAGTTTGCGTTGCCTCCTGCTTCGTAGATTTATGATTAACAGATATGATGCCTGAGTCTTATCACTTGTCGTGCTATTGTCCAAGGGAATTTTTTCACTAAGCCTAAGTCGACCCCTCTGCAATATGTCTCTTGTACGCATACCCGACCATCCTGAACGTCCAATCAAGTTTTTGTTCGAAATCACTGAAGCCTTCAGTCCGATCATCAAGATTATCAAGTCCATAACCGACGATCCGTCGAAGACCTCTGGGTAGTGCATTCGTACACTCATATTACACTCCTACCCAATTTTAGAATATTTTGAAGTTGTTGCTCGAGCTCTGAAGTACAGCCATCAGGCCGAATCAGCTTCTGAGAGATGGATACTTTAGATGTATATCTTTCTGATTTCGAGATGTAGCTCCGCTGTGTATTATTCGCGGCTACTCTTCATAGTTATTTGAAATGGATCTACAATGTATTTGATTGGTAGCCATGGCTCTATTTTATTTCGAGCATGGGTATGCTCGCCTCGGAGAGACATTTGATATTTTTTGCAGACGACACCTTCCTGATTCCTGATTCCTGGGCTCACTCATTCAGCATATCAGTACAGATTGGTAAAGAATTGGTAATGTATTTCGGCCATTAGGGGGCATCTGTTATAACCCTAAATTGCACCATCCATGCTTACCTGGCATCAGGCCAACTCATTGCCCTTCATTGCCAAATCCATGTTGGACAGACTCTTAAAAAACCTCTTAAATTAAGTAACCCGTGCCCTAACCTATCACTGGGCACGTTGGAACGCGGGCAGGCCTTATGCTGCACACGTTGGAACGCTGGTTGGCCCACTACAGCCCGCGTTTACCTAACAAAAGCACAAAATCAGGAAAGTTTCCGACGGGACGAAAAGCTTTGGGTCAGTTAACTGGAACTCCCATCCATGCATGGCCGAGAGTTCGTCCAAAACCCTAGCTCCTTCTAGCCTATAAAATAAGGGGTAGGGGTACTATTTAGAAGGGGGAGAAAGATAGCAAAGAAACTCTGCCCAATTTCCGAATCCATTTGTCCCAACCCTTTAGCATTTCCTCAAGCCTAAACGAGACTTCAAGCAAAGCAGTTGGAGGACAAAGAAGAGGAGGAGCCCAGGATCAGGATCGAGGAATGGTGGCCGATCTCTATTATCATTGTAAGTTGATTCATATTGAGATTAATAAAGAAGACTTTTCTCGTCCCAATGTATGAGTCTTGTATATTTTATTGGATTTATTCTTAATCTCTATCCCTCTAGTAGAACAATAGCATGCATGCGTAGTGTTTTTGTCTTGATTGCAGGATCGTCTTTGGAAGGAGCAGTAGAAGCAAGGAGATAAAGCGCAATGGAGGATCTACATCAAGCGATGATAAAAAGGTTAGTTGGTTATTTCCATGTCTGCATGTGAAAAAGGGTTTTAGGTTTGGGATAGAAGGTTAAAAGTAATTTCTTAAGGGTCATGATCTGCATGCAAGTTTAATCCCTAGCTTGTTAGTCCATAGGGTATAATTTCCCAACAACAACTACAGACAATTATATTAATATGTTGCTTGACCAATCTCTCATGTGATAGAGGGATGAAATGATGGAGAATTTTTCCCATATACTTCAACGCATGCTGATAAAAACATGCATGTCTTCATCAAATAGACACTTTATAGCCACATATCCTTTCATGGTACAATTGAATTTTGATATTCCCATATTTGAAGGTCAAATCAATGCATATGCCTCAGAAAAATGGTTAAATCTGCTAGAAGGTAATTTTTGTATTCACAATTTTTTCGATGGGGAAAATATCACCTTCACACTCCTTAAGGCTCTCTCCCATGTAAAACAATGGCGGGAATCTTACTGGGAGAAAATTTCCACAGAAGAGTCTAGAATATATGGGGTCGAGCCCACTTGGTATTTTTTTGTGGATGGAGTCAAGGAACAATATTACCATGTTGGTAACTATCATGACTAGTACATGAGATGGACTATGTTTCCTCAAGAGAGGGGCCAAGTAGTGTTGGAGTTCACCAACACATTCCATACCTTGTGCACCAAGCTGGGTTTCAAATATTCTGAGCGGAATTTGGTTCTAAGATACTGTGGGGATCTACACAGGCAAATCCAAATTGAAGTGGAATTTCTAGACATCTCATCATTGGGAGTTGTTTACTGATATGATATAAAAATCAAGCAGAAATTTAAGCACCAGAATAAACAGAATTTTGGGTATGAAAATATGAAAAAACCAAAGCATGATAAATATGGCCCTAAAAAACAACCTTCTGAAAACCAGTCCAAGCTACGAGAAAAGAAGGGTAAGAGAAAGACAAAGAAGGACACTGGAAAATGGTGCGATTTCCATGAAAACCCCTAGCACAACAACGATGAATGTCACTCAAAAAATTCAATTGTGGCTGATATCATATGTGGGTGAATGGGACCCCATTTCATTTCATTGTTTATAGTGGAAGATAGAAGAAACTCATCTCAGCAGAGGTCATCAAATAGTTGGAATTCTCGATAACACCACACTCGCAACCATACAATATCGGGTGGCTTCACCAAGGATGAGACCTTCATGTAATCCAGTAGTGTTGATTCTCATATGGAATCCAACCCTTCAAGGATGAGGTATTATGTGATATTTCCCCCCACTATATTTTTGTGATGTTCTATTGGGCCAGCCATATGTGTGGAAGCACCATGCAATTTATGAGTCTCGACCCCGTAGTGTCATTGTTACTCCAGGGGTCATCTCTACAGAATATAAAAGGTAGTTTTAACTATTGTCCCACCTAAACAGTGCCACAAAGTAGTATCTCATACTACAAAGTTTAGCTTCTTCACAGTCTTTTCAAAAGGTGAACAGAAGAACACCACAACCACTGCATCCTTATTCCAAGCACCTTATGTCTAGCAGAAGCAGGTCGACAATATTGAAGAAAATAAAAAGGATTCATTCATCACACATTCATCTCATGTATTCAAACTATTTAAAAATTTCCAACCCTTCCATCCACAGGTTCGTGACAACCTTCAACAAGCTAAGCATCACAACTTCTCTAACAAGGCAAGCAGCTCATCAAGATGCAGATTCACCAAACGCTTTTCCCTCTCCCTCGGGAACTCAATGTAATGGATACCATTTCTTCATAAGGAGGAAGGATTGATCCAGGTTGATATGGGTGGCCACCCACCTATTCCAACTGGCTCCAAATAGTTTTCTGGCAACTTACTATTTTTAGCAGTTTTTCGGTACCTAAACTCACAGGGCCATTTTGAGGGCCTAAATGATGTTTTTTCAGGTTCGATCACCTAAATGATGGGAAAAGGTTGTAATTGATCCCCCAAAATGAATATTCATGATGATATATTTCGAACGAGCTATCATTCACCCCAAACAGAGATTGTATTCCATAGTTACGACATCAAGAAGTTGATACACCAAACTACCCAAAACAGGGTCCACAAAACTATTGTCTTTTCATCTCCCAGGGTTAGGGTTTTGGATTTTCTTTATGATAGAAAGGCCTTTGGAGTCTCATTGTAAAATCATATTCTTGTGAATGAGAGTACCTGTAACTTCTTGTCTCAGAGATAAGATTCCACCATTCTAGTGAGTCTTTCACTCTGTATTTCTATAGTTTTGTACATTTCGCTCATTAATAGAAATTGTGTATTACTATATCTTTGTGTTTATGGTTATATCTTTGATAAATTTATGTCGTATTATTTTCTCTCTTGAAATATCTGTTTATATTTATGTTTTATAAGTTTGCTCTCATTTTGTGCCGAAAATAATCTGGATCAGTGGTATCGGAGTAGGATGCTCTTGATCATGCTTTATTTTCATTGTATGTCCCTAACAAGGTCCAAGTATAGCAAGTTGGGTCTTGATATTGTCTCTCTTGAGTAAAATTTCTCTCTCACTCCCAAGAAACCCTGGATGGCATAAGAAAAGAAAAATGACAGAGTAGACGATTATACTAACCTGTTGCTTGAGCAAGATCTCACACGACAGAGGGATGAAATGATGGATAATTTTTCCCACATCCTTCAATGCCTATTGATAACAACAGACACGTATTCATCAACTAGAAACTTGGGAGGAACTTCTCCTTTCAAGGTACAAGTGAATTTCATTATTCCCATATTTGAAGGTCAGATCGATGCATATGCCCTCAGAAAAATGGTTAAATCTGCTAGAATGTTATTTCTTTGCTCACAATTTTTCCGACAGGGAAAACATAACCTTCACACTCCTTAAGTCTCTCCCCCATGTCAAACATTGGTGATAAACTTACTAGGAGAAAATTTCCGCAGAGGAGTATGGAATATATGGAGTAGAGCCCACTTGGGATTTTTTTGTGGATGCAATTCAGGAACAATATTACCCTGTTGGTAACTATGACGACCAGTACATGAGATGGATTACATTGCATAAAGAGAGGGGCCAAGCAGTGTCAGGATTCACCAACACCTTCCATACCTTATGCACCAAGATGGGTATCAAATATTTTGAGCAACATTTCATTATGAAATACCATGGGGCTCTACAAAGGTACATCCAAACTGAAATGGAGTTTTTGGACATCTCATCATTGGGATTTGCTTACCATTATGATGTCAAAATAGAGAAAAAATTTAAGAAACAGACCAAAGAAGATTTTGGGCCTGCAAAATAGCAACAACCAAATCATGATAAAGACGACCCTAATAAGCAACCTTCTGACAACCGGTCCAAGCCACAAGAAAAGAAGGGTAAAAAAAAGACAAAGAAGGACACTAGATAATGGTGTGATTTCTTCAAAATCACTTGTAATAACACCGATGGATGTCACTCAAAATAGTCATTGGTGTCCCATATCAAATACAAGGAATCAAATCATGATTTAGAATCTGATTCACAAAATAATGGAAATAGATAGATCATCGATGCATACCCCACTGCTACTGTCGTGACCGCAACAATTCAACCAAAATAACCATTAGATTATGAATAATGGGAGTGCCTCTTCCATTCATAGATGTTCTTGAAGGGGACCACGTTTTATTTCATTATTGATAGTGGAATCTAGAAAAACATCATCCCAGTAGAGGTCGTCAAATATTTGGGATTGTCGACAACACCACACCCGCAACCATGCAACATCTGTCAGCTTCGCCAGGGATGAGACCTTCGTGTCAACCAAAAGTGTCAATTTTCATATGGAATCCATCCCTTAAAGGATGAGGTATTATGTGATGTTTTCCCACTTGATGTTTGTGATGTTCTATTGCACCAGCCATATATGTGGAAGCACCATGTTATTTATGAGTCTTGACCCTGTAGTGTCAATATTACTTTAGGGGATCATCTTTGTAGGATACCATAGGTAGTTCAAACTACTATCCCACCTAAACAATACCTCAAGGTAATATCTCATACTACAAAATTCAGTGTCTGCATAGACTTCTCAAAATGTGAACAAAAGAACACTGCAACCACTTCAACCTCAGTCCAAACACCTTTTGTCTAGGAGGAGCAGGTCGAAAATATTCAAGAAAATTGCAAGGATTCCTTCTGCACACTGTCATATCATGTATTCAGATTAGTTTAAAAGTTCCAACCCTTCCAACCACAGGCTAGTGATTGCCTTCAAGAAGCTAAGAAAAGCAACTTCTCCAGCAAGGCATGTCGCTCATCAAGATGCAGATTCAACAAATTTTTTTCCCTCTCCCCCAGGCACTGAATGCAATGGAGACCATTTATTCCCAAGGAGAGAGGATTGATCCAGGTGGATATTGAGTGCCACCCATGTATTCCAACTGGCTCAAAACATTTTTTTGGAAACTTACTATTTTTAGCAGTTTTTCGGTTCCTAAAGTCTCGGGGTCATTTTCAGGGCCTAAATGAATATTTTCCAGGATCGAGCACCTCAACTATATACTGATTCTTTGATTGATCCCACAAAATGAATATCCTTGATGATACATTTCTAGCAATATATCATGCACCACAAATGGAGATCGTATGCCAAATTTACGCCCAAGGGAAGTTGATACACCAAACTACCCAAACTAGGGTCCACAAAACTATTGGATTTTCATCTTTCGGGGTTAGGGTTTTGGATTTTATTTATGATAAAAGGGCATTTGGAGCCTCATTGTAAAATCATATTTTTCGAATGCGAGTAGTCATCACATCTCTTCTCAGAGATAAGATGCCACCATTCTAGCGAGTCTTTCACTCTGTATTTCTACAATTTTGTACATTTTGTTCATTAATAGAAATTGTGTATCATTGTATCTCTTTTTTTTATGGTTATATATTTGATAAATATATATTATATTATTGGCTCTCTTACAATATCTCTATATATTTATTTTTTATATCCACGCTCTCATTTCATGCCAAAAATAATCTGGATCGGTGGTATCAGAGCATGCTACTCTTGATTGGTTTTTTCAGTGAATGTCCTCGACGAGGTCCGAGTATAGAAATTTGAGTCTCGAACTTGTCTCTATTGAGGAAAATATCTCTCGCACTCCCAAGAAACTCTCCATGGAGGAAAAAAAAATGATATAGAAGACAATTATATTAATCTGTTGCTTGAGCAAGATCTCACACGATAGACAGATGAAATGACAGAGAATTTTTTCCATATCCTTCAATTCCTACATATAAAAGCAGGCATGTCTTCATATAGTGGACACTTTAGAGGCATCTCTCCTTTCAAGGTACAAGTGAATTTTGATATACCTATATTTGAAGGTTATATTCTGAGCAGAATTTGGTTCTAAAATACCATGGGGCTCTACACAAGTAGATCCAAACTGAAATGGAGTTTCTGGACATCTCATCGTTGAGAGTTGCTTACCGATATGATGTCAAAATCGAGTAGAAATTTAAGCACCAGAATAGACACGATTTAGGGTATGAAAATAGGCATCAACCAAAGAATAATAAAGATGGCCCTAACAAACAACCTTACGACAACCAATACAAGCCATAGGAAAATAAGGGTGAGAGAAAGACAAAGAAGGAAACTGGAAAATGGTGTGATTTCCACAAAATCCCCTGGCAGAACAACGATGAATGTCACTCAAAACACTCATTGGTCGCCAAGATCAGATGTGGGTGAAGGGGACCCCGTTGCATTTCGTTGTTGATAGCATAAGACATAAGAAAATCATCTCAACAGAGGTCATCAAACAATTGTAATTTTCGACAAGACCACACCCTCAACCATACAATATCAGGTGGAATCACCAAGGACGAGACCTACGTGTCATCTAGTAGTGTCAATTATCATATGGAATGAGGTATTATGTGATGTTTCCCCACTGTATGTCTATGATGTTTTGTTGGGCCAACCATATATGTGGAAGCGCCATGCAATTTATGAGTCTCGACCCCGTAGTGTCATTATTACTCTAGGGGATCATCTCTATAGAATACCAGAGGTAGTTTCAACTATTTTCCCACCTAAACAGTGTTGCAAAGTAGTATCTCATACTACAAAATTCAGCTTCTTCACAGTCTTTTCAAAAGGTGAACAGAAGAACATTGTAACCACTGCAGCCTCAGTCCAAGCACCTTATGTCCAACAGAAGCAGGTCAACAATATTGAAGCAAAGAGAAAGGATTATTTCTACACACATTCATATCATGTAGTCAAACTAGTTAAAAAGTTCCAACCCTTGCAACCACAGGTTCTTGACAACCTTCAACAAGCTAAGCAGTGCAACTTTTCCAGCAAGGCAAGCAAATCATCAAGATGGATATTCAACAAATGCTTTTTCCTCTCCCTCAGGCACTCAACGTAATGGATACCATTTCTTACTAAGGAGGGAGGAATGATCCAAGTGGATATTGGTGTTAACCCACATATTCCAACTGGCTCAAAACAATTTTCTGGCAACTTACTATATTTAGCAGTTTTTCGGTTCCTAAACTCACGGGGCCATTTTGAGGGATTAAATGAATTTTTTTCAAGTTCAAGCACCTTTTTGGCACAAGGGAAGACCCAGGGTTCAGCTCCAAGAGCACACCAAAAAGCCCTAACTACTGACCCTTTTGGCAACACCTGCGAAGCAGATGCAGTCTCACCCGAAGTAGCTATGGGGGGGTTGCAGGACAGAGATGTCTACAACCAAGGGAATATCAAGTGTATCTAATACAAAATCAATGCAACAATCATATATCATTTACCAATTCAGATCTACTCTGCACAACTATCTATCATATCTATCATAGTAATGCAATAACAGTATACCAAATGACAAAGAACAAAGCACCAATCACACACACAACAAAGGGTATATGTGGCTCACCCTCTCTTTAGGGATACGTCCACAAAAATGTGCTTTGTAATATATTGAGATGAAGCATATAGTTCTTATATGCGTTCTCATCTAGCAGATCTTCTTTGTTCTCCTCTCTGTCTCTCCCCTTCCTGTGCACCCAAATGCGGGACTGATCTTCGCACCCAGCTGAAGATCTTACAATACCAGAAAGATCTTACACTTAACACTTCTCTTTTCCACAAAATAATACTCACTCGATCAAACGATAACAAAAACAATGAAAACAACCATAACTCCAACAACAACAGCCCATCCCAGGTCCTTTAGACCTCTATTTATACATTACAATATTTCTCAGACACCTTTAGGCTAAAACCTAAGTGTCAAAACCCTGGATACCAAAACCCTAGGTGTCTAAACCCTAGGTCAACTTGACCTGTGTTTTTAGGGCTTCGCCAGCCTATCTTTCCTTCCTTCTCACGCGGTGCTACAAAGCATCCAATAGTGGATTTTTCCACTTTCTCAATTGTCCACAATCCATATTCCTTGTTGATCTATCATGCCCAATCTCTTCATCCAAATTCTCTCTTCCTTTTACTTCATTCTATATTTTCTGTTGTTTTACTCACTTCGACCTAGTAATAGTCACGGTGTCTTCCGCGCAGTTCATGTTTTTCCTTTTCTTCCTTGATCTCTTCTTGGTTCCATAAACAAGGGCCAACAAGCCCCCAACACTCACTTTTGACTCGTCCTGAGGCACCTCATATCTGATCCCTCTACTTTTCTTTGTCTTCAAACTGCGCAGGGAAACCTATGCTTCCATCTCTAGTCCTCCCTTCCTCCCTTGTGCATACTGTCATTTATGTGTCTAGTACTCAATTTCAAATTCACCTAGTACCTAGACCCTTTTCCTTATTCTTTTGTTGAGAGTTGCGAGGCAGCTGGTTGTCATAGTACAACTTCAGTCGGCTCCTGTTGACCAAACCTTCCTTCCATTCTCCATTCAAAGTATTCAACTGTGAAACTCCTCCTTCTGTAACATAGGTGACCTCGTATGTCCCAAGACAATGTGTTATGAACTTCCCATGATGCTTCATGAACTTACTGTCATATACCAGTACCAGATCACTTTGCTTAAATACCTTCTTCTTGATGTGTCTTTTGTGGTAGGAATTCTCTCTTTCTTTCTAGACCTACTGATGAAATGCTGTAATAAATTTATCTTCCTCCAGTTCAACTAACTATGAAATCCTCTCTCGAATAGCACTAGTGTCATCCATATATGTAAGGCAACAATTCTTAAGCTTGGTACCGAATATTCCATTGGGAGAACATCTTCGAGACCATACACCAATTTAAAGGGGGTCTGCATTGTTAGCTTCTTGCAAGTGGTTCTATAGGCCCATAATATTGTTGGCACTCTTAAATCCCACTCATCTCTATTGACACTTCAAATCTTTGTTAGTGTTGTTTCCAATATCTTGTTGAATGCTTCAACTATCCCATTTTCTTGTGGATGGAAAGGCGTGCTCTTTTGATTGTGGACTGTAAATTCCTCATTCAAGGCTTCAATTGTTTTATTAATGAAATGTGTGCCTTGATCACTCATAAGGATACTCGAGCATACAAACCTAGTTATGATGTCATCAAATATGAAGCATGCAGCTGTAGTGTCACTACAGTTCTTAATTGCTCTTGCTTCAGCCCATCTAGTCAAGTGTGTTGTCATAGTAATTATGTACCTTGATCCTGTGCGCTTCCCTAGTGGGTTAATAGTCCCATAAATTCAATGGCCCATTTCTCAAATGCTTGTAGGTTTAGCTATGGTGATAACGGAATTTCATCTCTTCTAGACAATTTTCCAACTCTTTGGGATCCATCGCAGGCTCTGTAATAGTCCTTAGTGTCTCCGCATAAGGTAGGCCACCAAAGGCCATCTCAAAGAACCTTTTACGTAGTGGATTTCCCTGCGTAGTGTCCTCCTACAATTCCTTCATGATATTCGGCAAGGATCAATAGTCTTTCTTCCTCCATAACACACCTCCTCAGTATCTCATCATGTCCCATATTGTATAGTTGTCCCTCTATAAGAGAAACATTTGCAACATGCACTACTAGTTGTTTCTTCTGGGTGATTGTATATTCACTCAGTGCCATTCCTATTGATAGGAACAGAACTATCTCTGTGAAGTGTTCATCAATATTTCTAATGGCTATCAGTTGTTCATCTAGTAGTGTATCCTCCAAACTAGTAGGCTCTTTTACATGTTCCAACCTCGACAAGTGGTTAGGGCCTTTGTTCATTCTTCTTGGCTTAACCACAATCTCAAATTCATATTCTTGAAATAGCAGAAGCCATCTACATATTATTCCCCCCAACACTAGCTTGTTGACTAGGTATTCCAGCGCAGAGTGATCAGTAAACATTTTAAAGTTTCCTCCCAACAAGTAGTGGCGGAGCTTCTGCAGTGCATACACCATGGCTAACCCTTCTCTTCCAGTGGTGGTGTAATTGATCTCAGTTATTTATAGCTTCCTTCTAGCAAAGGATAACGGGTGGTCGATGTCTCCTATTCCTGGTTGTGCTAACACATCTCCTAATGCAATAAAATATGCATCGACATGCACGTGAAAATCCTTACTCCAATCTGGGAAAACCAGAATAGGCGCAGTAACCATTTTCTATTTCAATGTGTCAAAGCCCTGTTGGCATTCTTTTGTCTAGTGAAATTAATAGTCTTTCTTCAAAATCTTTTACATGGGTGCTGTAATCTGGGCATATCCTTTAATGAACTTCCTATAATATCCTGTGTGTTCTAGCATAATGCGCAACTATTTGACTAAAGTAGGATGGGGTAGATCAACTATGATGGAAATTTTAGATGGATCTACCAGCAATCCCTTCTTGCATACAATATGACCTAACAATACTCCAAATGGTGAAAATAAAATGCACTTCTTTAGGTTTAAGAAAATCTAACACTATTTGCACTTGTCCAACGTTAACCTTAAACATTCGATGTGATTTTTCAATAAGCTAAAAATAGTCCAATCATCAAAGTATGCTTCTAGAAACTTATGTAGGTACTCCTTGAATGCTTCAACTACCACCCTAGAAAATATGGTTGGGGCATTATTCAATCCAAACCACATTACAGTATATTGGTAGGATCCCCATTCTATGGAAAAGGTGGTCTTATGGTGATCTTCCTTGGCAATCTGGATCTGATGGTATCCTAAAAATCCATCTGTAAAAGAATATACTTCCTGGCCTCCTACATTATCTAACACTTCGTCAGTGAATGGCGTAGGGAAGGGATCATGCAAAAAGGAATCATTCAACTTCCTGAGATCTACACAAATATTGATCTCTCATGTCTTCTTGTCTTGTACCACCATAGGGATAATCCATTCATATTCTTCAACAGGTTCTACAATCCCTGCTTCTAGCATTCTGACGAGCTCAATATTCACTTTCTCCTTATATTTAGGGTTCAATCTATAGGGTCTCTGTTTCACTGTTCTTGCATTTGGTTTCAAAGGGATCCTCATATCTCCCATAGGCCCTTTAATTCCCTTCATATCAGTGAACTTGGTTGGAAACAAGTCCTGATACTCATGCAGTAACTCAACGATCTTGTCAATAGTGGCAACATCCCAATAATATCCAATATTTGCAAGATTCGATGATTTCTCTGTTCCAATATTGACTTTCTTGATCTTGATCAGCTATCCAATAAATGGTATTTCAACTCCTCGTCCCTCCACATCTCTTTATCCTTTGGTTTCTGCAATGTGCACCTTTCTAGGATCATCGTCTTCATCAGCATTGATGTTGTAACAGCCTTGCAGTTTTTGGAAAGGCACAGTCCATTCATCCTCTTATTGCTCCAAAGGGAGTCTAGGTGCCTCAAATACTTTATGTCTTACAATCAGTAATGCTTGATCTACTGTAGGATATTGGATTTCTAATAAAAAGGTAGTGACGAAGTTCTGAGTCATACCTTCCCAATCTGTAGTGATGAGGCATAGTTCTGCTTGAAGGTACCAGTTGATAGGGATAGTGTCTAGTGTGTTTATGAATTTGTGCACCCACTGATCTTGAGGAATATTTCTCTAGGCTTCCTCGTAACTTCGCACATGGTCTTTTGGGCAGCTTCGACCTGTGTACCTAAATTTGCAGCTATCTACTTGCATTGAGAACCGCATTGTAATCAAAGTATGACATTGTACCCATTCTGTAATGTTGTTTTTATGTGTCCCCCACCATCATGATGGTGTGGATTTCAAGGGCTCATCCATTGCCAACAAGCATTGTTTCATTGGTACACTTTCTTCAAAGTCCGACAAGAAGGTTTCTAAAGGATTCAGACCATCAATGTTAAGCCCTAATATTAGCTCATTACCCCTTAATTGGGGCATATTATATTAGTAATGCTATTTTATTTATGTCGGATTTAGGCCATTAGTTGTAATTTAGATTAGTAATGTTATTTTAATTATGTCGGCTTTAGGCCATTATTTGTAATTATACCTCCTAGTCTCCTATATATACCAAAGAGACATTTTCATTTTGAATCATCTTGTACTTGAAAATTTAAGTGGGGTAAAAGGAGGTTTCCCCCTCGAAGAGGCTTATTATCTAAAATTATCTCTTTTTCAAGGCATTGAGTACTTTTCTTGAGGTTTTTATATGCTATATTGATGTTTGGTTCTTAACATATGGTATCAGAGCTCAAGGTCTTGGGGTTTCGCTGCTACATCTGAGACACCATGGAATTTTCGCTATAACTATTTTTCTACAATGTTTCAGAAGGAACCTATTGGAGGGTATTTATCATATGGATCAAGGTACATTGGGTTCAAAATTTAGCTCTTGAGGACTTATACTTTCGGAGATACATCCTATACAATATAGGGTTCTGGAATCATCCTGAAATGAGTCATTGTAGAATTTTTGCTATAAAACATTTTCTGTAAAGTTTCAGACCCTGTCCTCCAGAGACCATTTACAAAAATTAGTAAGGTACCTGTGGTAAAAATTTCAGCTTCTGGGTCATCTTATATTTTTAGATACACCTTGTGTAAGATAGGGTATCTAACTAGTCCTATTGACTAGACTCAAGAAGGTGTTCCAAGTAAAACAAGAATAACTTCTTTCTAGAGTATCCAAATTGAGTGGGACTAGTTGCATTGGATCGTGGATAGTCTGAAGTATTTTGGGTGCGAGTTTCAGAATTTTATATCAATTATTTTGTGCGGGGAATTCTACACAAGTGAGATCTCCTGAAAAGGCCAAAAATTGGCAAGTTGTGAGGAAGTTATTGTAAATTCCACTTGGCACATCCAATTTTAATCAGACCTGTGGAATTGCAGAGAAGAAATATCAGAGAACTACATGAAAGAATTTTTAATACCCAAAAGGGCCAAAACTTGGGAGATATAACAAAATAAATATTGTCTAGCAGAACCACCTCAAAATCTTGGCCAACATGCCACCAAAAAAGGGACCTCCTACACCAAATAAGCCTCCAGAAAATCCCAATTGGACTTTTGATGAAGGTGAAGAAATGTGTAGGGACATAAATGAACTACAAAAGAAGATGGATTCAATGGAAGCTAAATTGATGGATTCAATGGAAGCTAAGATGGATTCAATGGAAGCTAAGTTGATGGAA
>ML808043.1:278116-296637 GCA_009831015.1 Picea engelmannii
GTTGATATAATACCATTCTTATTAGTAACACTTGATCTTGTTTTCATTGCAGGATTAGAGTTACTTCGATGGCTACATTGGAAACATGACTTCACATAGTATCCTGATGTGTTTAATAGTTAGGGTAGGAATAGGTTTTCTTTTAGTTTGATTTCTCACTATTTCTCTTTTTAATAATGCATTCATGAACACAAGTGGGCGTACCACTAGAACCATAATATGGTTGTTGTCAGGGAAGTCCTCTTAATCCTTTTTCTCTTTACTTCTAGTTGAACATTTATTTTCAAAAACACGGTATTGTCATGAAAATCCTAAATGGAAAGTAAAGAGATAAATGAATATGAATCAACCCTGACCCAAGGTAGCATGAGTAGGACTTCTTTCCCATCAAATAGGATTTCTCTACTTTTCAGTTTCCCAAGGGATTTGTTGCATGAGGTTTTCAGATGCACCTTCTATGCATATTTGTTTTTTGTTTTTGTTGTTTGGATTTCTTTGCTTTCCAATTTTTTCTTCGCTGGTGTGTTTTGATTTCTCCCTTATGCTTACTAGTTTTTGCTGTTGAAATACACATACCTGAATTTTTGAACTATTCAGACAAGGAAAACAGGAAATCCTTTCTCTGAAATAACTGCTGAGAAATTGTATAAACATCAATTATATACCCCTGGAATTTACATCTGTATTGAAAAGACTATTGTTTGAAAGAAGTTAACTGATTTCAATCTGTAAGTAAATCCTATCACGATCATCCATTATCTTCTTACACTGTCCTTGTTCCTTAATGGAATGACTCAAAAGATGTCTCCCTACTTAGGAAGTTGTTTTTGTAAATAAAACATTTCTGGATCTAAATAAAGGACAGTTCTAAAAAATTCTGATGAGGTCTAAAAAATATGTTAAAATATCATGATTTTCATGTGCCACCCCACCCAACTATATATCTATGAAAAAAAAAAAAAATTATGAATAAGAGTTGTGGGAAGTGCTTGTAAACCCACAGGGATGCTGAACAGGTCCGTTGGCAGTGGGTAAATGCATGCATGGTGCCAAGACAACTTCGTCGGGGTACTAAATAGGCCTGCTGGGAGCGAAGCAATGTCGGGTATATGAAAATATGCAAAAAAAAAACCTCTTTTAAGTCCTTTATTCTGATCCAGAACTTCTTGGCAGGATACAGATGTCAGAGTGGGTTAAATGGCAACCCTGTCGAGGCTACAGACGCCTGCTGGCAGCAGTGGCCATGCCAACATTATTGAAGATTTTATCTTTAATATCGTGACTTGCTAATCTTAAGATGGTTATCAATTTTCATCTTTTGAAACACTGCTGAAGTGATTGGTTAATGATGATGTTTGTACGATTTTCTGGTTGTTATTTTTGGGTTGGAATTATCTTTGCTGTCCTAATCTGAATTTGTTTATTTTGACAGAGATAACTGCTTCTACCAGTGTGTCACCATTGTTGGCAGCCAAATCACATTTTTCTATTTGTCTTATAAGATGCCTACACCAATGTTTGCAAACATCGATTTTTTGTCGCAATTCTCAGATGAACGACACTTTTATTCTTTGCGTCTTTTGCGCAATTATTTTCGTTTTGTTTTCACGACTATAAGCGTGAAAACATTGGTCTTTTGAAGCCATGTTAGAATCATTGTTTGAACTGTCATCATCCTTCTTATTGATATTCCCTTAGCACCTACATTTCGCTTATCATTCTGTATTGGCAAAGCTTTCTAATTGTACTCATTGGACATTCTTGTATTGATTGGGCAATTTGGTTCTATAAGTTTGTAAGGCGTTGACTCTTGGATTTACATGTTTTTTATTTGGCCTACTTCACCATTGGTTTCACAACAATGCACTAGTGTCATGGTTAAATTTCTCACATATATCTTTGATATGATACCTATGTTCGTGTTTATAAAACTATTGGCACATTGGTCAAACCTGTTGATATAAACGATTATATGATTACCTATTGGCACATTGGTTAAACGATAGATATGAGCTGTTACAATGCAATGGAGCATGGTTAAACATATGCTTTTAGCTTTGAATCATATGATTAATGGTTTCAAACTTTGGTATAACGTTGATTAAACGCATTGTTTATACACTTACCATTGTTTCATTGGGCAGCTAAGTAACATGAGTATTGAAACCGGTGGTTGTACTTTGACCATAATTGTTATGCATGGTAGTGAATAACTCCACCACCTTCGCATGATGGCATTTATGCCTACCACTTATCACCATTCACTTCTTCTAGCTCGCGCATCTCTGCTCTTGTGTGGAGTATTGTGATCCAAACCCTCAGTTTACCATGTGCTCGGCTCCATGGCACCAGTCGTGCGTATTGAGCTTAACGACAACCAAGATCTATTAATGTTTGACAATGCCCACAAATATTTGGAAGACAATGGATGGCTTACCTTCGTGAAACGATTTGAGGGTTTTAATCTCTGTGTAGCATGACAGTTTTCTATGACCTTTGATGGATGTAGAGCCAAGGTGGGCAATATACAATTGGAAATTAACAAGAAGTTTATCAGTCTTTCCACAGGGTTACCTGCCATTGGAAAACGTTGGTTCAAGAATTGTAAGGTCGAGGAGGTCCCATGAACACTGTTGTTCCTCTTGTGCAAAGTCACCTCTTGTGACAGAGGTATGCCCATCTCTGCACTCAAACCACGATGGCACGATACATTAATGATAGTCAAGCAGTTCGTGACCTGTGAAGGTCGATACGGGCTTGTGTTCCTCTATCACCTACGTTTGCTGATGATTTTTATAGGGTATCCTCTAAACATGCCTTTCTACTTTCAACGCAGCTTATATAATATGTCTAAAAGATTTAAAAGACAGAAGGATGACAACAGCCTATTCCATGATGGGCTTATTAAGCTCATCGTTGTTTATCATTTGAGTTTGCATGGGGATAGTTGGAGAGCTTTCGTTGCTCGAAATGGTTTCGAGGATTCAAACCCTATACAGGTTGACAAACCTGTGGTAATTGAAACCAAGGATGAACCACCTATACCCTTACATATCCTACTGCCTAAACCCTTGGTCGACCCTCCTATTAACTTACCCGACACTGTAACTAAGAGTGCAGAGGCTATTAAAAATCCTATGAGCAAAAAGCCCAAGGAAAACCCTATTGCTAACGCTAAGGGTAAAAGGAATGCCCAGCTCATTTCGAGAATGGCCAGAAAAAAACCAAAACCCTATGTCGAGTCCAAACCTATCGTCCTAAGTGAGGATTCTGATTCTGATGTTAAACGTTTATTAGCCAGCAAGTACTCCTACTCGCAGGGTTTATGTCCAGAACCCCCTTATGATTTCATATCGAACCTTACCCCCTGCCTAAGAAATGATCCTAGCTACCCTGGTATTAAGTTGCCTCGTGAAACCCTTGGTCATTTGGCCAAACCCTCGCCTGCTCTTTCTAAACCCACACAATCACCTTGTGACAAGTGCGATTCATGGTTGGAACGATATTACACTGATGTTCCCATACTTCAATCCAAAATTCAATCACTAGAAGATCAAATTGCAGCGCTAACCAGTCAAAAAGCTAAGCTCCAAGCAACAGATAAAAAGAAAAAGACAACCGGCTCCATCCTTTTCAAAAATGTGGAATCAGCCATGGCCGTTGTAAATTCCAAACTGGCATAATCAATGCAGCCTCGTCACTATACAGGTATGAGAATTTGATATTGTTTTTTGTGAGTAATCAAGGTTGATATGATGATTTGAATTTTGTTTTTAAATGACTCAGTCACTCATCTAAATGCCTCTGTCATTCGGTGATCACCCTGTACATGGTTTCGTTTTGATAAAAATAGAAGGAATTTTGATTTGATATATGATTTTCTCATAGATGTTTTTTGGATTTGAATGGGTATTCGTTTCGATTTCATTTGTTAATTCTGTCTGAGTGAAGTAACGAGATTAATGGTGTGTTTTCAATACAATTCGTTTTGTATCCACTCCTCATGGGAAGTTCCACACTCAATTTAGAATATGATTGTGCTCGGATTCGATCTCGTACAATTCGCATGCTGTGTTTGTCAAAGGATTTCGAGAGTGTATTTGTTATGATATGTTGTATCGTAAGATTTTCCAAATCATGAGTATCCCTCTGTTTAATTTAATTTGGAAAAAAATACTATGTTTTATAGAAAATGATCTCATTAAAACTGTGTGAATGTGCCCTAATCATGGGATGTTTTTGATTCGTAATCGCTATGTTGAAACCTTTTCTGTTCGATTCACTTCTATTCTGACTGAGTTATGAGTTGACAAGATTGTTTTGTGAACTGGACTCTTGTTTTGATTGCTGCCCTGTTTGATTCGTAAAAAAAATTGATCAACATTCATTATCCGATTATAATTCATTGCCAAATCAATGATTCTGACCAACATCGAAACGATCTTGTTTGCCAATTTGCAGTAACAAATTATGAATTTTGTTAATCGATCAATCCTATCACGATTTTATTTCAATTCATGTTTGTGCCAGTTTGAATCATTCTATTTGTGGCTATGTCAATACAGTGATAACGATTTGATAAGGATTTTGTTTGGCTTCGATTGTATCCCTTGCTGATAGGATAGCATACCGATTGTACGCGATTCATTTTGATTGTGTTGTTTCCAAATTGATATCATACAATTTCACTATGTTTGAATGATGTTTCAGTTCATTCGATTTTGTGATGACACAAGAAACAGAGTACGACTATCGTTGTGATCATTCAATTGATTTGGATCCTGTTCGATTTCAAATTGCATAACAAATTCAAATTAAATGATTCGTTTTCAGATTATTATTGGATGTCAATTGAATTGAAATCTTTTAAAAGATTTTCGATTAATTTCAATGTTGATTCTGTACCTTATTTAGACTAGCTACAGAATCAGATGATTCTATAGCTAGTCTATAGAATTAGTTTTTCTATTATTTTATTAATAAAAGATCCTTCTAATTTGTTCATTTTGGTCCTTTTCAGGTGATTTCGAATTTCATGGGATTGGATGGATAGTTTAGAGGATATTTGGATGTTTTACTTTTATTTTAGTTTCCTAGTTTAGTTAAACTTGGGAATAACTTCCCATATTTTTGTAAACAGTTTTATAACTTCCACAGGGAGGTTTTACCCTGTGGAAAAACTTATAAATACTTATTATTTTTTTGTAATAATCATCCTCACTTGTGGGAGAACCAGGCTATGGATTTTTAATACAAACTGAGACAGAAGTTGATGTTCTGCTACAGCTTTCGCTTTTCATAATATCAATCTTTTGTTTCATGTTTATGTTTATCAATTTGTATTTGATTAGTGACTACTTTAGCTATCACGGTCTTTTGAAAAATGATATGAATTAATTAATATGATCCATGTCTGATTTCTTCCATTATTTAAAAACATAGCAATTACTTGATTCAGTTTATGAATGACAGATTTCTCTTCTTCATCAATTGGATTATTCTGTATAAGTCTTTGCATAACAGATTTACCTAATTGTGGAGATTTATAAATTATATAATTTTTATGATTTTTATGTCTTGTTTGTCCTGTAAATCAACTCAAAGAGCATTGCATCATATTGTTTACGAGAAGCTTCTGGATTATTCGGTGCAGGTTTCCTCCCTCCGATCTGCTTGAACAATCATCTTACACAGGACAAATATGGAGCGTGTCCAGGTCAGCCTGTTGTTTATTCGTTTAGTTTATTTGTTAGTATTTTAGTTAGATATATGTGTAGTTAGTATATTAGATTGTTTCATTTCAGTAAGTTTTATCTCTTGTTCATAAAATCATAAAATCAACAAAAAATATCTTTCTCTGTCTTAGGGTAGAAAGCTAATGAGTTTTCCAGGTTTTATTTAAATCTATATTTTGTGAATATTGTACACTTTGTGAATAAGTTATATTTCAATTAGTAGTTAGAGTTAGTATAATATTAGTTAGTAGTTTGTATATATAGAAATAGTAGGTTACTTAGTTTGTTTAATAGTTAGTTTTAATTATATTAGTTAGATTAGTTCGTTTTATTTATTGTTAGTTAGTTTAGTTTGTTTTATTAGTTAGTTTTAGTTAGTTTTAGTTTAGTTAGTTTTATTTTTTTTCTTTTAGTAGATTAGTTATATTAGTTAGTTTAGATTAGTTTTCTCTTTGGTTTTATTAAGACCTTAGATCGGCTAACAGAGCCGCTAAACCCGTCAGGGTGGTTCATTCCAAACGGCTTGGGTTATTAGACAACCCCGGACCGGTTCCATTCTCCCAGTTGACGGACGGTCAATTTCGCCCGTCAACATAACCTCATCTTGTTTGCCATATATCTTAAAGGTTTCCAGACTAAGTATGTGATGGACTACTAGTGACAATGCTCTGATGAGTTAGCTTACTCTCATTACTTAAGGCCGTTGAAACAACTGGAAGAGTACCAATACTTACCTCAACAGTCTGCATAGTTCCTAAAGTTTTTGGCTCTTCTCGGTGAGGTTCTTCTATCCTAGAATATTCTTAATGCTCCTCGTAGGTTAGATCTACCTCTTCTCTGTTGTAGAAACCCTCATCCCCGTAGTTCTTCTTAAACAGGTTCACAAGATTAACTTCTCAGAATTCTCTCCCACTGCGCATATGTCTAGTCTTTATGTCGCTATCATTGTCTGAATTCTTGAACATTAGCCTTTTTGGATCCGTCTAACTACCGTATCTTCAAGATGTTCTTCTCATGAAATATAATATTGATCCTCAACTTCAGAAAATGTAAACATTTTCCTATGGGTCTGTTAAATAAATATCTCTCGAATTGGCTATATGACTCTACCCTGTCAACAACAAATTCGGTGATATACCCTCCAATGGTACTATAAAACCAGTGATCTACTGCTCTTGACACAATGTTATCAACTCTCTTGACCTTCTTGATCAACATCGATGTCCAAACCACAGGTGGCCTAGATCTGATCTCAAATTGGGTATCTGCTAACCTAGCTAGCCACTCATATAGCTCCTGATGGATTCCTCCAAAGAAAATTGTGTTTATATCAGTAAAGATATATCTCTCCAACCAATCCTCTATAATAAGATTATGGTTCTTGTTCTAGGATTTAGCGAAGTCCTTTTCTTAGTCTTCTATCCACTTATGAATCTCTGTCTTCGATGGAAACCACCTTGGCATTCCCTCAAGAAGATTTCGGTCCCAACAATGGAACAATTTGTTGGCACAGGGGAAAACTCAGGGTTCAGCTCCAAGAGCACACCAACAAGCCCTAACTACTAGCCCTTTCAGAAACACCTGTGAAGCAGATGCAGTCTCACCCAAAGTAGCTATGGGGGGGTTGAAGGACAGAGATGTCTACAACCAAGGGAATATCAAGTGGATCCAATACAAAATCAATACTATATCATTTACTAGTTCAGATCTACTCTGCACAACTATCTATCGGATCTATCACAGTAATGCAATAACAATATACCAAATGACAAACAATAGAGCACAAATCACACACACAAAAAAGGATATACATGGTTCACCCTCTCTCTAGGGATACATCCACAGAACTGTGCTTTATAATATATTCAGATGAAGCATACAGTTCTTGTCTACGCTCTCAGCTAGCATATCTTCTTTCTTCTCCTCTCTATCTCTCACCTTCCTACACACCTAGTTGCAACACTGACCTTCGCACCCAACTGAAGATATTTCAATACCAGAAGGCTCTTACAATTATCACTTCTCTCATCCACACAATAATCCTCACTTGATCACACGATAAAAAAGACAATGACAACAACCATAACACCACCAACAACAACCCATCTGAGGTCCTTTAGACCTCTATTTATACATTACAATAGTTCTCAGACACCTTTAGGCTAAAACCTAAGTGTCAAAAACTGAATACCAAAACCCTAGGTGTCTAAACCCTAGGTCAACTTGACCCACATTTTCAAGGCTTCGCCAGCCTGTCTTTCCTTCCTTCTCACACGATGCTCCGAAGCATCCAATAGTGGCTTTTTTCACTTGTTGAGTTTTCCACAATTCATGTTACTTGTTGATATGTCATCCCCGATATCCTTGTCCAATGTCTTTCTTCCTTTTACTTTGTTCTATATTTTCTTCTCTTTTACTCACTTCGACCCAGTAACAGTCACTGTGTCTTCTGTGCAGTTTTCATTTTTCCTTTTCTTCCTTGATCTTCGCTTACTTCCATAACCAAGGGATAACACACCTCAATGATAGACAAAGGTTGTAATTGAGCCCCAAAAATGAATCTCCATGATGATACATTTCCAACAAGCTATTGTGCACCCCAAATGGATATTGTATGCCAAAGTTAGGACCCCAAGAAGTTGATACACCAAACTACCCAAAACGGGGTCCACAAAACTATTGACTTTTCATCTTTCGGGGTTAGGGTTTTGGATTTTATTTATGATAAAATTTCCTTTGGAACCTCATTGCAAAATCATCTTCTTGCAAATGTGAGTAGTCATAACATCTCTTCTTAGAGATAAGATGCCACCATTATAGTGAGTCTTTCACTTTGTATTTCTACAGTTTTGTACATTTCACTCATTAATAGAAATTGTGTATTATTGTATATCTATGTTTATGGTTATATCTTTGATAAATTTCTATTACATTATTGGATCTCTTGAAATATCTCAGTATATTTATGTTTATATCTTCTCTCTCATTTCGTGCCGAAAATAATCCGGATCAGTGGTATCAGAGTAGGATGCTCTTGATCATTTTTTTTTTCAATGCATGTCCCTAACGAGGTTTAAGTATAGAAAATTGGGTATTTTATTGTCTCTATTGAGGAAAATTACTCTCACACTCCCAATAAACCCTCCATGGTGTAAGAAAATAAAAATGACAGAGAAGAGGATTACATTAATCTATTGCTTAAGCAATATCTCACACGACAGAGGGACGAAATGATGGAGAATTTTTCCCACATCCTTCAATCCCTGTCGATAACAATAGGTGCATCTTCATCAAGTGGGAACTTTAGGGGAACTTCTTCTTTCAAGGTACAAGTGAATTTCTATATTCCCATATTTTAAGGTCAGATCAATGCAGATGCCCTACAAAAATGATTAAATCTACTAGAAGGTTATTTCTTTGCTCACAATTTTTCTAACATGGAAAATATCACCTTTGCACTCCTTAAGGATCTCTCCCATGTCAAACATTGGTGATAAACGTACTAGGAGAAAATTTCCATAGAGGAGTCTAGAATATATGGGGTTGAACCCACTTGGGATTGTTTTCTGGTTGTAGTTAAGGAATAATATTACTCTGTTTGTAACTATGATGACCAATACATGAGATGGACTACATTGTGTCAAGAGAGGGGCTAATGTAGGAATTTAACAACACCTACCATACCTTGTGCACCAACATTGGTATCAAACATTTTGAGAAACATTTCATTATGAAATACCATGGGGCTCTACGCAGGTACATCCAAACTAAAATGGATTTTTTGGACATCTCATCATTGGGATGTGCTTACCGATATGATGTCAAAATCGAGTAGAAATTTAAGCAACAGAAAAAATGGGAGATTGGGTCTACAAATATGCAACAAACAAAGCACGATAAAGACAGACCTAACAAACAACCTTCTGACAATCAGTCCAAGCCACAGGAAAAGAAGGGTAACAAAAATACAAAAAAGGACACAAGAAAATGGTGTGATTTCCACTAAACCCCATGGAATAACACTGATGAATGTCGCTCAAAACAGTCATTGGTGTCCCATATCAAACACAAGGAATCGAACTGTGATTTAGAATCTCATTCAAAAAATAATGGAAAAGGACAAATCATTGATGCATACCCCACTGCTACTGTTGGGACCGCAACAATTGAACCAAAATAACCACTAGATCCTGAATAGGGGGAGTGCCTCTTCCATTCATATATGTGGGTGAAGGGGACCCCATTTTATTTCAATGTTGATAGCGTAATCCAGAATAACCTCATCCTAGCAGAGCTCGTCAAATAGTTAGGATTGTCGAAAACACCACACCCGCAACCATACAACATCGGGCGGCTTCTCCATGGTTGAGACCTCCATGTCACCTAGTAGTGTTGATTTTCATATGACACCCATCCCTTCAAGGATGAGGTATTATGTGATGTTTCTCCATTGGATTTTTTTGATGTTCTATTGAACTAGCCATATATGTGGAAGCATCGTGCTATTTATGAGTCTCGACCTCATAGTGTCATTGTTACTATAGGGGATCACATCTACATGATGTCAGAGGTAGTTCCAACTATTTTCCCACCTAAATAGTACCTCAAGGTAGTATCTCATAGTACAAAATTCAGTGCCTTCACAGACTGCTCAAAAGGTGAGCAGAAGAACATCAGAACCACTTCAGCCTCAATCCAAACACTTTTTGTCCAGCAGGAGTAGGTCAACAATATTGAAGAAAAGTGCAAGGATTCCTTATGGACATAGTCATATCATGTACCCAGACTAGTTAAAAAGTTCCAACCCTTCCAGCCATAGTCTAGTGACAGCCTTCAACAAGCTAAGCAGCGCAACTTCTCTAGCAAGGAAAGTCACTCATCAAGATGAAAATTCAAAAAATTATTTTCCCTCTCTCCCAGGAACTCAACGCAATGGAGACCATTGCTTCCTAAGGAGGGAGGATTGATATAGGTTTATATTTAGTACCACCCACCTATTCCAACTGGCTCAAAACAATTTTCTGGAAACTTAATATTTTTAGTAGTTTTTCGGTTCCTAAACTCCCAAGGTCATTTTGAGGGCCTAAATGAATATTTTCCAGGATCGAGCAGCTCAATTAAAGGCAAGTTATTTGATTGATCCCCCAAAATTAATCTCCTTGATGATACCTTTCCAATGAGATATTGTGCACCCTAAATGGAGATCGTATGAGAAAGTTACGCCCCCAGGAAGTTGATACACCAAACTACCCAAAGTAGGGTCCACAAAACTATTGGATTTTCATCTTTCGGGGTTAGGGTTTTGGATTTTATTTATGAAAAAAAGGTGTTTGGAGCCTCATTGTAAAATCATCTTCTTGAAAATGTGAGTATCTATCAAATCTCTTCTCAGAGATAAGCTGCCACCATTCTAGCGAGTCTTTCACTCTGTATTTCTACAGTTTTGTACATTTATCTCATTAATAAATAAAAATTATCAATGTATATTTTTGTTTATGGTTATATCTTTGATAAATATATATTATATTATTGGATCTCTTCAATTATCTCTATATATTTCTTTGTTATATCTCCTCTCTCATTTCATGCCGAAAATAATCTGGATCAGTGGTATCATAGCATGTTGCTCTTGATTGGTTTTATCAGTACATGTCCTCGACAAGGTACGAGTATAGAAATTTGGGTCTTGAGAGTGTCTCTATTGAGGACAATCACTCTCTCACTCCCAAGAAACTCTCCATGGTGGAAAAAAAGAAAAATCGCATAGCAGATGATTATATTAATCTATTGCTTGAGCAAGCTCTCATGCGACAGAGGGTTGAAATGATGGAGAATTTTTCCCATAGTCTTCAATGCCTACTGATAAAAATAAGCATGTCTCCATCAAGCATACACTTTAGAGGCACCTCTCTTTTCAAGGTACAAGTGAATTTTGATATTCCTGTATTTGAAGGTCAGATCGATGCAAATGCCCTAGAAAAATGGTTAAATATGCTAGAAGGTTATTTCTTTGTTCACAATTTTTTCGACAGGGTAAAGATCACCTTCACACTCCTTAAGGCTCTCCCACATGTCAAACATTGGTGGGAAAATTACTGCGAGAAATGTTCCCCATAGGAGTCTGGAATATATGGGGCCGAGCCCACTTGGTATTTTTTTGTGGATGCATTCAAGGAACAATATTACCCCATTGGTAACTATAACGACCAGTACATGAGATGGATTATGCTGCATGTATAGAGGGGCCAAGTAGTGTTAGAGTTCACCAACACATTCCATACCTTGCACACCAAGATGGGTATCAAAGATTCTGAGAAAAATTTCATTTTGAAATACCGTGGGGCTCTACACAAGTACAGCCAAACTAAAATGGAGTTTTTGTACATCTCATTGTTGAGAGTTTCTTAGTGATATGACATCAAAATCGAGAAGAAATTTAAGCACCAGAATAAACAAGATTTTGGGTATGCAAATCTGCAACAACCAAAGCATGATAAATATGGCCTTAAAAAACAACCTTCCAACAACTAGTCCAAGCCACACTAAAACAAGGGTAAGAAAAAGACAAATATGGACACTAGAAAATGGTGTGATTTCCACAAAATCCCCTGGGAAAAAAACTACGAATGTCGCTCAAAAAACTCATTGGTGGTTGAGATCAAAGACAAGGAGTTGAACCCTGATTTGGAATCTGATACATAAAACAATGGAAAAATATAGATCATCAATGCAGACCCCACTGATATTGTCACGACCGCAACAATTCAACGAGAATAACCAGTAGATCCTAAAGAGGGGGAGTTCCTCTTCCATTCACATATGTGGTTGAAGGGGACCCTTTTTCATTTCATTGTTGATAGAAGAATCCAGAATAACCTCATTTAAGAAGAGGTCTTCAAACGATTGGGATTGTCGACAACACCAAACCATAGTCATATAACATCGGGTGGATTCTCCAAGGATGAGACCTCTGTGTCAGCCAGAAGTTTCGATTGTCATATGGCATCCATCCCTTCAAGGATGAGGTATTATGTGATTTTTCCACACTAGATGTTTGTGATGTTCTATTGGGCCAGTCATATATGCAGAATCTCCATTCTATTTATGAGTCTCAACCTCGTAGTGTCATTGTTACTCTATGGGGTCATCTCTACAGGATACCAGATGTTGTAGGGATTTTATACCCTGAAGGATCTGGGATCCCTTAGGTTCTTCCTATACCTAAGAAATGAAAAAATATACTAGCAAAGGATGATTATAAACTTGATAATACGTCATTGTCTACAAATATATCAATTCTCTACTTATGAACACACAAACTTACATGAACAATTATTTAGAGGGAAACATCCAACATATATTTTATTAATCAAGTAAGCAATATTACAACTTACAAGTCTAAACTGAAGAGATGTTTTTCTTCCAAGATCCTTGCCCAAGCCTTTCCACCAAAATGCTAGAGTAACTTTTCTAGTTATTTTCTCCCCTTTCCCATGTAAATGGATTGGTTCTTATAGGGATTTGGAGATAAGGCCATATGGTTAATAGTATAATATATTCAGGCTTATACTGGAAGCCTTATTGAGACTAAATCCTAATAAATCAGAGTAAGGTCTCATCCATTTCAACCAAGTCCAAAAAATGGAGCTTCTAGGCTCAATCATGACCCGATGTAGGAGCATCTCTCCAAAACATCAACGCATTAGTAGTCAGCACAACAACGCACTAGGAGAGAGAAGCGACAACTTTATCAATTTTTATTTTAGATCTCAACTTAATGTAAATTTAAGTTTGTAAGGATCGAGGGAGGATGAGTCACTATATTTGTATAGGTTGCATGTAAAGTCTCCTTTAATGGTTGATAGGTAGATAGATCTAGATCTGATTCAGAATAGATATGAATTAATTCTAATTTAATATAGATAGGTGGAGGAAGGCTCGATAATCCCCTATTATATAGAAAGACCGTTGTATTGATATTTGATCGGAAAAAAAAGAATATAAGAGATAGAGAGGAAGATAAGGGAGATAAGAGAGGATAAGAGAGAAATAACTAAGACACTAAAGTAGTCTAGTCTTGTACACATTATAAAGAACATTTAGTATTTATGGAAACATAGATTTCCCTGCATATGAGTTTATGTGTGTGTTCTATGTTTGTTTTATATGTGTTATTTGAATGTGTTGGAATGGGTACTATGTATATTTATGAATGCCATGAATGTATGTATATTTTCTTTTGAAAGAATATATAGAATTATCTATATCTAGTTTATGAGTGTTCTGGACTCTCACAGTTGTGCAAGGAGTGCACCCTAGAGTTGTTAAAAAACTCTAAAAGACATTTTCAAGGAGTGTGCAAGATCTTGTTCATGAGTTCTGTGAGGAGCATGCCAGGTGGGCACCCTAGAAATATTCCCAAGATCAGAAGGGATAGTGCAAGGATTTCACATTATAGTTACTGAAGACTCTGAGATAGAGCGCAAGGAGTGCACAGGTGAGTCTTTCAAGTTCAAGACTCAAGAGAGATGAGTGCAAGGAGTTCATAACCCAACATACTATTAAAGTGTTGGTGAATCTCAAAAGGAAGATCCCAGATAGCTAGGAGAGTGTTGAAGGAACACCCTGATAGTGTTTGCAAGCTCAAAAGGAAGAGAGTGAGTGCCAGGAGGGCACAAGAATGCATTTGGAGAACAAAGGGATTATAACCCTTTGAATTTCGAGCAATTACTATATCAAGAGAGATAAAACCAGTGTGTACAGAGTCCCTACAAGGTGTGTAGATGCCAAGAACCTTTTAAGGTTCAAAATGTAAAATAAGCGCAAGGAGTGTGCCCACACTTCATCTGAAGTGTTGAAAAAATCTCAAAAGGAGTAGCATTTTCTAAAGCATAGGTAGGGACCAAACAGTCGGTCCTGTAGAAGAAGGTTCAAAGGATGAGCCTTTAAGAATTTGATAAATCCTTCATTAGAGGGAAAGTCAAGTTGAAGTAGAGGAGGAGTTATAAGAGTCATTGGATTGGCTATCAAATTCAATTTGGGCCATTGGATTAAAATCCTAGACAGTAGGAGCACACAATGTGGAGAAAATATCCCAGTCATCCGATCTGAGCTCAAGGATCAACCAGTATTGGATCCAGGTAAGGTGCATGGATGATAAACCTTTAAGTCCTTCAAACTTTGTTTCTTCTCCATTTTTTAGGTATGTGTTGCGGAGGAAGAAAATTCGTAGAAATATCGAAGTCTGAAATTGATCTTGAGCATTGTTTATAAGGCCACGTGTTAGAAGATAAAGCATGGTTTGGAAGTCCAGTAGTCTAGGAGAACTGGGTCATTGTTGTTTGAGGGGAGAAAAATATCAAATCTCTAAATCCCGGAGTATATACTCACCATTGGATTCGAGTGTACATGGTGACATATTGTGTGTTCAGAGAGTTGGCACTCCGAAGGAATTGGGGTGTGGTTAGTTTGGGTCAAGAATCCATAAGGGCCGAAGGATAGAGTACATTTTGAACATCCATTGATGTCGACACATGGACCATTTATCGAGACATCTTTGTGTGACCATAGTTTGGAACTTAGGAAGGTTTGTTGGTGTAATTTGTGGGAAGCTCCGAAGTCCCGGAGCCTGGAGTAATTCTAGACCGTAGATCTACAATGGATTAGGGTCATAGATCCCTAAGCTAATTGCAAGTTCAGTGTGTGGAAATTCGGAAAAAATTTTATTTTGAGGTGTGGAATCTCATGAACCCCAGATCCTCGAGGTTTTCTATGAGCTTTAGATTAATTCATGGATTTTGGACCATTGATCCTGTAGCAGTTTGAGTGTTTTTCAATTCACGAGTTTGGAGGTTTTCGAAGGTGATGAAGATAGAAATACCAAATATTGAAGATCTTATGTGTCAAAGTAGCACACTTTGTTAGGCTCTTGGTTATATCCCTCAGTCACATGTGATTTTGGCCGACGTTAAGGGGATATCACCCAAATTTAGATTTTAAAGAGAAAGGGTGCAAAGAGGGAAAGTGTCCACGGGTTTTTATTGAACTTGCATGAGGAGGTTAAGGGATTGTTTGCATTAAGAGGGAATCCAAAAAGGATCCAAGAGTTTATTCATCTCCTACATGAATGATATTAGGTTGGGAGGTCGCGTGAGCCTAGGAGGTGGTGGGGTTTTGCATCAAGTGGTATCAGAGCTTGATTTTTTTCTGTAGATAATAGGAAAAGGAGGAGAAGATAGAGTATTGATTCTCTGTATATGAAGAACTATTTACAAATGTGTAGTAGACAACAAAATTTCCAAGAGGGCAGGGAGAAGAGAGAATGGCTACTAAATTCCACAGACAAGGTCCTAGAGGAGACTGCAAGAAGATGAGCAAAGAGGAGATGGGCAAAGAGCTCAATGAGACCAAAGAGGAAATCAATAGTTTAATTTTCCAATGGTATAAGATGTAGCAAGTATGATTTAAGTATGAGTGGCCCATGAATAATAAAGTAAAGTGGACTATCCAACAGTTAATTTTCAGGAAGCAGAAGCAGGTGTTAAGAAGATAGTTGAGACAAGTTAAACACCTCAATGACATAGAGGAGGACATGGTTTACATCCGTGAACCAGAATTTGGAGAGAGACTCAGTGAGGAGGAAGTGAGATCAGTTGAAGATCTCACAGATTTCCAAAATGGAAATGAGAAGAGATCATTTGAAGATCTCATAAACTTCTAGGAGGGAAGAAATGAAAATTCATGTTTCCAGGTCGACAAAGATAAGGTGAGATTGTTTGAGAGTCTCAGGAACTCAGAGGAGAGTTCATATCATCAAGGATTGTTGACAGGAGAAGAGGAAGAGGTAGGAGAGAAGCCTCAGCATCACGAAGATTCATGTGGGGTTGCAAACCATGTGAATGAAGATGATGAGAAGTTAAATACTTCAACTCTTGAGGAGGAATATTGGAGGTTTATTTTGATCATTGGGGGAATCATTATATTCCTTCCAAGTAGCCCAGAAGAGGCTAGTGCATGTGTTTCACATGAGGAAGTGATGTAGGAGGCATCTAGGGAAGAGGCCATGGGGCCAAATGTTTTTAAAACTAACATTGCATGTGTTGCAGGTGCAGGAGAAGGAAGATAGCCAACAGAGACTGTCATGAAGGAGGAAGATGGAGAAGCATATTCCCAAAGTTTGGTGGTAGGGGAGATCAGAGTATCTCTTAGAAAGGGCTTAGAAGAAAAGGCCAATGAAAATGTTGCTTGTAAGGATGTTGATAGACAACCCACATATTATGTCATTTCAGAAGAAAGAAGGAGGAGAAAATAAGATAATTCTGTGGAATTGCTCATAAATTGTAGCAACGAAGATGAACGGAGGATAACTACAGAATTGAAACTTGCAGCAGGAGAGAGATCAAACAACATGGATATTGTCGATATGTGTGAAGAATCAGAATCCCTAGGAGAAAGAGTAATAACCTAGAGTAGTATCATCTAATAAGTCAAGTTAGATATTGATGAAGAAGAGGAGAATTCAGATAAAATGCTCACCAAGTGGGAGAAGGAGTTGAATATGCTAGAGGATTGGTTAATCAATCCATAGATAGAGGAAGACTACCTGAAGGACGTGGTCATGAAAAGTGGAGAATAATTCCAGCCTGATGAGCAGCTGGATGAAGCTATACTTTTACCAGCACAAGGAGATGATAGAAGAGAAGAGGAACTAGCAGAAAGAAAACTATCAAAACATATGGTTGAGCAACATCTCAGTAGTATTGTTGTAGAATTGAATTCTATAGTAGAGAGGAAATCAAATGCCACCAAAGATTAATCTAGCATGGGATATCAAAATGAATATAAGGAGATGCAGCAATAGAGAAGACTGCAAGAGAGAAGCCATCCCATGGATAAGCTAAACAAGGAGATAGTGGAGATAAGGAGGCTGATTTTGAAGTCAGTACAGGAGACATTCAACAACAGGTGGAGGCTGAAAAGGGGAGACTACAGTGGAAAGATACATAAATCACTATCACATAAGATCTAGAAACCAAGAGGATATCCTGCAGCAACATCAAGATGAAGAAGCAACAACGACAAGGCAGAGGAGCAAGTGGACAGCTCCAAAGTGAAGTTTGGGACCCTGGAGGATCTCAGCAGTAGCAATAGACGATCCATGAACATGAGCTCATGATTTTTTTAGGAGTGGAGTATGATACGGGAGAATCTCTCCAACTCATCATCATGTCAGTAGCCAGTGTAGCAATGCACTAGGAGGGAGTGGATCCCAAGGAGAGAGAAGCACCAACTTTCTCAATTTTTAGTTTAGATAGCAACTTAATGTAAATTTAATGTTGTAATGCTCGAGGGAGGATGAGTCACTATATTTATACAGGTTGCATGTAAAGTAGCCTTTAATCTAACAGATAGATAGATCTAGATCTGATTCTGACTAGATGTGAATTAATTGTAATTTAATATAGGTAGGTGGAGGAAGGCTCGAGAATCCCCTCTTATGTAAAAATACCATTGTATCGAGATCTGATCGGGAAAAAAAAAACAAGAGATAGAGAGGGATATTAGGGAGATAATAGAGGAGAAGAGAGAAAGAACTGAGACTGTGAAGTAGTCTAGTCTTGTACACATTGTAAATACCATTCAATATTTATACAAATGTAGATTTCCCTACATATGAGTTTATGTGTGTTTTATATGTATTCTCTGAATTTGTTTGAATGGGTATTGTGTGTATTTATGAATTCCATAAATGTATGCATGTTTTCCTCTGTAGGAATAGATAGAATT
>ML808043.1:296737-310384 GCA_009831015.1 Picea engelmannii
TGGGTCTGTTAAATAAATATCTCTCGAATTGGCTATATGACTCTACCCTGTCAACAACAAATTCGGTGATATACCCTCCAATGGTACTATAAAACCAGTGATCTACTGCTCTTGACACAATGTTATCAACTCTCTTGACCTTCTTGATCAACATCGATGTCCAAACCACAGGTGGCCTAGATCTGATCTCAAATTGGGTATCTGCTAACCTAGCTAGCCACTCATATAGCTCCTGATGGATTCCTCCAAAGAAAATTGTGTTTATATCAGTAAAGATATATCTCTCCAACCAATCCTCTATAATAAGATTATGGTTCTTGTTCTAGGATTTAGCGAAGTCCTTTTCTTAGTCTTCTATCCACTTATGAATCTCTGTCTTCGATGGAAACCACCTTGGCATTCCCTCAAGAAGATTTCGGTCCCAACAATGGAACAATTTGTTGGCACAGGGGAAAACTCAGGGTTCAGCTCCAAGAGCACACCAACAAGCCCTAACTACTAGCCCTTTCAGAAACACCTGTGAAGCAGATGCAGTCTCACCCAAAGTAGCTATGGGGGGGTTGAAGGACAGAGATGTCTACAACCAAGGGAATATCAAGTGGATCCAATACAAAATCAATACTATATCATTTACTAGTTCAGATCTACTCTGCACAACTATCTATCGGATCTATCACAGTAATGCAATAACAATATACCAAATGACAAACAATAGAGCACAAATCACACACACAAAAAAGGATATACATGGTTCACCCTCTCTCTAGGGATACATCCACAGAACTGTGCTTTATAATATATTCAGATGAAGCATACAGTTCTTGTCTACGCTCTCAGCTAGCATATCTTCTTTCTTCTCCTCTCTATCTCTCACCTTCCTACACACCTAGTTGCAACACTGACCTTCGCACCCAACTGAAGATATTTCAATACCAGAAGGCTCTTACAATTATCACTTCTCTCATCCACACAATAATCCTCACTTGATCACACGATAAAAAAGACAATGACAACAACCATAACACCACCAACAACAACCCATCTGAGGTCCTTTAGACCTCTATTTATACATTACAATAGTTCTCAGACACCTTTAGGCTAAAACCTAAGTGTCAAAAACTGAATACCAAAACCCTAGGTGTCTAAACCCTAGGTCAACTTGACCCACATTTTCAAGGCTTCGCCAGCCTGTCTTTCCTTCCTTCTCACACGATGCTCCGAAGCATCCAATAGTGGCTTTTTTCACTTGTTGAGTTTTCCACAATTCATGTTACTTGTTGATATGTCATCCCCGATATCCTTGTCCAATGTCTTTCTTCCTTTTACTTTGTTCTATATTTTCTTCTCTTTTACTCACTTCGACCCAGTAACAGTCACTGTGTCTTCTGTGCAGTTTTCATTTTTCCTTTTCTTCCTTGATCTTCGCTTACTTCCATAACCAAGGGATAACACACCTCAATGATAGACAAAGGTTGTAATTGAGCCCCAAAAATGAATCTCCATGATGATACATTTCCAACAAGCTATTGTGCACCCCAAATGGATATTGTATGCCAAAGTTAGGACCCCAAGAAGTTGATACACCAAACTACCCAAAACGGGGTCCACAAAACTATTGACTTTTCATCTTTCGGGGTTAGGGTTTTGGATTTTATTTATGATAAAATTTCCTTTGGAACCTCATTGCAAAATCATCTTCTTGCAAATGTGAGTAGTCATAACATCTCTTCTTAGAGATAAGATGCCACCATTATAGTGAGTCTTTCACTTTGTATTTCTACAGTTTTGTACATTTCACTCATTAATAGAAATTGTGTATTATTGTATATCTATGTTTATGGTTATATCTTTGATAAATTTCTATTACATTATTGGATCTCTTGAAATATCTCAGTATATTTATGTTTATATCTTCTCTCTCATTTCGTGCCGAAAATAATCCGGATCAGTGGTATCAGAGTAGGATGCTCTTGATCATTTTTTTTTTCAATGCATGTCCCTAACGAGGTTTAAGTATAGAAAATTGGGTATTTTATTGTCTCTATTGAGGAAAATTACTCTCACACTCCCAATAAACCCTCCATGGTGTAAGAAAATAAAAATGACAGAGAAGAGGATTACATTAATCTATTGCTTAAGCAATATCTCACACGACAGAGGGACGAAATGATGGAGAATTTTTCCCACATCCTTCAATCCCTGTCGATAACAATAGGTGCATCTTCATCAAGTGGGAACTTTAGGGGAACTTCTTCTTTCAAGGTACAAGTGAATTTCTATATTCCCATATTTTAAGGTCAGATCAATGCAGATGCCCTACAAAAATGATTAAATCTACTAGAAGGTTATTTCTTTGCTCACAATTTTTCTAACATGGAAAATATCACCTTTGCACTCCTTAAGGATCTCTCCCATGTCAAACATTGGTGATAAACGTACTAGGAGAAAATTTCCATAGAGGAGTCTAGAATATATGGGGTTGAACCCACTTGGGATTGTTTTCTGGTTGTAGTTAAGGAATAATATTACTCTGTTTGTAACTATGATGACCAATACATGAGATGGACTACATTGTGTCAAGAGAGGGGCTAATGTAGGAATTTAACAACACCTACCATACCTTGTGCACCAACATTGGTATCAAACATTTTGAGAAACATTTCATTATGAAATACCATGGGGCTCTACGCAGGTACATCCAAACTAAAATGGATTTTTTGGACATCTCATCATTGGGATGTGCTTACCGATATGATGTCAAAATCGAGTAGAAATTTAAGCAACAGAAAAAATGGGAGATTGGGTCTACAAATATGCAACAAACAAAGCACGATAAAGACAGACCTAACAAACAACCTTCTGACAATCAGTCCAAGCCACAGGAAAAGAAGGGTAACAAAAATACAAAAAAGGACACAAGAAAATGGTGTGATTTCCACTAAACCCCATGGAATAACACTGATGAATGTCGCTCAAAACAGTCATTGGTGTCCCATATCAAACACAAGGAATCGAACTGTGATTTAGAATCTCATTCAAAAAATAATGGAAAAGGACAAATCATTGATGCATACCCCACTGCTACTGTTGGGACCGCAACAATTGAACCAAAATAACCACTAGATCCTGAATAGGGGGAGTGCCTCTTCCATTCATATATGTGGGTGAAGGGGACCCCATTTTATTTCAATGTTGATAGCGTAATCCAGAATAACCTCATCCTAGCAGAGCTCGTCAAATAGTTAGGATTGTCGAAAACACCACACCCGCAACCATACAACATCGGGCGGCTTCTCCATGGTTGAGACCTCCATGTCACCTAGTAGTGTTGATTTTCATATGACACCCATCCCTTCAAGGATGAGGTATTATGTGATGTTTCTCCATTGGATTTTTTTGATGTTCTATTGAACTAGCCATATATGTGGAAGCATCGTGCTATTTATGAGTCTCGACCTCATAGTGTCATTGTTACTATAGGGGATCACATCTACATGATGTCAGAGGTAGTTCCAACTATTTTCCCACCTAAATAGTACCTCAAGGTAGTATCTCATAGTACAAAATTCAGTGCCTTCACAGACTGCTCAAAAGGTGAGCAGAAGAACATCAGAACCACTTCAGCCTCAATCCAAACACTTTTTGTCCAGCAGGAGTAGGTCAACAATATTGAAGAAAAGTGCAAGGATTCCTTATGGACATAGTCATATCATGTACCCAGACTAGTTAAAAAGTTCCAACCCTTCCAGCCATAGTCTAGTGACAGCCTTCAACAAGCTAAGCAGCGCAACTTCTCTAGCAAGGAAAGTCACTCATCAAGATGAAAATTCAAAAAATTATTTTCCCTCTCTCCCAGGAACTCAACGCAATGGAGACCATTGCTTCCTAAGGAGGGAGGATTGATATAGGTTTATATTTAGTACCACCCACCTATTCCAACTGGCTCAAAACAATTTTCTGGAAACTTAATATTTTTAGTAGTTTTTCGGTTCCTAAACTCCCAAGGTCATTTTGAGGGCCTAAATGAATATTTTCCAGGATCGAGCAGCTCAATTAAAGGCAAGTTATTTGATTGATCCCCCAAAATTAATCTCCTTGATGATACCTTTCCAATGAGATATTGTGCACCCTAAATGGAGATCGTATGAGAAAGTTACGCCCCCAGGAAGTTGATACACCAAACTACCCAAAGTAGGGTCCACAAAACTATTGGATTTTCATCTTTCGGGGTTAGGGTTTTGGATTTTATTTATGAAAAAAAGGTGTTTGGAGCCTCATTGTAAAATCATCTTCTTGAAAATGTGAGTATCTATCAAATCTCTTCTCAGAGATAAGCTGCCACCATTCTAGCGAGTCTTTCACTCTGTATTTCTACAGTTTTGTACATTTATCTCATTAATAAATAAAAATTATCAATGTATATTTTTGTTTATGGTTATATCTTTGATAAATATATATTATATTATTGGATCTCTTCAATTATCTCTATATATTTCTTTGTTATATCTCCTCTCTCATTTCATGCCGAAAATAATCTGGATCAGTGGTATCATAGCATGTTGCTCTTGATTGGTTTTATCAGTACATGTCCTCGACAAGGTACGAGTATAGAAATTTGGGTCTTGAGAGTGTCTCTATTGAGGACAATCACTCTCTCACTCCCAAGAAACTCTCCATGGTGGAAAAAAAGAAAAATCGCATAGCAGATGATTATATTAATCTATTGCTTGAGCAAGCTCTCATGCGACAGAGGGTTGAAATGATGGAGAATTTTTCCCATAGTCTTCAATGCCTACTGATAAAAATAAGCATGTCTCCATCAAGCATACACTTTAGAGGCACCTCTCTTTTCAAGGTACAAGTGAATTTTGATATTCCTGTATTTGAAGGTCAGATCGATGCAAATGCCCTAGAAAAATGGTTAAATATGCTAGAAGGTTATTTCTTTGTTCACAATTTTTTCGACAGGGTAAAGATCACCTTCACACTCCTTAAGGCTCTCCCACATGTCAAACATTGGTGGGAAAATTACTGCGAGAAATGTTCCCCATAGGAGTCTGGAATATATGGGGCCGAGCCCACTTGGTATTTTTTTGTGGATGCATTCAAGGAACAATATTACCCCATTGGTAACTATAACGACCAGTACATGAGATGGATTATGCTGCATGTATAGAGGGGCCAAGTAGTGTTAGAGTTCACCAACACATTCCATACCTTGCACACCAAGATGGGTATCAAAGATTCTGAGAAAAATTTCATTTTGAAATACCGTGGGGCTCTACACAAGTACAGCCAAACTAAAATGGAGTTTTTGTACATCTCATTGTTGAGAGTTTCTTAGTGATATGACATCAAAATCGAGAAGAAATTTAAGCACCAGAATAAACAAGATTTTGGGTATGCAAATCTGCAACAACCAAAGCATGATAAATATGGCCTTAAAAAACAACCTTCCAACAACTAGTCCAAGCCACACTAAAACAAGGGTAAGAAAAAGACAAATATGGACACTAGAAAATGGTGTGATTTCCACAAAATCCCCTGGGAAAAAAACTACGAATGTCGCTCAAAAAACTCATTGGTGGTTGAGATCAAAGACAAGGAGTTGAACCCTGATTTGGAATCTGATACATAAAACAATGGAAAAATATAGATCATCAATGCAGACCCCACTGATATTGTCACGACCGCAACAATTCAACGAGAATAACCAGTAGATCCTAAAGAGGGGGAGTTCCTCTTCCATTCACATATGTGGTTGAAGGGGACCCTTTTTCATTTCATTGTTGATAGAAGAATCCAGAATAACCTCATTTAAGAAGAGGTCTTCAAACGATTGGGATTGTCGACAACACCAAACCATAGTCATATAACATCGGGTGGATTCTCCAAGGATGAGACCTCTGTGTCAGCCAGAAGTTTCGATTGTCATATGGCATCCATCCCTTCAAGGATGAGGTATTATGTGATTTTTCCACACTAGATGTTTGTGATGTTCTATTGGGCCAGTCATATATGCAGAATCTCCATTCTATTTATGAGTCTCAACCTCGTAGTGTCATTGTTACTCTATGGGGTCATCTCTACAGGATACCAGATGTTGTAGGGATTTTATACCCTGAAGGATCTGGGATCCCTTAGGTTCTTCCTATACCTAAGAAATGAAAAAATATACTAGCAAAGGATGATTATAAACTTGATAATACGTCATTGTCTACAAATATATCAATTCTCTACTTATGAACACACAAACTTACATGAACAATTATTTAGAGGGAAACATCCAACATATATTTTATTAATCAAGTAAGCAATATTACAACTTACAAGTCTAAACTGAAGAGATGTTTTTCTTCCAAGATCCTTGCCCAAGCCTTTCCACCAAAATGCTAGAGTAACTTTTCTAGTTATTTTCTCCCCTTTCCCATGTAAATGGATTGGTTCTTATAGGGATTTGGAGATAAGGCCATATGGTTAATAGTATAATATATTCAGGCTTATACTGGAAGCCTTATTGAGACTAAATCCTAATAAATCAGAGTAAGGTCTCATCCATTTCAACCAAGTCCAAAAAATGGAGCTTCTAGGCTCAATCATGACCCGATGTAGGAGCATCTCTCCAAAACATCAACGCATTAGTAGTCAGCACAACAACGCACTAGGAGAGAGAAGCGACAACTTTATCAATTTTTATTTTAGATCTCAACTTAATGTAAATTTAAGTTTGTAAGGATCGAGGGAGGATGAGTCACTATATTTGTATAGGTTGCATGTAAAGTCTCCTTTAATGGTTGATAGGTAGATAGATCTAGATCTGATTCAGAATAGATATGAATTAATTCTAATTTAATATAGATAGGTGGAGGAAGGCTCGATAATCCCCTATTATATAGAAAGACCGTTGTATTGATATTTGATCGGAAAAAAAAGAATATAAGAGATAGAGAGGAAGATAAGGGAGATAAGAGAGGATAAGAGAGAAATAACTAAGACACTAAAGTAGTCTAGTCTTGTACACATTATAAAGAACATTTAGTATTTATGGAAACATAGATTTCCCTGCATATGAGTTTATGTGTGTGTTCTATGTTTGTTTTATATGTGTTATTTGAATGTGTTGGAATGGGTACTATGTATATTTATGAATGCCATGAATGTATGTATATTTTCTTTTGAAAGAATATATAGAATTATCTATATCTAGTTTATGAGTGTTCTGGACTCTCACAGTTGTGCAAGGAGTGCACCCTAGAGTTGTTAAAAAACTCTAAAAGACATTTTCAAGGAGTGTGCAAGATCTTGTTCATGAGTTCTGTGAGGAGCATGCCAGGTGGGCACCCTAGAAATATTCCCAAGATCAGAAGGGATAGTGCAAGGATTTCACATTATAGTTACTGAAGACTCTGAGATAGAGCGCAAGGAGTGCACAGGTGAGTCTTTCAAGTTCAAGACTCAAGAGAGATGAGTGCAAGGAGTTCATAACCCAACATACTATTAAAGTGTTGGTGAATCTCAAAAGGAAGATCCCAGATAGCTAGGAGAGTGTTGAAGGAACACCCTGATAGTGTTTGCAAGCTCAAAAGGAAGAGAGTGAGTGCCAGGAGGGCACAAGAATGCATTTGGAGAACAAAGGGATTATAACCCTTTGAATTTCGAGCAATTACTATATCAAGAGAGATAAAACCAGTGTGTACAGAGTCCCTACAAGGTGTGTAGATGCCAAGAACCTTTTAAGGTTCAAAATGTAAAATAAGCGCAAGGAGTGTGCCCACACTTCATCTGAAGTGTTGAAAAAATCTCAAAAGGAGTAGCATTTTCTAAAGCATAGGTAGGGACCAAACAGTCGGTCCTGTAGAAGAAGGTTCAAAGGATGAGCCTTTAAGAATTTGATAAATCCTTCATTAGAGGGAAAGTCAAGTTGAAGTAGAGGAGGAGTTATAAGAGTCATTGGATTGGCTATCAAATTCAATTTGGGCCATTGGATTAAAATCCTAGACAGTAGGAGCACACAATGTGGAGAAAATATCCCAGTCATCCGATCTGAGCTCAAGGATCAACCAGTATTGGATCCAGGTAAGGTGCATGGATGATAAACCTTTAAGTCCTTCAAACTTTGTTTCTTCTCCATTTTTTAGGTATGTGTTGCGGAGGAAGAAAATTCGTAGAAATATCGAAGTCTGAAATTGATCTTGAGCATTGTTTATAAGGCCACGTGTTAGAAGATAAAGCATGGTTTGGAAGTCCAGTAGTCTAGGAGAACTGGGTCATTGTTGTTTGAGGGGAGAAAAATATCAAATCTCTAAATCCCGGAGTATATACTCACCATTGGATTCGAGTGTACATGGTGACATATTGTGTGTTCAGAGAGTTGGCACTCCGAAGGAATTGGGGTGTGGTTAGTTTGGGTCAAGAATCCATAAGGGCCGAAGGATAGAGTACATTTTGAACATCCATTGATGTCGACACATGGACCATTTATCGAGACATCTTTGTGTGACCATAGTTTGGAACTTAGGAAGGTTTGTTGGTGTAATTTGTGGGAAGCTCCGAAGTCCCGGAGCCTGGAGTAATTCTAGACCGTAGATCTACAATGGATTAGGGTCATAGATCCCTAAGCTAATTGCAAGTTCAGTGTGTGGAAATTCGGAAAAAATTTTATTTTGAGGTGTGGAATCTCATGAACCCCAGATCCTCGAGGTTTTCTATGAGCTTTAGATTAATTCATGGATTTTGGACCATTGATCCTGTAGCAGTTTGAGTGTTTTTCAATTCACGAGTTTGGAGGTTTTCGAAGGTGATGAAGATAGAAATACCAAATATTGAAGATCTTATGTGTCAAAGTAGCACACTTTGTTAGGCTCTTGGTTATATCCCTCAGTCACATGTGATTTTGGCCGACGTTAAGGGGATATCACCCAAATTTAGATTTTAAAGAGAAAGGGTGCAAAGAGGGAAAGTGTCCACGGGTTTTTATTGAACTTGCATGAGGAGGTTAAGGGATTGTTTGCATTAAGAGGGAATCCAAAAAGGATCCAAGAGTTTATTCATCTCCTACATGAATGATATTAGGTTGGGAGGTCGCGTGAGCCTAGGAGGTGGTGGGGTTTTGCATCAAGTGGTATCAGAGCTTGATTTTTTTCTGTAGATAATAGGAAAAGGAGGAGAAGATAGAGTATTGATTCTCTGTATATGAAGAACTATTTACAAATGTGTAGTAGACAACAAAATTTCCAAGAGGGCAGGGAGAAGAGAGAATGGCTACTAAATTCCACAGACAAGGTCCTAGAGGAGACTGCAAGAAGATGAGCAAAGAGGAGATGGGCAAAGAGCTCAATGAGACCAAAGAGGAAATCAATAGTTTAATTTTCCAATGGTATAAGATGTAGCAAGTATGATTTAAGTATGAGTGGCCCATGAATAATAAAGTAAAGTGGACTATCCAACAGTTAATTTTCAGGAAGCAGAAGCAGGTGTTAAGAAGATAGTTGAGACAAGTTAAACACCTCAATGACATAGAGGAGGACATGGTTTACATCCGTGAACCAGAATTTGGAGAGAGACTCAGTGAGGAGGAAGTGAGATCAGTTGAAGATCTCACAGATTTCCAAAATGGAAATGAGAAGAGATCATTTGAAGATCTCATAAACTTCTAGGAGGGAAGAAATGAAAATTCATGTTTCCAGGTCGACAAAGATAAGGTGAGATTGTTTGAGAGTCTCAGGAACTCAGAGGAGAGTTCATATCATCAAGGATTGTTGACAGGAGAAGAGGAAGAGGTAGGAGAGAAGCCTCAGCATCACGAAGATTCATGTGGGGTTGCAAACCATGTGAATGAAGATGATGAGAAGTTAAATACTTCAACTCTTGAGGAGGAATATTGGAGGTTTATTTTGATCATTGGGGGAATCATTATATTCCTTCCAAGTAGCCCAGAAGAGGCTAGTGCATGTGTTTCACATGAGGAAGTGATGTAGGAGGCATCTAGGGAAGAGGCCATGGGGCCAAATGTTTTTAAAACTAACATTGCATGTGTTGCAGGTGCAGGAGAAGGAAGATAGCCAACAGAGACTGTCATGAAGGAGGAAGATGGAGAAGCATATTCCCAAAGTTTGGTGGTAGGGGAGATCAGAGTATCTCTTAGAAAGGGCTTAGAAGAAAAGGCCAATGAAAATGTTGCTTGTAAGGATGTTGATAGACAACCCACATATTATGTCATTTCAGAAGAAAGAAGGAGGAGAAAATAAGATAATTCTGTGGAATTGCTCATAAATTGTAGCAACGAAGATGAACGGAGGATAACTACAGAATTGAAACTTGCAGCAGGAGAGAGATCAAACAACATGGATATTGTCGATATGTGTGAAGAATCAGAATCCCTAGGAGAAAGAGTAATAACCTAGAGTAGTATCATCTAATAAGTCAAGTTAGATATTGATGAAGAAGAGGAGAATTCAGATAAAATGCTCACCAAGTGGGAGAAGGAGTTGAATATGCTAGAGGATTGGTTAATCAATCCATAGATAGAGGAAGACTACCTGAAGGACGTGGTCATGAAAAGTGGAGAATAATTCCAGCCTGATGAGCAGCTGGATGAAGCTATACTTTTACCAGCACAAGGAGATGATAGAAGAGAAGAGGAACTAGCAGAAAGAAAACTATCAAAACATATGGTTGAGCAACATCTCAGTAGTATTGTTGTAGAATTGAATTCTATAGTAGAGAGGAAATCAAATGCCACCAAAGATTAATCTAGCATGGGATATCAAAATGAATATAAGGAGATGCAGCAATAGAGAAGACTGCAAGAGAGAAGCCATCCCATGGATAAGCTAAACAAGGAGATAGTGGAGATAAGGAGGCTGATTTTGAAGTCAGTACAGGAGACATTCAACAACAGGTGGAGGCTGAAAAGGGGAGACTACAGTGGAAAGATACATAAATCACTATCACATAAGATCTAGAAACCAAGAGGATATCCTGCAGCAACATCAAGATGAAGAAGCAACAACGACAAGGCAGAGGAGCAAGTGGACAGCTCCAAAGTGAAGTTTGGGACCCTGGAGGATCTCAGCAGTAGCAATAGACGATCCATGAACATGAGCTCATGATTTTTTTAGGAGTGGAGTATGATACGGGAGAATCTCTCCAACTCATCATCATGTCAGTAGCCAGTGTAGCAATGCACTAGGAGGGAGTGGATCCCAAGGAGAGAGAAGCACCAACTTTCTCAATTTTTAGTTTAGATAGCAACTTAATGTAAATTTAATGTTGTAATGCTCGAGGGAGGATGAGTCACTATATTTATACAGGTTGCATGTAAAGTAGCCTTTAATCTAACAGATAGATAGATCTAGATCTGATTCTGACTAGATGTGAATTAATTGTAATTTAATATAGGTAGGTGGAGGAAGGCTCGAGAATCCCCTCTTATGTAAAAATACCATTGTATCGAGATCTGATCGGGAAAAAAAAAACAAGAGATAGAGAGGGATATTAGGGAGATAATAGAGGAGAAGAGAGAAAGAACTGAGACTGTGAAGTAGTCTAGTCTTGTACACATTGTAAATACCATTCAATATTTATACAAATGTAGATTTCCCTACATATGAGTTTATGTGTGTTTTATATGTATTCTCTGAATTTGTTTGAATGGGTATTGTGTGTATTTATGAATTCCATAAATGTATGCATGTTTTCCTCTGTAGGAATAGATAGAATTATCTATTTGTATTTTCTGAGTGTTCTAGACTCTCATGGATGTGCAAGGAGTGCACCTTAGAGTTGTTAAAAAACTCTAAAAGTCCTGCTAAAGGAGTGCGTAAGAGCTCGTTCAAGAGTTCAGCGAGGAGCATGCCAGGTGGGCACACCAAAACTATTCCAAATCTCATAATGAATAGTGAAAGGAGTGCACATTAGATTTATTGAATACTCTAAGAGAGAGAGTGCAAGGACTACACAGGTGATTCTTTCAATTTCAAGACTTAGAAGATTTGAGTGCAAGGAGCGCATAAGACAACATACTGTTAAAGTGTTGGTAAAGCTTAGAAGGAAGAGCACAGATAATAAGGGTAATGCTTAAGGAACAACTTGATAGTGTTTGCAAGCTCAGAAGGAAGAGTGTGAGTGCTAGGAGGGCACAAGAATTCTTTTGGAGAACAAAGTGTCGATAACCCTTTGAATTTCGAGAAATTACCAACTCAAGGGAGATAACATCAGTGTGTACAAAGTCCCTACAAGGTGTGCAGAGGACAAGAACCTTTTAACGTTTAGACTGTAAAAGAAGTGCAAGGTGTATGCCCACACTTCATCTGAAGTGTTGAACAAAGATCAAAATGAGTATATTTTTCTAAATAACGGGAAGGGACCAAGTAGTCGGTCCTGTAGAAGAAGGTTCAAAGGTCAAGCCTTTGAGAATTTTAGAAATACTTCATTAGAGGGAATGTGAATTTGTAGTAGAGGAGTTATAACAGTTGTTGTATTGGTTGTTAGATTCAATATGGGCCATTGGATTAAAATCTCAGACAGGAGGAGTGTGCAATAATGGAGAGAAGATCCCAGTCATCGGATCTGAGAAAAAGGATCAACCAATGTTGGATCTAGGTAAGGTGCACAACTGATAAACCTTTAAGTCCTTCGGACTTTATTTCTTCATCATTTTTGAGGTATACGTTGTGAAGTAAGAAAATTCCCCAAAGTCTCGAAGTATGAAATTAATATTGAGCATAGGTTATAAGGGCATGTGTTAGCAGATCGAGCATGGTTCATAAGTCTAGTAGTCCAAGAGAATTGAGTCATTGTTGTTTGAGGGGAGATAACTCTCAAAGTTCTGAAGCCCAAAGTAGATTTTGATGATTGGAGTTGGGTGTACGTGGTGATAGATTGTGTGTTCAGAGACTTGGCAATCCAGAGGAATTGGGGTGTGGTTAGTTTGGGTCAAGAATCCCCAAAGGCTCGAAGGTCAAAGTACATATCGATAGCTCATTGATGTGGACATGTGGAGCATTGATCTAGACACATTTGTGTGTTTGGATTTTGAAACTCTAGAAGGTTTGTTGGTGTAATTTGTGAGAAGATCTGAAGTCCCAGAGCCCAGAGTAATTATAGATCATAGATCTAGAATGGAGAGGGGTCGTAGATCCCTAAGCCAATTGCAAGTTTAGGGTTTGGCGATTCAAGATGAATTTTAATTTGAGGTGTGGAATCTCTCGAAGCCTGGATTCCTGAGGTTTTCTTTGAGTCGTAGATTAGTTCGCAGATTGTGGACCGTTGATCCTGTAGAGATTCGGGTGCTTTCAAATTCGTGAGTTCATAGGTTCTGGAAGGTCATGAAGATAGAAATTATGGAGTATGTTGTCGCAAGAGTCGACTCTAGGCTGTAATAGAGCCAAGCCTTAGCACATTTTAAAATGAAAAATTTATTTATCGTTCAGCACTTGACTTGGGTTGCAGCAAGCCAAACCCTGAAAATTTAATTTTGAGTGCACTTCTGACCTAATACACTTAGAGACAGTTCTCTAAACAGCGAAGGGGTCTTTACTCAGGAATATTCAATGATTACAGTAAGAAGGCCAGATTTCTTATTAGGAAAGGTGTTTAGTCAGGTCTGGAGGTTGGTACAGGAGAAATAAGTCCATTGGGCATGGA
>ML808043.1:316378-342762 GCA_009831015.1 Picea engelmannii
TCACTGCATGGAGTCCAGGCTTATAATAGCAACAGGAGGTACGATTTCATGGTGCATGTACTGCAAACCATGCGCCGATCTCATTCGTGCAGACCAGTTTATTCATACATGAATGAATTCTTTTAAATTTTTGTCCCTACTGATAATATCACATATGCACGCAGTCGGTCGATGTCAATGGAAGATATCTCCAATGCGCTAATCCAAACTGCCAAATCTATAACTATCACCCATCTTGCCGAAGATTTTGTATTTCTTTTTGAGACGCACTAATTTCCCATCGGCCTTCGGGCTTTCGAAGAAAAAGATGTAGTATGCAACATGATAAGTAAAACCCCGAAATCCCGTGATTGATCCACGTGGTGGCAGTTGTCATTTCTTCAATCGTAGTTTTATTCTCGCGTCGAGCTAATAGATCAAGAGTGACGTAAATAAAAATAATAACTATTCAAAACCCTAATTTGGATTTCCGAGTACCTGATTTGTGCAACATCATACAAAATATATAAAGGTTGATAATCATTTTTCGAGTGCCGTCTGCAAGTGATGTTCTTTCAGACCGATTACACCTGCGATTTGTAACACTTCTGTGCACACATTCTCCGTAGGTCTGAAGTTTTCTTGACTTGACTTTCTTTAAAACTCTGTCCACCGAATACGGGATTGACTGACATGATTAAGACCAATTCTGCCACATCAAGCACATATTCTATATCACTTAATGGAGTGGTCGGGTTCAAAACTACTCCAGCTTTCGCTCCAAGACTCTCAATCTAATTTAGTGTTCGGTGCAAATGGATAGTTGAAGTTTTCTCACAATGAACACTAACAATGTCTGCACCAGCTTTGATAAAATCTATCAAAACTAGCAGAAAATACACCCTGATGGCTTGGTATGGCAGCCAGAGCAAAAACACCCCTTTGTGATATGTAAGCACTTGTAATAAAGTTCTTTGGTGAGCATCCCTGGTTAATTTATAAGCTGGATGTGATTCTCCAAGACATTTAGGATGAAGACACAAATTAGAGAAAAATTCAAACTCTGTTACAACAGAGTCCAAATCTCTAGAGCATATAAGTAGAACATTATTTTAGGCTCTCGGTCATAGCCCTCAGTCACATGCTATTTTGGTTGATGTTAAGGGGCTAGTGATTGAAGTTCGATTTTAAAAATAAAGGGTGCATAGAGGGAAAGCACCCACGGGTTTTTATTGGACCTGCACGAGGAGGTTAAGGCCTTGTGTGAATTAAGAGGGGATCCAACATGGATCCAAGAAATGATTTATCTCCTACATGAATGATCCTATACTGGGAGGTTGCACGAGCCCTAAGAGGTGGTGGGGGTTTTCATCACGACCTAAGCATAAAATAGAGTGACCCTGTCATGACCTGACAGTTTATAAAGGGAGACCAACACCATTGGTTGTAGGATTTAGGAAGGGAAAGGGTGACCGAAGGTATATTAGGCTATAAACGCAGTGGGAAAATGATGAAAATGGGGGAATTGGATAGGTCACCTCTAGGAGATGAGCTCCTAATGGTTTTGGGATTAATAACAGTACAACAAATGTCTCCTAAAGTGTGAGGTTAGAAGAGGTGTTTGATGGTTGAAATACTTTACCAATAAAAGGTGTAGATATATGGGAAAGGAAGTTTGGAGAAGAGCATCGACAGTCCTGCAAAAAAAAGATCCCTGAGGTGGGAATTCCCATGCTTGACAAGATATATGATATCATAGCCACCATAAATACACTATGGATCTATGCATGACACAAGTGGTGGCCACAACAGAGTGCACCATGTATCCATCAAGAAATAAACATGACTCGATTCATGGCCATGAAAGTGTACATTTTGGATCCATGAAAGATGCAATTGAAATCATAGCCACAACCAAGTACAAATCTGGATCTATGTGACATCACACAAAGAAGTGAGCAATGGGTGAAGTGCTCATAAATAATCTCCATCGCATCTTGAGAAAGAATATCGTGGAACAGAAGAGTAATATTCCCCAACATCTTCATCCGTAATCCAAATGGTATGATTCTACGAGATGAAAATAAAGGATTTGAAGTCAAGCATGGTAGAAACCGTCTGATTACCAGTCATTGATGTATATAGTTATCATATGTGATGGATTCCAAAAATGAATATGATGGAACCCAAGATACTGAGTACAATATACGAAGAGTGAATAAATAAGTTGAATTTGAACATTCGTAGAGTCATTTGATGGGAGTCAATGATGTGAACCCATTGTCAAAATGCAAGGATACCTGCCACTAATGTCTGTAAGTCCTAGGGTACTGGTGGGCTTCTAGATTTCAATCCTAGATAATGATATTAAGTCGACAGGACAAAATCTGTCGAAGGAGGGCCTTGATTTATCCCCCATGAATTGATATGAAACAGGGAAAGATGGATGGTGTGAAAATTATAATAATGGAGCATTATGGACATAGGCATGGTGGAGATAAAAAATCATAAAGGGATGGTAGGTGACTAACATATGTAGAACTTCCCTTAAACAAGTATCCATGACAAATGGCTTCACTCGACAACATTAAATCAAGTGAAGGCCATGATAATTGTTCATGGAACAGTGAGGGGAACGTGACACAATGATGGGAATGGTGGTCAAATGAGAGAAAATGGATAACCGGAATGTTGTATGTGTTGGATTACTAAGAGGGGGGGTGAATCAGTAATAGCGTAATTATAATTCTTTTTCTCCAAATGATCCAAGTGTTATATCAATGTAGAATTATTATCCAATAATGAGAAATAGAAAATGAACAATCACACACATACACAATACACCAAACCAGTGTTTTATGTGGAAACCCAAATCGAGAGAAAACCACAGAATGTTTTTTCTTATATGTCTTGAAGAATTACATTATTGGAAGCACCAACTTTCTTTGTTTTCCAGCTGCAATAGGAAGGAGGTTCCAACCCCCTAGTTTCTTAGGCTACAACCTAAGGGAAGATCCAACTCCCCAATTCTCTAGATACAACTAGAAGGATGCTACAACCCCCTGTGTTCTTCAGCTACAACTGGAAGGTGGCTACAACCACATGTCCTTGCCTCGTCCAACCGCCCTGAAGTATAAGTAGAATGATGGAACCACTGTCAACCTTTCACTATGAGATATACTGTTGTACAACTGTATCAACCTATACCTCTAACCTATATCCAATATTTACAACTGCCTTGTAATCAAACTGTACATAAATTGAACATGTATCTACAAAAATACAACAGATACTCGACCTGTAGTGCTACAACTCGTGTATTTATGCACCCTATATGTTATGTAGCCTGCGCATGTATGCTACCAAACTGTTATGCAACCTGTGTATGCCTTTTGAAAACTAGGGTTTCCTTTTTCTTGAAAACTTTTGATACTCTATAACTTCTTTCACATAGATTTGTAACCTGTCACTGTATCCAAATTGTAACTGTACCCTATGCATGCATCCTCATATATAACCTTTACTCAAGGAAAGTATGTCTCTCTCTAGTCATGTGTCATATAGGTATGTGTAATCATGAACAAGTATAATATCCCTCACATGATCTTAGTCATCAACCCCTTTTTGATATTCAATCTCTCAATACATCAACTACTACACAAATACAAGCTCTCAACCATGTACCATAAAAACCCTTAGCCATATTCCAAGAAATACAAAATGTGCCTCACAGGAAGTATCAATGATGAATATACCAGCACTGTATTTCTATAGATCTAACTTATGCAGAAGATCCCATGAAGCCACTAGTCTCTCTATGGAGAATCCTCAAATCTCCATTGCCATTACTCATGCATACATCAAAATCCAACTATTCATAGAAATGAGACATACCCTTTGAACCAATGGATGGATATGATGTATCTGAGCACTTTAGACCTTCCTGGGAGCTTGATATCATAATCTAGAACCTATGCATCTTCATCTCTTCAAGTTTACATGGATTTACCAACATGTACACACCATGATACACTGCTAGTCCGTGTATAACTCAGCATGTACGCACCTTGTACACAGACAGACCATGTATAAATCAACATGTACGTAGCTTGTACATAGACATCCCGCGTATAACTCATCATGTACGCAGCTTGTACACAGACAACCTGTGTATAACTCAACATGTGCGCAGCTTGTACACAGACAACCCGCATATAACTCAGCATGTATGCACCTTGTACACAGACAACCCGCGTACACCTCAGAAAATAGAGTTTTTCTGTAATTTTGAGAATTTATCCATCAACCCTTCATGCTAGCTCAGATGTTCGCCACTTCATATGTATCCACAAGTATTTACAAGAATATTTACACAAGAAAATAGATATACAATATTAAAAAGTGTGTATTTAATGAGTGAGCTTTGCCTCTTATTTATATCATCATGTAGCCTCACACTTTCCTTATTTTAGGGCTTCTTCATTTAAAATAATTTCTTTTTTCAAAGCACTTTGACTCTTGGGGGCTTCTATAAGACTCATGAGGGTTCTCCAACTTCATATGGTCATAACTCTCTAACCATGAGGAGTTATGTGACATTCCACATGCCACCGGAAACGACATGACAAGCACTATCCATCTAGGATAGTTTCACTCACAAATTCACTGTCCTTCATCTCATTATTCCTCAAATAAGCATGGGTTCGCTCACTCTGCAAAGCATCTTCCCATGAGGGATTTCACCATCAGGGGGACACTTTGGAGTTCATCCATTTTTACTTCTTATCAACCATGACAAGACAATAATGAGTCATATTTACATCAAACAATCTTCGGTCCATTACCCAACCTTGTGCTGCGGGTCTTTCTTCATGGGTTGACATCAATGAAAATCAACCTTAATCAACAATCTCCCCCTTTGGAATTGATGGAAACACTTTGATGCAATACTGAAATCATATCACTAATGCTCCCCCTGGAACCATTCCTATGTCCTCTGTATCTGATAAATCTGCTCCCCCTAGAACCATCCCTCTGTCTTCTACCTATGTCCTCTGCATCTGATAAATCTCTCCCCATTTTTCATCAATCGAAAAGGTATCTTTCCATGTAGGGTTTATCCCCCTGACTGAACTGTCCTCTTATGGTGCTTCCTCATGTAAATATAAGACATATAATATAAGAATTCATTTTGGAGTGGAAATAACTCCAAGTCTCTGGAGAAGATATTCAAAGGATTCCCTTGGAAGTGGTTTTGTGAAGATGTCTGCCACTTGTTCTTTTGTTCCCACATAATCAACTCTGATGTTCATTTCTAAAACCTGCTCCCATAGAAAGTGATACTTGATTGGAATGTGCTTCATCTTGGAGTGCATCACTGGGTTCTTCGAGATACTAATGGTGCTTGTATTATCACAATAGATTGGAATGGGCTCATCATAATCAACCTGTATATCTGTTAGATTTCATTTTATCCAAAGAACCTATGTACAACATGATGTTGCTACAATATACTATGCCTTAGTTGTAGATAAATATACTGATGATTGTTTCTTTCTTATCCATGATACCAAACACTCACCTAGGTAGAATTTTTCTCCACTTGTGCTTCATCGGTCATCAATACAACCTGCCCAATCTGCATCTGTGTAGGAAATAAGTGATAGATATTTTCCTTTGGGATACCATAATCCAAACTCTTATGTTCCTTTAAGATATCTGAAAATCCTCTTTACTGCTAATACATGTGATTCCTTTGGTGTTTCTTGAAATCGTGCCACCTATACAACTTCCTGCATTACATCTGGTCTAGATGATTTCACATATAGTAGGCTACTAATCATTGACCTGTATTGCATCTGATCTATAGACTTTGAATCATCATATTTGCTCAACTTGCAACTGGTTTGCATTGGAGTGATAACTAGTTTGCAATTTTCCATTCCGAACCTCTTTAGAATTTCTCTGATATACTTGGTTTGAAAAATAAAATTTCCTTGGTTGCTTTGACATATATGAAGTCCCAAAAAGAAGGATATTTCTCCAAGTAACGACATTTCAAATGAATTATGCATATATTTTTCAAATTTCTGGCTTAACCTGTCATCATCACTACCAAAAATAATATCATCAACATAAACTTCAATTAATAAAATATTACCTTGACTTACCTTGATGCAGAGGTTGTTGTTTGCACTTCTTTTTCTGAACCCTGCTTGTTGCAGATACTTATCCAGTCTAAAGTACCATGCTCTAGGAGCTTGTTTTAGACCATACAAGGCATTCTTTAATTTACACACATAATCTTCATTCTCTGACAATTGAAATCTTTCTAGATGTTCAATGTAGACTACTTCTTCAAGTTCCCCATTCAGAAAACATGATTTTATGTCCATCTGATATACTTTAACATTTTTGGAGCATGCATAAGCTAAAAGCAAACAGACTGCTTCCATTCTAGCAACTGGGGAAAATGTCTCTTCAAAGTCGATTTCTTCAATATGTGCATATCCTTTACATACCAATCTAGCTTTGTTCCTTGTAACATGTCCATCTTCATTCAATTTATTCCTGAAGACCGACTTTGTGTTGATCACATTCTTATTCTTTGGTATTGGAACCAGTTCCCAAGTGTCATTTTTCTCTATTTGATCCAATTCGTCATTCATGGCCTTATTCCAAAATTCATCCTTGTCGCCTTCTTCAAAACATTTTGGTTCAATTGTAGATAAGAGTGCTAGGTGTGTTTTTTCCGGTGAACGTATTTTTCTTCTAGTCTCAACTCCTGCATCTTTGTTTCCAATAATCTGATCTGAAGGATGATTCTTATGTACTCGTTTGGTAGGTGTCTTTGGAGATACTTGTTGAACTTTATATTTTGTTTCTATTAGATTCTCTTCATCTTCCTCTTCTACTTCATCTTCTGCTTCTTCTCCGAAAAGTTGTTCCATTGATTTGTTTTCTTCTTCCTTTGATTTTGGTCTGCCTGTTTCATCAATTGTTACGTTGTTGCTTTCCACAACTTTGTTCAATCTTAGATTGTAACACTTGTATGATTTCCTTTTACTTGAGTAACCAACAAGTAATCCTTTGTCCACACAAGATTCAAACTTTCCCATTCTATCATCTTCTCTTTTGATGTAGCATTTGCTTCCAAAAACTTTGAAGTGCTTCACATTCATTGGTCTTCTTTTCCATAGCTCGTAGGGAGTTTTATCAGTATTGTTTCTGAGCATTACTTTGTTTTGAATGTAAACTGCTATATGCACTGCATGTGTCTAAAATACATCTCTCAATTTGGAATCCATTACCATTGTTCGATCCATTACATGTATTTTCATGTTCTTTCTTTCAACAACTCCATTCTGTTGAAGTATCCTAGCAATAGAGAATTGCCTTTTTATTCCATGACTGTTGTAGTAGTCCATAAATTATTTTGAAGTGAACTCTCCTCCATTATTAGATCTCAAGCATTTGATTCTTGAATCCATATCATTTTCAATAATTTTTTTGTAGATATTGAAGTTTTCAAAATCTTCTGACTTATTCTCGAGAAAGCAAATTGCAGTCATTCTTGTATAATCATCAACTAATAACGTAAAGTATCTCTCACATTTTAATCTCTTTGTTGTAGTTGGTCCAACTAGATTAGTATGCACAATTTCCAATGGTCTTGTTGTTGAATATTCCTTTGATTTGAACTTAGTCTTTGTTTGCTTTCCTTGTTGACAATGCTTGCATAAAGTGTTGGTTGGTTTCCTGATCTGGGGCATTTCTTTGACTGCTTCTCTTTTGCTGACTTTGACAAGGTTATAAAAATGCATGTGACCCATTCTTCTATGCCATAGCCAACTTTCATCTTCCTTTCCTAGACAACACTTTTCATTTCCAATTTCACTTAACACATATATGTTGTTTAAAGTTCTTGCAGTTGTACCGACCAATTTCCCTGAACCTTCTCATCTTATCTCACACTTTTGTGAATAGAAAGTAATGTTATGACCTTGGTCACACATTTGACTCACACTTAGAATATTATGTTTCATATCTTCTACCAGTAGAACATTTTGTCCTTTAGCTTTCTTGTTCCCAATTCGAATTGTGCCTTCTCCTATGATTTTGGTTGAATTATCATTTCTAAAGGAGATTGGTCCATTTATTTCCTTTTGCAATGTAAGAAATTTGTCTCTATCACCTATCATGTGTTTTGAACAACCACGGTCAACATACCAACTGTGTTTATTTTGCTTAGCTTGTAGAGTGATTGTGCATTATTCATTTCTATACTGATCTTGTTTTCTTATCCATGTTGTTTTATGAGGTTCTTGTCTGTAATATTTGTTATTCTATTGAGGTTCTTTAGGAGGGACTGTCATTCTGCAATATTTGGCCACGTATCCAAAATTGTTGGATTTGTAACATTCCACTCCAGTGCTCAAAGATTCAAACCTGTTGTAACTTCTTCTTTGTGTTTCACTAGGTATTATTGAATAGCCCCTTTGTGTATGACTCTCAAAGTTGTTATTGTTCATGTTGTTATCTTTTCAATTCACAGCTTTAAGTCCAAAATTATTGCATGCATAACATAAACCAAAAAATATAGTTTGATACCTAGGAGTTGAATATATTCTGAAAGGAGGTGCTCTTATGAATCCTTCTTCTTCTTGAGGCCTATCTGTCTATTGTTGATTCTGAAATCTGAATCTTCTCGATGGAGGAGTGTCCCTGTAATCTTCCTTGTATATCTTCTTATCTCATTTGATTGTTTCTACATATCTTTTTGGATTTGTTTCTTTCTCCATTGTTTTGGAGATTGATCCCTTTTCTGTCTGATTGTATCCAAGTCCAGACTTGTCAAGCTAATATTTTTGACTGCTAATAATTTCATCCAGAACTTCTGAGCTATTCTGCATATTTTTATTTTGAATATCATTTCTTAGTGTGACAATATATGCTTCCAAGTTTCCAATGATCTTCTCCTTTTCTTCTAGTTGTTCTTTGAGTGCTTCTTCAATTCTTTTATCTTCTTCTATTTGAACCGTCAATTTTGTGATCATTTTTTCTAGTTCTCGAGTGTCCTTTTTTTTGTCTAGTTTTGCTTGTAGTTTCTTTTTTTTCTTTGTTTCTCTTATGATAACTTCTATGAAACACATTAATTCTTCTCGATAGTCAACTTCTCCTCTTCAATTTCATCTTCGACTTCTTCATATCCTTCATCGGCTTCTTCATATTCTTCTTCGGAGTCTTCTTTGTCAAAATCTTTTACTGCCATGAATAGAACTCTTCCTGTCTCACTGTCATTGATTTCATCTTCATCTGATTATGAGATGTCTTCTTTGATGCATACGATTTTCTTGAAATATTTCTTTGTAGTTATTTTTCATTTATATGTGTGTTTGCCTATTGAGTAACCTTCATAATTTCTCTTTTTCTTATGAGGAAATTTGTTAGAAAAATGACCAATACCATCATAATTAAAACAAATTAAAGGAAGCTTACCTCTATACCTACCGTTGGTTGCCTTGTTCAATCTTTTGACCAAGTTCGCCACTTCTTCATCATCTTCCAAGATGTCGTTGCTGTCGTTATATTCTTATTGTTCCTTCTTCTTTTGCTTTGATCTTTTGGATGCTTTGAAGGCTGCTTCTTTTACATCTGGGTTTTCTAGTTCAGTTCTCATTTCATATGCTGTGAATATTCCATGTAGTTCTTCCATGCTTATTGGGTTTAGATCTAATATTTCTTCTAGTGTTGATATCTTAGGGTTGAATCTCATAGGAAGAGATATTAGTACATTTTTAACAATTACAGATTCTTCGATTTCTTCTCCCAATCCTATTATTTCATTCACTGTTTCTTCGACTCGTAAGAATTAGGATGCAATATTCTTATCTTCCTTCATTTTTAGTTGTTCGAACTGACCTCGGTAAGTTTGAATATTTTCTTCTTTGAATTTTGTATCTCCTTCATAAATATTTCGAAGCTTGTCCCAAATCTCTTTAGCAGATTTTCAATGTGAAACTTTGGGGAATAACGTATCACTAAGACCATTCAAAAGTGAATTTGTAGCTTTGGAATTATTCTCACCGAGTTTCATTGCTTTGTCATTTGTTGGTGGAACTATTGGTGTTGTGTATCCAACTACAATTGATTTCCAAACTTGAAATCCCTGTGCTTGTATATATGTCTTCATCCTTATGCTCCAAAAAGAATACTTTTGTCCATCAAACTGTGGTATTCCATTTTTCTACAAGTTGGTACTTTCCATGATCTACCTTTCAATGGTTAAACTCATTTCTGAAGGAACCTGATCTGATACCAATTGTTGGATTACTGAGAGGGACGTTGAATCAATAATAGCGTAATTATAATTAATTTTCTCCAAATAATCCAAGTGTTATATCAATGTAGAATTATTATCCAATAATGAGAAATAGGAAATGAACAATCACACACATACATAGTACACCAGTGTTTTACATGGAAACCCAAATCGGGAGAAAACCATGAAACCCTTTTTCTTATATTTCTTGAAGATTTACATTCATTGGAAGCACCAACTTCCTTTGTTTTCTACTGCAACTGGAAGGAGGCTCCAACCCCCTAGTATCTCAGGCTACAACCAAAGGGAAGCTCCAACTCCAAAATTCTTTGTTTACAACTAGAAGGAGGCTACAACCCTCTGTGTTCTCCAGCTACAACCGAAAGGTGGCTAAAACCACTTGTCCTTGCCCCGTCCATATTCCCTGAAGTATAAGTAGACTGATGGAACCACTTTCAACCTGTCACTGTGAGATATACTATTGTACAACTATATCAACCTATACCATTGACCTGTATCCAATCTGTACAACTTCCTTGTAATCAAATTGTACCTGAACTGAACATGTATCTACAAAAATATAATAGATACATGACCTGTAGTGCTACATCCCGCATATGTATGCACCCTATATGTTATGCAACCCTCGTATGTATGCTACCAAACTATTATGCAACCTGCGTATGCCTTCTGAAAACTAGGGTTTTCTTTTTCTTGAAAACTTTTGATCCTTTGTAACTTCTTTCACATAGATATATAACCTGTCACTATATCCAGACCGTAACTGTACCCTGTGCATTCATCCTCATATATAAACTTTACTCAAGGCAGGTATGTCTCTCTCTAGTCATGTGTGATATAGGTATGTGTAATCATGAACAAGTATAATATCCCTCACATGATCTTAGTCATCAAACCCTTTCTGATATTCAGTCTCTCAATACATCAACTACTACACAAATACAAGCTATCAACCATGTACCATAAAAACCCTTAGCCATATGCCAAGAAATACAAGATGTGTCTCACAAGAAGTATCAATTATGAATATACCAACATTGTATTTATGTATAGCTGACTTATGAAGAAGATCCCACGAAGCCACTAGTCTCTCTAGTGAGAATCCTCAAATCTCCATTGTCATTCCTCATGCATACATCAAAATCCAACTATTCATAGAAATAAGACATACCTTTTGAACCAATGGATGGATATGATGTATCTGAGCACTATAGACCTTCCTGGGAGCTTGATCTCAGAATCTAGAACCTTTGCATCTTCATATATTCAAGTTTACAGGGATTTACCAACATGTGTGCACCCTAATACATTGCCAGTCCGCTTATAACTCAGCATGTACGCACCTTGTACACAAAGAACCCACGTATAACTCAGCATGCACATAACTTGTACACAAACAACCCACGTATAACTCAGCATGTGCAAACCTTGTACATAGATAGCCTGCGTACACCTTAGAAAATAGTGTTTTTCTATAATTATGAGAATTTCTCCATCAACCCTTCATGCTACCTCATATGTTCTCCACTTCATATGTATCCGCAAGTATTTACAAGAAGCTTTACACAAGAAAATAGATATACAATATGTACAAGTGTTACTTTAATGAGTGATCTTTGCCTCTTATTTATATAATCATGTAGCCTCACACTTTCCTTATTTTAGGGCTTCTTCATTTAAAGTAATTTCATTTTGCAAAGCACTTTGACTCTTGGGGGCTTCTATAAGACTCATGAGGGTTCTCCAACTTCATATGGTCATAAATCTCTAACCGTGAGGAGTTATGTGACATTCCACATACCACAGGAAACAACATGACAAGCACTATCCATATAGGATAGTTTCACTCAAAAATTCACTTTCATTCATCTCATTATTCCTCAAATACGAATGGGTTCTCTCACTCCGCAAAGCATCTTCCATTGAGGGCTTTCACCATAAGGGGACCACTTTGGAGTTCATCCATTTTTACTTATTATCAACCATGACAAGATAATAATGAGTCATATTTACATCAAACACTCTTGGGTCCATTACCCAAACCTTGTGCTATGGGGATTTCTTCAAGGGTTGAAATCAATTAAAACCAACCTTAATCAACAATATCCCCCTTTGACATTGATGGAAACACTCTGATGCAATACTAAAATCATATCACTCATGCTCCCCCTGGAACCATGCCTCTATCCTATGTATCTGATAAATCTACTCCCCCTGGAACCATGCCTTTATCAGAGTGGGTTAGCTTGGGATTCTTTCACCGTTTCTTTAAAGTTTCCAAGTTGTAATAAGAGCTCAATCTTGGGGGTCCAAGATCCCTCCCTTGGAGGAAGAAGGGACCCAAATTCCCCTTTGTCTTTGGTGTTTTCTTTTCACTAATACAATCCTTTCCATTGGTGACATGAGTCTTGTTTGTTTCTTGTTCTTATGTCCTTATGCACAATAGTTTAGTTGTTTTTTCCTTTCCTAGTTTAATTCTTAGCTTAGTATTTTATGTTTATTCTTCTAACCCTTTCCTTTACTGTTGTCTTTCTTAGCTAACCCAACTAAGCTTGTAAGCACCTTTGTTTTTTTCATTTAGGTGACAAAAGAGGCACAACAAATTGGCGACTCCACTAGGGAAAGGTATCAATTTCCTACCCCATTTGGGTTATTTTAGCTCTTCTTTCTGTTTATTTAACCTGCAGGTACCATAATTGGCCCAAGATGACCTACAGGAAGCCGAATTCAAAGTTAAGTTGAAGGAATTTCATCTAGAATTTTCTTCACGGTCGTGTGACAGGTGTGTGCAGGTTTATCGACCCACAGTCGGGCATCGTGCACACGTGCGCCAAAACCACTATATTACTCAGTGCCTTCTATGCACTCGTGCCCATAAGTCTTCTTCAATTCATGCATTGACGCTCATATTGCCTCTATCTACTTTGAGACCCGTGCACCTGTGCAAAAAAGTACACATTGTAAGCCTTTTTGTGATTTGTGGAAGGCCCCTAGCCTTCTTAAAATTGATTTCATGCACATTGTAACCAAAACCACACTTAGTTCCCTCTCCATATAAATGGATTAGTCAAAACATAGGCACTTAGGGGGTTTAAAATCATTATTTCCTCTTTTGCTTTCATTTTTCCACATGGATGGATTTCTTTGACTAAGAGTATAAGTTGGAATCATTTGTAATCATATATAAAACATGCATTGGGACCAGAAATTGGATATCAATCCTTGAGTATGCTCTTCTCTCATGCTCCAAAGCAATCTTGAGAATTAGAAAGAGGTTGAGGGAAAATTTCATCTCCCTTAAAAAAGAAAAAAGCTTTAGGAGAGGACAACACCCCCTCGGGACTCCTCTTAGTTTATTTTTCAAACACACCTTAAACTTGTAAGGGCCCATACATGCCCACATGCTACAAAGATAGGAAAGTGTTGAAATTTACTTTCTTATATTAACTCACCAGGGAAGTATAAAGGTTTTGTAACGGGCCCATACATGCCCACATGCTACAAATCTAGGATAGTTTCAAAGCTTTCTTAGATTAAATCACAATAGGGAGTTAAAGGAATAGTAAGGACCCACATGTCCACATTCTAGTTTCCTAGGGGATTTAAAATTCTGCAAGGTTGTACCAATGACACATATTAACTTAGGTAATCAACACTTGTAAGGACCAAGTGAAGTCCACATGCAGCAAGGTGACACCTAAATTATTAAAAATTGGCACACTTTCACTTGTTCACACACAAAAGTCATTTCTCACTCACATAGTTTTCATATCGAAAAGTGGAGGTTGAAGTAAGTTTCCTCCAAAGGGATTCTAAAACCCCCACCCTTTTATTGACAAAACTATCCACTCCCACTTAATTTCAATGAGATTGGCTCACACCCCCAATCACTCAAACAAACACATCTAATTTTTTTCTAAAAACTTACTAATTTTCCTCCACAGAAGGTGCCAAAATAAATCTTTTAGTCTAGGTAGGATTTCAGGGATAGGCATCCAAATAACTCCCCATTATCTGGTTCTCACATTGTCAAAACAATAGAAGTTGTCAAATAGAGAACTTTAAATCCTCCAAGTCAATTGTTCCTAACACCATAAGGCAGGGAGATACACGTGAAGGGTTGAAAGTTGAGGTCTGGTTGTTCTGTGCGTCCCCCCTTGAGGCACCCACCTCTTGGACAGGATCCATCCCATGACCCAATTCTTAGGCCAAAAATATAAATGCCACACTTTGACCGAGGTACCTAGTGACCAAATTTTAGGACATGTACCCAGGTGGCAATTGTGGGATGTAATTTCACCTTGATCAGATTTTGTGTGGCTATTGGGAAATATCGCCATCTCTTTCGGGATATGCACCCTTTACCCCTCATTATAATTGATTACTTCATCCTTCACAAGTTCCTCTTCTAGTGGCTTCAGACCCCACTGTTGAGTACTATTGGAAGGTCTAGTGCTATTTGAGAGGAAGGCGTTACATCTTTTAAGACATGAGCATTTGTTTTCTTTGTTCTACCACACAGAAAAATTCCACCTACCCACATATACGTTTCTTTATCAATTGCTTTATGTATGACACCCTTGTGATTATATCTAATTGTGAAATATATTGTGAAGGTCCAAAAATTAAAACAAAATCTCTTGTTCATTTATTTCCTCTCATCACCATTTGCACACATCCACTTAGCTAGTCAGACATCATAGGGGACCCACAGAACCCTCACCATTCTAGACGCTTGCTGAATCTCGCTCCTATTTTAGGAGGATTTCATAGTCTCGCCAACTCACTAGCCCCACCTTCTCACACCCTTGTGAGTGCCACTGTATTAGGATCATCTTTGCTTGGTTCAACCCTACTTGGGTCCACTTCCCAAGGTCAAACACTCACCCGCTCTCATTTACACAGAAGCAAGGGGGCACCTTCTCCTCAAGGGGGAAGTACAAACCCACCTAGTCCCCCTCAAGGGTAAGGTTCACAAAACACTCACACCATGATTGGAACTAATCCCCCACCACCACTCCATATGCCATATTTGGCCTCTCTCAACATACCAGATCTAAGAAAACTCACAAATGATCCTATATTGCATGACCCCACATGGCCTGCAATGCCTACCAAACTACCTTCAAATATCCCCAAGTTTGAAGGAAAGGAAGGAGATGACCCTGCCAACCATGTCATGACTTTCCACTTGCGGTTCTCTTCCAACAACATTATGGATGATTCCATCCGACTACGATTATTTCAACGCACACTCACTAACCCATCAACCAAGTGGTATGTAGATGAAAAATCAGGGTCCCATGTGACTTTCAAGTCCTTGGCCAAAGCATTTTTGACCTTCTTCCAATTACCAATCCACCATGACAATGGTCTTGAACTACTCTCTGATTTTAAACAAACCTCAGCCACACATATCGCTGATCACATTCACGAGTGGCGTCGACGACGTAGTTTGTGCAAATCAGAAACCACCAAACAATAATGTCTTGATTAGTTTCTCATATCACTTGTCTCTCTCTTCGATAAAGATGTGGCTTCCACCTTCCCTCAATCAAAAGGAGAATCCATTAGTAAGGCTCAATAATAGTACCTCATCTATTCACAATCAGAATACTTGTACACAATACTTCCTGATCTCCCAAGACTGATGCCATTTGGCCAAGACAAGCCTGGGATGTCTCACTTAGCATATAGATTGATTGGTAACACCACAAACCACAATCCACAACCCCAACAACCACCAATGTATGGCACACCTCAATATCCCCCAGCATATGGAGGAATCCCTTATTATCCTCCACCCCCTTATCAACAACCATACCCTGTTTCCCTTCCTCCACCCATCAGTGGGCCACCGCTGACACCCACAATGCGCCCACCTATCCAAACAAGTTCTAGTACTCCCTCTACCTCATCTTATACTCTAATTACTAGCGAAAGTGCCATGCTGTCCTATGTACCTTACGGATCATTACCACAACATAGTATGTACTTTCCATTTCCTGGCCCTCCACAGCCCATGGCTCCACCACAAGGACACCCTCACATTGGGGTTAATTTTGTTCAACCCTCTCCCATTAAACAATATCAAAATTTTGAACAGTTGAATATGGAAAATCCAACCCATCAGTCGAATAATTCCAAAAAGAAAGGAAAAAAATGGAACAATAACAACCCAGGTCAAGGTGGAAATCACCCCCAACATAACCAACCTACTGGGAGCAACTAGAATCAAGGGACTCAGAACCTCCAGTGGGGAAAAAAAAACAGACATCAAGGGGAAAATAGCAATAACCTTTGAACCAACTTTCCCTGTTCCCTTTGCGGTGAGTTTGGTCACTATACTCATCATTTCCCCCAAATTGTTGATTTTAAATAGATGAAAGACTCTGTGAATGGACCACATCCTCCAGCACCACCTGCCCCTCATCAGGTCCCACAACAATATGTGCAAAAACCACCCCCAACTGTGTTGCATAACCCCATTCCACACCAAGGAGTGATGAACACCCAACAGGACATGCATCCTACCCCACCATAGTTGGGACAATATCTCAATCCAAGCAATTTCATAGATCATACTATCCTCCTCACTAGCGAGGAAGAAGTCCTTCTACAAACATGTAGTCATCAATACATTGCACCCTCTGAGTCTACTCCCATTCCCCCAGAAACAATCTGTTGGCGATGGAAGTCACTCTTAGATTGCTTGCAGGAGCAGAGCCCGATGCCCATCAGTTTAATGTCATGATTTATTTGAAAGGGGTGATCAAATGGAGGAAACTCAGAACAGTATCGTGTCAACTCAGAAACTAGACCAGGCATGCATGAACGAGTGAGGTCTTGATAAACTTCAAACAGTGAGTTGAAATAAAGGGTGAGTAGGGGGAAGACTTCATGAGAGGAGTGCAGGGGTCTGTCATAAACATCAGGTTCACAACCGACTGAAGAAGAAAGCATTCAAACACAAGATCTTCTTATATTGAAACACATAACACCAGAGGGCACAACAATGTTACAACAAATCCTTTATCATAACAAGATTGTTAAATCCACGTGAATCTTTCGACTATGGACTCCCCAGCATGAGACGAAACATAGATGGGAAAAGAAAACTATTTTTTATAAACCAAGAAATCTCAAACACAGAGGCATAACCAGGAAACCAGAATGTTCACTAAAACATTACTGTCGGGAGCTTAGCTCTACCATCGATAGATACAAAAATGGCAAAAGTGCCTACATATACTCAAAACAACAACAACAACGAAACCAAGGAATTGCATTGAAGGCTTTGTGTCTACATGGCTACTGACAATACGAGGCTGTAATCTCTGAATGGTCGTGCAACTTATGGAAGACGCAATCGATCTTCTGACAGTTTATTCGGCGAATCGACGTGCCCTTAATCCAATGCAGGACTTTCCCATTATGGCGGAGATGATGTCTAACCACCACCAACCGCTTCAATAACTTCTCCTTGGGATCGACAATGGCCTGGCCAACTCAGCACTTCAGGATATGGAAGACCCCTCACATTGCCACCTGGAATAACTGAATATCTTGAGGGGCAGGCATGGAAGGCCAACAAGGAGAATGGGGGTGAATGATAGGAGTGATGGTGTCGGATTACAAGGTTGTGAAGGGAATGGTGTGGCGCGGGAAGAGTGACAGAGGAGGGACAGGGTGGAATAAAATAGGCAGAATAGGAGGAAGACGAGGGATAGTGGACTCGCTCTTTGGCGAGAGGCTGACGTGGAAAAGGTGCGGGACACACGGCAGGTAGTGAGTGGATAGTGAGACGAAGGATGGGCCCCCTGGGTGAAGATGGGGAGGTGGTTGGATGACACACGGCAGAAAGGGAGAGGTGGAAAGGAGGGTGTCATGACGAGAGAAGGGCCCACACGGGGTTAAAGACAGGGCAACTGAGAAAGTCGGGACCGCATCTGAGCCATTGATCCAGGCTCCTCGATCATAGCCATCGGAAAGTTTCATCCACGATTCCGAACCCCCCCCCTTCCGCTTAAAGGTAGAAAGGTGGGGGGGGTCCAGAATGGTCTTCATTGTCGTTGATCTGGGCGTGCTCATCTGGACCGTTGGAGAGGTGCACCCCCGATTCCGGACCTCCCCCCTGCTTAAATGTCGGAAAGCGAGGGGGGTCCGAAATCCAATATGTGTCGTCAATCTAGGCGCGTAAATCTGGACCGCCCGAACTTGCTTGTTGCTTACCACGGGCGCATTGTCACCCGAAAATTTGGACAAGTGGGTTTTTACCCCTTCTTATGCATTCTACCCCTCTATACAAGAAATATCGCTAACATTTGGATCCATGGGGGATAGAGTTGTCCCTGTGATGCTCTAAGAACTCTTTTGCAGACTTAGTGCCTTTGTTGTTGGGCTATGGAGTCATTTATTAGTCCGAAAAACAGAACATAGAAACAATATGTACAAAAAAAAAAAAAAAAAGAGCCGATTGGGGCTCACAGAAAACATTTTTTTAAGAAATTCCCATTGACTGGGCCACTGAACACTTCATTGCCTTCCAGATCCTGCAACCTGTAAGTATTGTTTGAAAACACTTCCAGGATCTTGAAAGGCCCCAACCAGAGGGCATCAAATTTACTGTGTTTACCCTTTTCCTGCCTAGGTGCATCCCATTTGAGTACTATATCGCCCTGTTCAAATTCCTTCTTTTTGCTCTTCCTGTCAAAAGCCCACTTGATCTTCTGCTAATGATTGTGAGCTTTTTCCAGGACCTATTCTCTGATCTGCTGCACCTCCACCATCTGATGAATTCTTCTGACCACATGGTTGGGCTCTCCTTCATAGTCCTGGAGGAGATTGGCCACAGGTAAGGCCAGCTGAGTGGGGAAAACAACCTCTATTCCGTAAACCAGTTGGAAAGGTGAGAGGCCCAGGGACTTCTTGGTTGTCACCCGATCAACCCAGAGAGCAAATTTGAGCTTTGAGTCCCAGGCCTTCTGATTTTCCTCCGGTAATTTTTTGATGAGCTTGATTAGGATTTTATTGGAGGACTCTTCTAGTCCATTTCCTTGAGGATAGTAGGGAGTGGAATGGATCAGTGAAATCCCAAATTGTTCACAAAACTTGACCAAAGGCTCAGACCGAAATGGGGAAGCGTTGTTAGTGACAATTTTGTTGGGACAGCCAAATCTGGCTATGATGTCCTCCAGGAAGCCGATAATTACTTTGTGAGAAGTGCTTCTGGTGGGGACAGCTTCTATCCATTTAGTGAAATAATCAGTCGCAGTGAGGATCCATCTGTGTTGGTCGCTTGAGGGAGGATGAATTTCTCCAATGAAATCCAATCCCCACTGCTGAAAAGGTGTCGAAGCTACTACAGGATTTAATGGCAGAGACTTGAGTTGTTGTTTACCTGAGAACTTCTGGCATTTAATGCAGGCCCTGAATTCTCTGCAGACATCAGTAAACAAAGTAGGCCAGTAATACCCAACCCGGAGAATTTTGTGGGCTGTGGTCTTCCAAAAATGATGACCTCCACAGAGACTGCTATGAAAATCAAACATTACCATCTGGGCTTGCAGCGGGTCCAAACATCTTAATAGTATCCCCAAAGGGTCTCTCTAGTATAAGGCTCGGTCAATGAGGCAATATTTGACCGCTTTGAGCTTTAAAGCTCTAGCTCTACTCTTCCCCAATCCGTCAGGGGGCTTCAATTCCTGCAAAAAGTACACGATATCCCTGTACCAGGGACATTCTACTAGTGGTATGGTGATCTGGGAATTACTGTTGGATGACTCAGCTTGTTCGTTGATGCAGTTAATCCCCGGAGTTTTGAAATTGGATTTAGCCAGCAACCTGGCCAAACCTTGCCCCCTTATTAACTTGGTAGGCTTAATCTCCAGGTCAAGCTCTAGGATCTTGGCTATCCATTTGCCCCTCTTCCCATCTATGTCAGGTTGTATGAGAATATCCTTCACAGAAGGGGAAGGGACATATGCAGTGATCTTGGAGTGAAAAACATAGATCCTGAAGGCTTTGAGGGTTTTCACCAATGCATAGGCCTGCTTTTCCATGATCTCATATCTAAGTTCAGCATCCCTCAATGCCCTACTGAAAAAGGCAATGGGATGTTCTCGCCCTTGATCATTTCTCTGCAATAAGACTGCTACTATCGAGTCATCGGAAGAAAATGAGAAAATGAGAAAATATTTAGAATAATTAGGACTGATTAGCACAGGCGCCTCAGTCAATGCTTTCTTTATCTGTGCAAAAGATTCCCTGGGTTCGACAGTCCATTTTATTTCATGGCCCTTCCTGAGCATGGTTGTGATGTGTTTCACCAGCTCAGCAAAATTTGAGACGAATCTCTTGAGAAAGTTAATCTTCCCCAGAAATGCCTGAACTTCCTTTTTAGACTGAGGGAGAGACAAGGCCTGAATCACCTCCACCCTGCTAGGGTCAATTCTTACTCCTTGTGTTGACACTATGTGACCTAACAGCTTTCCCTCCTGCATGGAAAACAATGATTTCTTGGGATTTAGTGATAGGCCATACCTCCGACACTTCAGGAAGACCCTCTTCAAGTGGCAGCAATGCTCTCTATCAGTCTTGGAGAAGACTGTGATGTCATCCAAATATATCACCACAAACTGGTCCTTTTCCCCAATGAAGGCTATGTCCATGGCTCGCTGAAACATTGCTCCTGCATTCATCAACCCAAAGGGCATTTTGGCATACATGAATGTGCCCCAAGGAGTAGTGAATGTTGTTTTCTCTCTGTCTTCAGGCATGACTGATATCTGATTGTATCCAGAGAAACCATCAATCATGGATATTCTTGATGCACCAGTTACCCTCTGTAGAATGTGTTCCATGTTAGGCAGGGGATAATTGTCCTTTCTGGAGCTTCTGTTCAGGTTCCTGAAATCGACGCAGAGTCTGATTTCCCCACTTTTCTTTCTCACCGGGACCAAATTGGCGACCCCTTTAGAGTATCTCAAGGGGACGATGATTTGGGCATCCAGCAGCTTCTTCACTTCCTTCTCCATGACAGGTAGCAGCATGGGGTTTATCTGTCTCAGCTTCTGCTTAAATGGTTTAGCATCCTCTTTCAGCGGGATCTTGTGCTCGATGACTGATGTATCATAAATTTTGAGGTCTTCGTAGGTCCATGCAAGCACATCAGCAAACTGCCTCAGCAACTTAGTATATTCGGCCCTCTCCTCCCTAGTCAGACTCTTTGATAGCTTGACCAATTTTGGCTCCTCAGGTGTGCCTATGTTGCATTCAGCTATATTGTCATCATCGTTTGAAACCTCACCCTTTATTGGCACATCATTCCCATCGAACAATCTTTCTAATGGGATTAAGACTTTTGGGATGTGATTGCTCGGTAGCTGAATGATCTGATCATCAACAATTCTATTCACAAAATCCCCAGGGTGATGGTCAAGCTCTTCTGTAGTGTCGGGCTCCTCATCTATGTGCAATGCAGAAAATTCATCAATGGACTGGAGGAACTTTTCAATCTCCTAATCATCCTCGAATACCTTCCAATGCTTGACATTGTCGGGTACAGAGGGTCTATACTTTATCTCGACATCAGATTCAACAGTGGGCAATGCAGGAACCTCGAGCACACTTGCTGTGAAGGCTAAGAAGTCAGTTGGAGAATTTTCTTCCCTTGGAATGAAGGAGATATTGAAAGCTAGGAAGAAATTATTTACTAAATACCATACCTCATTTCTGTAATTCTTAAGTCAAGGATTCTTAGCCTGATAAACGTTTTTGACCTGCTGGACAATCAGTTCTGCATCTCCAAACACAACCATCTCTTTAATTTCCATTTCCTTGGCAGCTCTTAATCCCAGAACCAAAGCTTCATATTCTGCCACATTATTGGTGACTTCAAATTCCATCTTGTATGACAGAGATATGATCTGTTGACAAGGTGATACGAATATCACTCCGGCACCTGCACCCATACTGGAGGAAGCTCCATCAAAGAACATCTTCCAAACAGAGGTCGTTGGAGGGGAGGTCTCCGGACTAAGAATGGGCTGATTTTTTATCTGTAAAGGGGCCTCAGGGGTGTTGGTGAGCTGTAGTAAGCTGGAGCCTAAATTAGTGTCCAAAGCATAGATGGGATGATTGGTAGGGTTGGCTTCGTCACTGACAATGTAGGCTAGCTGGGCTTCTCTGTATAATCTCCTATGTTCCCCCCCAAAGACTGGAATGGTGGCATATGTAAGGTCCATCTGCAAGGTTCCCCCCAATCTCTTTATCCAGGATCTTGACAACAGCATGCCAAACTTAGGGGGGACATCAGCCACCATGATATCCATGACCATACTTTTCATGGGTAGCTGAAACAGAGAGACTACTAGGTCCTTAATTACTCCTAAACATTGCACCCTCCTGGAGTCAAAAGAATAGAGGTCATGATAGGCTCAGGTGACTTCCAGTCCTAATTCTTCCATGACAGCTTTGGGCATGAGGTTGTGGGAGGCCCTTGAGTCCATAAGGCAGTTATGTAGTACCTTGTCATGAATGTTCAGGGAGGTGTAGAAGGGAGGGGATGAATCATCTCTGTCTTCTACCATGGGACCTAGGACAACTGCAGGCCTTTCATCTTGGAGGTTTATGGAGTCTGTGAGGGGATATGAGGCTTCAGACCTTAACAGCTCAGAGAAGCATTTTTTGAATTCCCCATGCTTAATCAGTTCAGTAAGTGGCACAGGGATTCTTACTTTTTGAATTTCATGTTCGAAATTGAAAGAAGACATAGGCTTTGGGGTTTCTCTAATTTCAGGAACATGATTTTGTACAATGGGAGAGAGAGGTTGTGCCTTCTTACCTCTGTCTGCTACTTCATTAGCAGGTTTCTCTATTCTGGTGGATGGCTCAGGAACATCAGGTCCTGCTGCTCTTTTGTCAAATCTCAGGTTGTACCTTCCTCGACCGCCGTTGGCTTTGTCTCCCTTGCTCAATTCGTTCAACTGACCATCCATGAGAGACTCTTCATATGCTGATTGGGTCATATGAGGGAAAGGGGGAGTGACCTCTACACTATGAATTTTAGGCTCAGGCTCGTCTGCTTCTCCTTCTTCTTCATCAGCTACAAAATTGTTCTGGAAGGGAGCATAAATTTTTTGGTCATCTCTGTCTCTTTCCTTCTCTCTGTGCATAGATGGAGGAGAAAAATTATTTGTTCTTATGAAACCTCCTCTATTCTCAGTGGTCTAGGGGCCCTTATACATTTTCTTTCTTTCCACCTTCAATCTCTCCACCTCTTCTTTGAGGAGGTTCATAACTCGGGTCAGCTCATTTACTTGAGAGTGAGGTAGTGATGTGCCGGAGGTTGAGGCTTCCGACTTGTCCTTTCTTCTGTCTGTGTTGACCTAGCTTCTTAGTCTGTCAACTGCCATCATGTTGGATTCCACCTCTACAGCTGCATCTTGCATCTGAGCCAAAGAGGTGGCTCTTCTTTCTCTTAACATGAGACATAAATCAGGGTCAAATGCGCCCGCATAGGAAATTTGAGCAGAGGCCTCTGAGGGTTTAATCTCTGCAGGAATCTTATTATACATTCTATTAAACCTTTTGGAGAAGTCTGAGATAGACTCTCCTTGCATATTCCTCAGAGACCCAAACTCTGTCATATAATACATATAATCTTTTATGTCTCCCCACTGCCTCAGGAAAATGCTATCTAAGGCTTCAACGCCAGCAATAGATCCGGGGGCCAGTCCCCGGAACCACTTCCTCACCTCCCCATCAAGGCTCTGGACAAAGAATCTCATCTAGACATCTTCACTGTCAAGATTCAGATTGTCTGCATAGCTGTAAAAGGAATCTAGGTGCTCTTCAGCAGTTATGTCTCCCTCACCACTGAACTTGGGCATGTATTTCAAATAGTCTCCAGCAGGGAGAGGGTTCAGAGGTTGGGGTAGAATCAAAGGAGCATATCTGGCAGTCACTATGGCATCCATTCTGTTCAGAGGGGGATTAACACCAGCCATAGGGATGTTCGGTAGAGGAGAACTCGGAGGAGAAGGAGTATGAATGGGAGATGTCGGAACAAAGATTCTTGGAGGAGACAACGGAGGAAACAAAGGGAAAGGTGAGGGACATGAGCGTGCAGACGCTTCTCTCTATGCAGCAGTAGCAACAAAAGGAGGGGTGGTAAGACCTTCAGAAGTTTGAGGTATGTGATAAGGAAAGACCTCCAGGGAGGAGGGAGTGACAAGGATTTCCCTTTCTGATCCCAGATCAGGAGGAGAAAATTCAGCAGGAACACTCCAAAAATTTAAAGAACGGGGAACTTGAGAAGAAGGACGACTAGGAAGCTACGAATGAAAAAATGGAGTTTTCATAGAAGGGGAGGGCATATTACCCATTTCAGTGACAGAAAATTCTCTCATAGAGCTCTTTCCCTTTCTGCGCACTACTTCTGTGTCAGCTTCTGGTGCAGCTAAAGGCAAATGTGGGTTAGACCTCGTGTGTCTGCCTCTCGAAGCCACAGTTGATAGAGCAGGTTCTTCCCAGCGGAGTTTTCACAATGGAGTCGCTAGGTGCATAGTAGCAATCTTCAAGTTCTGATATCTGATGCATCTTCAGAATCAGATGATCTTTGTCATTCAATCCCGGGGAAAAATATTCAACATTGTCCCCGGCAATGGCACCAGAAATGTTGGCGACGGAAGTCACTCCTGGATTGCTTGCAGGAGCAGAGCCTGATGCCCATCAGTTTAATTTCACGATTTATTTTAAAGGGGTGATCAAATGGAGGAAACTCATAACAGTATCGTGTCAACTCAGAAACTAGACGAGGCATGCATGAATGAGTGAGGTCTTGATAAACTTCAAACAATGAGTTGCAATAAAGGGTGAGTAGGGGGAAGACTTCATGAGAGGAGTGCAGGGGTTTGTCATAAACATCAGGTTCACAACCGACTGAAGAAGAAAGCATTCAAACACAAGATCTTCTTATATTCAAACACATAACATCAGAGGGCACAACAATGTTACAACAAATCCTTTATCATAACAAGATTGTTAAATCCACGCGAATCTTTCGACTATGGACTCCCCAGCATGAGACGAAACATAGATGGGAAAAGAAAACTATTTGTTATAAACCAAGAAATCTCAAACACAGAGGCATAACCAGGAAACCATAATGTTCACTAAAACATTACCATTGGGAGCTTAGCTCTACCATCGATAGATACAAAAATGGAAAAAGTGCCTACATATACTCAAAACAACAACAGCAGCAGAACCAAGGAATTGCATTGAAGGCTTTGCATCTGCATGGCTACTGACAATACGGGGCTGTAATCTCTGAATGGTCGTGCAACTTATGGCAGACGCGATCGATCTTCTGACAGTTTATTCGGTGAATCGATGTGCCCTTAATCCAATGCAGGACTTTCCCATTATGGCGGAGATGATGTCTAACCACCACCAACCGCTTCAATAACTTCTCCTTGGTATCGAGAATGGCCCGGCCAACTCAGTACTTCAGGATATGGAAGACCCCTCACATTGCCACCTGGAATAACTGAATATCTTGAGGGGTAGGCATGGAAGGCCAACACGGAGAATGGGAGTGAATGATAGGAGTGATGGTGTCGGATTACAAGGTTGTGAAGGGAATGGCGTGGCATGAGAAGAGTGACAGAGGAGGGAACAGGGTGGAATAAAACAGGCGGAATAGGAGGAAGACGAGGGATAGTGGACTCACTCTTTGGCGAGAGGCTGAAGTGGAAAAGGTGCGGGACACGCAGCAGGTAGTGAGTGGATAGTGAGACGGAGGATGGGCCCCCTGGGCGAAGATGGGGAGGCGGATGGATGACACACGACAGAAAGGGAGAGGTGGAAAGGAGGGTGTCACGACGGGAGAAGGGCCCACACGGGGTTAAAGACAGGGCAACTGAGAAAGTCGGGACCGCATCTGAGCCATTGATCCGGGCTCCTCGATCATAGCCGTCGGAAAGTTGCATCCACGATTCCGGACCCCCCCCCCTCTTAAAGGTAGAAAGGTGGGGGGGGTCCGGAATGGTCTTCATCG